>BSBM01001133.1:2442500-2929857 GCA_027924585.1 Larix kaempferi | reverse complement strand
ACAGAAATGGAAGAACGTAACCATCATTGGTCAACAAAAGCTGAGCTATTGCTCAAATCTGTGCCTCAATATCATCATGAAAAGGTCTGTGATAATAGCTGAAAGTGCCCCCTGGTGAATGAATAGTAATCCTCCAAGTGCCAAGTGCTAAGTCCTGCTGCGTCGCTTCCTTGGAGAGCTGATCAGCCATCCCATTCCTCTCCCTGTAAACATGTATAAAAGTAATGTGATTAAAGGACTGCTTTAATCGGATCACCTCCTCCAGGATAGGTAATAGTACCATCACATGACAATGTGTTATCTCCTTTGCCCAGTCGATAACTAACATGGAGTCACCAAAAATCTATAGAGATAGACATCCTTGTTCAAGTGCAAATAACATCAGCAGTTTAAGAGACATAAGTTCAGCATAGTTATTTGATCCTCTCCCCAAACCAGCCACGAGATGAAAGTAATGGGACTCAGTTTTGTAAAGGACTCCCCCCCCCTCCACACACCGATTGATGGTCTAATGAAGCTCCATCAAAAAAAGCCCACGGCATGGATTTATCAATCTGTTCCACACGCACAAGTCGAGTTCTAATCGCTTGGACAGGTGCCTTGTAGTGTTGTATAACCGCCACAGCGTGAGCCACTACAGATTCCATCGGAACCCTGCTATCATGAAATATGATCTTATTTCTGGTAATCCAAATGCCCCAGGCGAAAATACACGGGAAGGCCTGGATGGAAGAGGACTTATTTAATGACCACCACAAATGGAACGCTTCAAGGACGCTCTCTCCCCTCCACCTCACCTTAAAATCCATATAATTGCTAATATCATCCCAAACAGCCCGTGAAAACCGACATTGAACAAAAAGATGAGAAATGGTCTCTTCCGCATCCCTACAAAGTGGACAGAACCCCAGACCCTGGAGGAAACGTTTTTGCAGAATGTCCCAGGTAGGAGTCTTATTTTCCACTCTAGCCCAGAAGAGTAATTTTGCTTTACCCGGACACCTTAACTTCCACAGATATTTCCACCACCACACCAATTCCCTGTTATGTACTTCCTAATTCAGCTAGATATATCCATTCTTTGGTGAGTATATTCCTGAGGCATGGTGATCCCAGATAAGTTCATCAACCCTATTGGTTAGTCAAATATTTGTAAGTCTTAAGATCCGCAGAAAATCCTCCCAAGCCCCCTGCAGTTCTTCAGAGATCTCAAGTCACTGTGCAGAGATCCACCCCTAATGCCAAAGAGTATATGATCCCGGATCCTCTATATCAGCCAGAAAATGACAACCTCTAGCAGCCAAAAAAGTCCTCAAGTCCACAGGAAGGACATGACCTCCCCTGTAGCCAACCCAAGGGTCCAGCCCAATACGAATGAGACGCCCATTTCCTATCCTCCACACGGATCCAGAACCAACCAAAGAAAAATGCTGCACCACCGCTTTCCAGAGCACAGAGCAATTTGCCCTCGTCTTATTGCCCAGCCTTATCCATTCGAGAAGAGTAAGAGGGGCAATATATTTATGATATACCACTCTTGTCCAGAGACAGTGTGTATGGATAAGTTGCCACGACACTTTGGTCCCCAAGGCTTTTGCAAACAGAAAAATATTCTTTAACCCCCATCCTCCCAGTGCTTTTGGGATAGCAATTTTTTCCCATCTGACCCACACCATTGCTCGATGCTCACTCATACCCTTCCAAAGAAAGGCAAAACACAACCTCCAGATCTGCTCTAGGACTCCTATGGGGATCCAAGCAAGAGACATCCAATACACCGGAATTGATTCCAAAACTGATTTAACCAGGACCAGCCTCCCAGCCCGAGAGAGCCATTTATGACTCCATCCATGTAGGCGCTGTTCTAATTTTGCTATTAACCAGTTCCAATCAGCCTTCAGATAAGAATTCGGTTTCAAGTGAAAGAAAAGGTACTTTAATCCATCATCAATATCCAAAGTCCTATAAGGTAGTTTGTTAGCCATTCTTAGAATCTCCTGCTCGGTTAAATTCGAGCATGTGATAGTAGATTTGTCAATATTCACTAACATACCCGCTGCAACTTGCACTAAATGGAGACCTTCAACCACCTTATCAATATCCTGTCGCGTGCCATCACAAAATATCAGAATGTCATCAACAAAAAGGAGATGTGTAATAAACAATACCTGAGAAATGGATATGCCCCGAAAGGAACCATCAGCTTTTGCATTCAGAATAAAATGGATGAGTCCTTCAGCAATAAGGAGAAACAACAGCGGAGAGAGGGGACATCCCTGTCATAGACCCCTTCCCGCTTGGAAGAATGGACTAGCAGAACCATTGATCAGTACAACAAAGCTCACCGTAGTGATGCAGGCCATAATCCATCGAATAAATTCGTAGCAGAACCCCAGGTGAGTTAGAAGCATCCGGATATATAGCCAACTAACCCTATCAAATGCTTTTGAGAGATCAATCTTAATCATGACACCCTTCTGCTTCTGCACTTTCAGAGTGTGTAATCCTTCCTGGGCAACTCCAATGGCCTCATGAATTTGGCGACCTTCCAAGAAGCCAAATTGCTCACAAGAAATATGCTGAGACAAAATATTTTTGAGTCTCCTCGCCATAACCTTAGAGATGATCTTATAGATACAATTACAGAGAGATATAGGTCTGAATTCATCAAAGCTGTCAGGCTTGTCCGTCTTTGGAATAAGAGCTATAAAGGTGGAGTTGAAGGGGCCATGGACAAACCCAGCCTTTCGTGATTCTTCCACCACATGCAATAATTCCTCCCCGAAGAAGTCATAGAATCCTAAGAAGAATTCTATAGACCAGCCATCTGGCCCCGGGATTTTATCTTTTTGAAAGGATTGCATTACCAGCGAGAGCTCAATCGGCAACACCTCCTCCATCAACATTCTATTATCTTCCTCCCCCACAAAACGAGGGAACATCTGAGTCACCCGAATAACCTCAGCAATGGAGGCTCCAGGTTGAGCAGTGAATAAATCTCCAAAATGTCTAACACCCAACTCTGCTAATCCATCAAAGATGGAGACCTGTTCCCCTTCTTCTGAAGATAGTTCCCAAATAGAGTTTGTGAATTTTCTCCCCTTAGCATATGCTTGAAAAAATTTTGTATTCTCATCACCGCACTGAAGCCATATCGCCCTACTTTTCATTCTCCACATCTCTTCTCTCTCACACAGAATCACATTCCTGCGTCGTTCCCACTCCATCAGCTCGCCTTTCTACTGATCATCCAGATATACCATTCCCAGACTATTAAGAATCCTATCAATATAAAGCTCAGTAGCTTGCATAGTTTGATCATCAATCGCCCTTTTATCACGAGCCCAGGAAATAGTGGCCTCTTTAATTTGCTTAAGATTGTGATGAAAGTGTGCACCCGCATGCATCTGAGAATCATGAGGTCGATGAACCCATTGATCCTGAACCAGCTTAAGAAAATCCTCCTCCTTCAGCTAGCTAGGATTGAATTTGAAAGGGCTTGGAGGTTTTTTCATTCTACCTCGTAACTCTAGGAAGATGGGGCAGTGGTCAGATATCCCACCTGACCCTACCCACTGTCTGACAACATCAACTCCCAGTGCCAACACATTGGCCACCATAAACCTATCCATTCTTTTAGCCACCCTATGTTCCCCAGCTCTCTTATTCCTCCAAGTTGGAGTTAACTTGGATGGTAAAATGTCAAGAAGATCCTTCCTGGCAAAGGATTGAATGAAATAATTTGCTAATGTATCAGGAGCAGCCCGAGGCCCCCAAACTTCAATTATTCAATATGTATTATTTATGAAGATGAATCTCTTCTTTATCCGGATACATATTCTCCATAACACACAGATTTGGTGTTACATTGGTATCAGAGCCCCTTCTTGGGATTGATTCTATCCTTTGGATTCCTTTTGGGTTTTAACCATTATATTAGGGTTTCCTTAAAAAATAGGACCTTGTCCTAAAAAGAAAAAAAGTAAAAAAAGAAGTAAAACTGCACATGGTTTTATGAAAGTGCACATGGTTTTATAAAAACAACCCTTATTTTTATTAAGAAACCAACTCACACCTTAATTAGGTTGTTATTTATTGAAAGGTCACTTGATATTATTAAAAAAAACTATATAATAAATACATATAATAATATTATTATTTACAAATAATAATAATAATAATTATATTTCTTTTATTACTTATTATTATCTTGATTTCATTAATAATAAATAATCATTTATTAATTAATCAAGTTCCACATAAATCACTAGGAAAAATTTTACGTTAGCCATGAGGTCAATGTGGGAAGAGTTGGATATGATTTTTGATGAGCAAAAGAAAAAGATGGATGAAATGCTTGATCGTATGGAACAATCAGTTATAAAAGCTGCTCAAAAAGATATTGACGACACCTTCAATAAAATAAGCCAACAAAGAAAATCGAAGGCTTCTCAAGACAAGGACTCAGAACCTAAATCTAAATCTGACATTCAAAGCCTCGAAGAAAAACCAAATAAAGAACATAAAAATGACAAAAATGAGGAAGATATAGAAAATCATTGTGGCAATCAAGATGAGATTAATAATATTAATCAAGATACTAAACAAGACAAGGATGCCGAACATCATAGGGATGGTGAAAATAACAATGATATATATGATAAAGATGGAGATGATATTGACCAAGTTTGCGAGAAGAGCCAAGCCAATGTTGCCGACAATAAAAATGATCAATGCAACGATAAGGGATGGATTCCACAGTGTGCAAAAGAAATCAAATCAGAGAAATCAAATGTTTCAGATTTAAACTATACCTTGACTATCCTCTCACCTCAAAAGAACATCAGTGAGAACAACTATAAGATTAATCAGACACAATATAAGATTATCATCAAGTTTGTCAATTCTCTTCAGTTGATGACAAGAAGAGTTACGATTGATAACCAAGCAAGTGGTAAAAGCATAAACAAAACTTCACCAAATATAGATTTAATATAGATTTTGAAGCAAAAGAAACAAAAGGAAGTAACGGTCAGAATTAAACTTGCATGTCTCAAGTCATCAGTTCGATATAAGGCCAAAATAAAAAAAACAAACGACATCAGCAAACTAAGATTTGAGGAAAAAGCTTCCCTTAAGGGGAAGGCATGTCACAAACATAAATAAAAGAATAAATAAATATAAACTAACAATTAATTAATAATAATTATAATTATAAGAGGACACAAATCCTCTCAAATGGTGCCTAACAATATATAAAAAGGCCCTCAATGTAATATTAATCATCACAATTCAATTATTATTCAATATGTATTATTTATGAAGATGAATCTCTTCTTTATCCGGATGCAGAGTCTCCATAACACGGATTCGGTGTCACACCAAACAAGGATTTATACACTAATTGGAAGGTGTTGTAACTTCAAAGAAGTTCCTATATATCCTTCTCATGATATTTACAATCCTACCATGTGTTAAAAATCATCCCAGACCTAGTGGTAGTTTTCTTAGTTGCTAATTAGAACCATCATTGAGTTTGTCAAGGGGTCAAACCTTTCCCAAATTTGTTTCATATTCCTCCTTATCTAGAATCCAAAGAACCTTATCTAAAATCCAAACAATATGTCTCTTTAATATACTTTCATCACCATGCACACCTTTTATAAGAGACAATCCCAACACCCTTTTGATGTCCAAGCCTGAACCTCTTGTCATTGTGTTATGGAACCAATTGATTCAAAGATTTGAAACACTTTATTAACCCTGTCTATGTGCTACAGAATGTCTTTGCTCATCCTAGGTTCAATACAACAAGCAAATATTTGTACATATTACCATGTCATTATGGAAAGTGTCCCCAAATTTTTAATGGGTTTGTTATTCTTTGCTACAAGCAATAGGTGATATCATATTCATTTCAAACTCAAGGATAGGCCCAAAATGTGGCTATTGAATAAATTTGCAACTCTGCTATCAATAACTCATAAATGAGTTGGAAGATGCCATCTCCGAGAAAAAATCATACTACTGTAGAATTTCTTCTCATTTCACATAATTAACCAAGGATGTTGTTATATTCATCTCAAAATACCTAAACCTTCAATAGTGCTCATAACAAGTAGCCTCATCAATAAAAATCTAAGGGATGAATGAGGATACATGACTATGGTATGGATTTACAAAACTGGATTTGAAACTCTAATTCCATCCTCCATTAGATTGTTTTCTCCCAACATATTTATCTTCATGAGTTATACGTCATACTACAAAAAATGTACACCATTTTATGCCCTTGGATTTGATGTTTGGTTTGTGTTCATGACATAGCCCCAACAAATAGCAAACATTCTCCCATAACCACTTCAAAATTCCTAGACTTGAAAAAAAAAGTGCAGGATTTCCTCCCTTTCAAGGCCAGACTTGTTCGTTGTGGTTGTAGATGACAATTTGGTTCCCATAACCATTCATAATTCCTTTCTTTATACTGTAGGTAACTTTTTTCAAGCCTATAAATCAGTTTCTCATGGGTGGTAACAAGGATCATCTTGCAGGGGGGTTATCTCAAGTAGTTGGGGGAAGATGTAAGGGGGCTATCTCAAGTAGTTGGGGCTATATGTAAGGGGGCTATGTCAAGTAGTTGGGGATAGATGTAAGTCCATGAGCCCCAATGACAAGCATCATGGCCTAAAACCACAGGTTTTCAAATTGAAACATGAATTGGACATCAAGAACCAACTTTAGTATTTTATACCTCAAAATAGGAACCATATCCCACTCATTTACCAAATATTCCCTATGGAGGACCTATGTGATGGTTCAAGGATCCACACATTGACTATTGGATCCAAAGGAGAATGATATGGCTTAAGACACTAAATCTTGATGCTATTCCACAAGAGCCATGACTCCCATTTGTTACAACTCCTCTTGATGTAACACAAGAAATACGACTCCCATTTGTTGCAACTCCCATTGATGTAACACAAGAGATGCGAATCCCATTTGTTGCAACTCCCATTGCTGTAAAAAAAGAGTTTTGACTCCCATTTACTGCAATACAAGTTTTGTGACTCCCATTGCTATAACACAATAACTACAAATCTAGGAGTGCAGTAAAATTCCGTTACAAGGCTGTGGGTTATGTGTTCCATAAATCCATGCCAATTCTTTACAGGCTAATTGAAATTCATTCCACAATGCTTAGACATTATGTCCACATTTTTTTTAATTCAATCCATTTAAATGTGTCTTATCGGACGTTTCAACAACGTTCATTCGATGTACGAGCAACGTGGGTTGAACGTCGATAACATAAATATAACATTGATTCGTTTGGGTTAATCGACATTCATAGAGAGGCTTGGATGTTACATACACATTTATTTTTGTTCTAGTCATTTATAAACATGTCTTATCATACTTTTAATTGAATTTTGTTTGATGTAAGTGCAACATGGTTTGAACTTCGGTAGCATAACTCTAACGTCAATTACTTATGGGTTAATCGACATTCATTCGACAAGTCTTCGATGTTACATCCACATTTTGTTTTGTTCAATCCATTTATAAACGTGGCTTTTCATTCGTTTGATGCATGAGCAGTGTGGATTGAAAGTCGGTAGCATAACTCTAACGTCAAATTATTCCTTAAAGGATAGTAGACGTTTATCCAACGTTACTTTTGTTCAAGGAAATTATAGACCTGGCTTATCAAACATTAGACCGACGTTCATTCCTCATTTTAAACATAGCTTATTGGATGTGCAATCGACCGATATAAATTTTCAAGGTAGCTTATCAAATGCTTGAAATGTAGTTTTTTGGATGTTTAATAAACGTTAGGGAATGTCACTTTTTGGGAATTGCACTAATGAGTAACTAATGTACAATCCAAGTTTGTAATGAAATAACTTTGTAATGAGTAACTAATTGTATTCAATGTATTTTAATGTCACTTAAGCAAGTTAAGCTATCTACATTTTACCAACATTTCAAGTCATGTTATTCCGATGCAAAAAAACATTGAACAAGCATGGAATGAGACCCATTTATTTAGTAGTGAAGGGATTACTTTGTGTTATTTCTATTCCATAATCAAATTGGGTGGAAGAATCAATGATATAATGGAAGTAATATTAGAAGGCATGCAAGATAATTTAACAACTACAAGAGGACTCTAGTGGATTAGATAAATTTGTGTGGAAGAATGATTCACTAGGTATCAAGATCACCTATATGTATGTAAGAATTCCCAACTCGAATAATAGGTCCTTTTGAAATTGCATACTACTCCTATAGGAGGTCATTTAGGGTCTTGAAAACCTACCACATGATCAAGAAGGATTTTTTCTAGAAAGTTCTTATGTCCAAAATTTTATGGAAAAATGTTTGGTTTGATAACACAATAGGAAGAGACAGTTTAGAAACAGGTTTACCACAGGTTTACCAAATTTTGAAGGAAAGAATGTTATCATGGTAGTGGTGGATCGACTCATAAATTATGCCTATTCTCACTCTCTTTCTCACCATTTTAAATCAATTACAATAGTTGCAACATTCATGGAAACAATTCAAAAGCTCCATGGAATCCCCAAAATTATTACAAGTGATAGAGATCCATTTTTTACAAAATTTTGAAGGAAATAATGTCATCATGGTAGTGGTGGATGGAATCACAAAATATGCCCATTTATTCTCTCTTACTCATCCTTTTAATGCAAGTACAATAGTTGTAGTAGTCATGGAAATAATTCAGAAGCTACATGGAATCCCCAAAATTATTGTAAGTGACAGCGATCAAATTTTCACTGGTAATTTTTGGATGAAAACATTTCTTGTTTGGGTACTCAATTGGATCATAGCTCCTCTTACCACCCTCAATCTGATGGGAAAATTGAGATTGTGTTTTTTTTTAGAATTTTATCTTCATTGCTATGCATTTGATAAACAAATACAATGGGTTAAGTGGTTTCCCTTGGCAGAATGGTGGTATAGCACATCCTTCCATACTTCATCAAACATGTCCCCATTTATGTCACTTTATGGCTATCATTATCACTCCATAAAATCATCCTTTAAATAGAAAGTTAAGGTTCAAGCAGTGGAGGATCACATAGAGCACCAATAAGAGGTTCTCCAACTATTGAAAGACAACTTGGCTATAGCATAAAATAGGATGAAACAATGAGTAGATCAACATTGTAGTGAAAGATAATGTGATGTGGGGGATTGGGTATTTTGAGGCTACAACCATACAAATAGATGTTCCTAAGCAAAAAAATAGGGACAATAAATTAGCACCCAAGTATTATGGTCCCTATACGGTGTTGCAAAGGATTGGAAGTATGCTTACAAATTGGAGTTGCCTCCATCTTCACATGTACATCCAGTCTTCCATTTTTCTTGCCTAAAAAAGGTAATCGATGACAATATTCTTGTTTAGATTATTTTACCAGTATTGATGAAGAAGGGAAAATCATACTAGAATTGAAAACAATTCTTAAAACATGGATCATGCAATTGCTAAATTGAGCAATTACTGAGTACCCATCAATTAGAAGAACAACTTGCCAATAAAAGAGGTGACATGGGAAGATGATTTCTTCATGAAGAAACATCCACCGTTAATCAATTATTTATGATAACACTTGTTTGAAGGGGAGGAGCATGTTAAGCCCTAGATAATGTGACATTACATTTATATTATTATATTAATATTGTATTTATTGGTTAACTAGGACCTTAAATGTAATTGTATGGTTGATTATGAACTTAACTATAATTGTACCTTTTGTCACCTATATATACCAAGGAGACTTAGTTTTAAGAATCATCTCATCTTGTGCATTTGATATATTGTAAAAGGAGGTTCTCCCCTCGAAGAGGCTTTTTATTCATTCTCTTTATTTTATTCTCAAGACTTGGAGTTACTCTTTCTTTTTATATTTTTTCTATTTATGGAATTTGGTACATAACATACCAACAACTACAACAAATTAGAGAAGTTACAACAAAAACACATGGAATCAAAAGAAAGAAAATTATGCAACAACCAATTATCAAGGATTAAGTCAAAAAAATTGAATTGGATGGATGGATCATCATTAATCATAGTAAAAGAGCTATAATATAAGGAAACCCTATTACTTGGTGTTGATGCTCAAATCGACATGGTTCGGGCAAGAACATTGAAAATACCCTTGGAGGCTTGGTCAAGGGGAAGATGGGGATGGAAACCCGGGTTGTGTTTAGAGCCCTAAGATAGATAGGATTCATAAAGTTGATTGGTGAATCTATGTCTATGTGCATTAATGAATTAAATCACTATTAAATTGACATGATTAAATGTGCTAATAACTATAAAATTGAAAGCATTAATCCATAAAAATATGTACAACATAATAGAAGATAATTATGAAATAATTTCTAAAAAATTAAATGTCTGGAAACAAATAAAGATATTGTCATAAAATATTTACAAAATAAACTATGCAACATTTACGAAATAATTATTATTTTTTAGAACAATTAATCCTACGGAGTTAGTTGATAAAAGCAAAAATAATTGAAATCTTTATGATGTATATGTTAAATTAATTATCTACTTCAAATGTGGAGAAAAAGAATGCCAATTAAACTCAAAATCAGATTTGTGGAATGTCAATAAGTTCATTAAATGTTGTGCATGAAAATAAAACGCTTTGTAACGTATGTAACTTTGCACTTTCAAGGTTTTATGAAAATGTGATGCAGGAGCATCAAGACCTAGGCAGATCAATTGAAGTTGATCGACTGAAGGGAGCCAACTAGCGGGAGTGCCGATGACCACTAGTGTGGAGAGCAGGTTGACTTGTCGAAGTCAACAAGTCGGGCAGAAGCAGTCGGGGTACAGCTGACTGAAGGAACATCAGATGTCGCGAGAGGTTGAGAATCGACAGGAAATGGTCGACAGATGACGAGCGGTGTAAGATGTCGGGTAGTCGACAAGTGGTCGAACTACGACGCGACAGGATTTGGCGAGGCCAAGTGTAATTAAGAAAGGAGTGAACCGACAGGAAGGTTGAGACGTGACTGACTGCTGTAGCAAGGTCGGAAGGACGGAAAGTCAAGGAACTGTACCTAGTAGCCGTTCGGGGATGCTGAGGAAGTTATTACAGTTATTACAAATTGGTGAAGGACATGATAGTGGATGTCATAGATAGAAGCTGTACAGCACGACCAGAAGCTGACAGTGCAGGTTTGCAGGATTTGGCAGGATCGACAAACGGAGGGGAATGCATGTCTCGGGATTGCAATAGTCTTGAGAAAAACACCCACATAGTAGAAGAGGAAGAAAAGGTCTTTAGTCTGAAGGAAGTAGGTAGAGAAAGAGAGCAGAGAGAGCAGAGCTGAGAGAGTTGTGAAGAGTCACACCGGCCGAAGAGCAGAGAGTTGAGATCGAACCATAGCTCAGAGTTCTGTGGCAAACCAAAAAAGGGTGAGGTCGACACACAGGGAGAACACACCACAGTTACTTCTAAGTTGTAATGGCTGAGACCGATCATAGTTAGTTATTTGCTTACAGTTATTTTGCATTGTAACCGATTTCAAAGAAGTAATATAAGCCACTCCTGGCATCTTGTTCTACACCTTGTTTGTGTAAGCATTGTGGTTTTGTGTCGTGTGTATTGTTAAGCAAGAAAGTATCCCGTAGGGAGCCTTGCATTAGTTGGTATCAGAGCCCGAAAGCGAGTCCGGTTGAAGAAGACGACTATACCAACTTGACTTGCGTCAGTTGGTATCAGAGTCCGGAAGCATGAGAGTTTTCAGCGGAGGTTGAAAATGTCTCATAGAGGCGTTAATGTCCAAGGACGAAGAGCGCGTGGCGCAGCAGCCGTCACAGTTGATCTTGAGATGTTCGACGAATGCATCCAAACGATGCGGACTTTGACAAATGAAGTCGCAAAGATCAAAGAAAATCAGAGGCGTGGTTGCATTCCTGAAGCGTTGGACCACAGCGACAAGGAAGTCGAGGAAGTGGAAGCTCGGGAAGCCATAGCAAAAGAACCAGAGGAAAAACTCATCAAGCTTCTGACAAAAATGAGAGGTCGGGCGAAGATAGAGGTGCGTACGTACTCGGGAAGCCTGGACCCAGAATACTTGATCGACTGGTTTAGAGAGATGGAGAAATACTTCGACGTAGAGCAGATCGAGGATCCTAAACAGGTTAAGACTACATGTTTAAGGTTGAAGGGTCATGCCTTGTTGTGGTGGGACAATGTACAGGTTGACAGACTCAAGAAAGGCAAGGAGAAAATCAAGTCTTGGGACAAAATGGTTTCCAAGTTGAAGGGGAAGTTCTTTCCAAACGACTATGTGGTTTCCTTGTTCCAAAAGCTGCAAAAATTTCGACAAAAAGAAATGACCATGAAAGATTACACAGAGGAGTTCTATCGATTGTCGATTCAGTCAGGACAAACTGATGAAGGAGAAGAAGGTGTCGCCAGATATGTAAACGGATTGAAGTACGCTATTTAGGATGAACTCAGCATGTCGAGATTCAGAGCATTCAGAGAAGCCTATCAGTAAGCTCTAAAGGCGGAAGAGAAACTGTTGAGGAAGTTTGCAGCGACCAAAGGCAGGATGACTGGTCGGGGTGGAAAGAATGTCTCCGTGAAGGGTCAAGGTAGCAGCTACAGGAAATAAGGTGTCAAAGATAGTTGATGCACAGAAGGGACATCGATGAAGGAAATAGCGCAAGAGAACCGACGCGATGGTCGTGAGAACCGCGGTTGAGGCGTGTATAGTCAAAGTGGTCCATCCGATAAGAAGGGAGCTAATAGACCAGCCATAATCTGTTACAAATGCTGAGGAACGGGACATAAGGCATATGAGTGCCCAGAAAATCTACATACTGCAGAAGAGTCGAAACCCAGACATCGAAAGGATGAGCAAGTTGACAAGAGGGAAGAATCGACATTAGCTAGTAGTGGAGGTGAGAAAAAGAAGAACCAGAATCTGACGGTTCAAAGAGCCTTGATCCAGGAAGATCAACGTGATCCAATGGAACCAGCACAACGGAAGGCGATCTTTTGAACGAAGGTGCGGATTGGAGAATGGCATTGCAAGACCATAGTTGATGGTGGGAGTATAGAGAATCTTGTGTCAACAGAATTCATCGACAAGATCGGGTTGAAATGTCGAGAACACCCACACCCTTACAAGAGATCATTGTTACAAAAAGGGCACCATGTTAAGGTGACCAGACAATGCCTGATCAACTTCCGAGTTGAAGGATTGGAGGACAACGTACTGTGTGATGTAGTTCTCATGGATGCATGCCATCTGTTGTTAGGGAGACCATGGAAATATGATCGTAAGATGATCTATGATGGTTGAGATAACACAGTCATAGTGTGGAAGAATGGCGTGAAAAGGACTCTTAAGCCGAGGCGAGAAGAGACAGCCGACGGTAAGGACGGCAAGAGAAATCTTTGGGAAAAGCGAGTGTTGATGAGCACCACCAAGGAATTCCTCGTAGAGGAAGAGAAATAGTTGGGATGTTTTGCAATCATTCCAAAGGGGCCATATGTCGAAGGAATGACCAAGGAGGAGAACATTCCGGTCGAAGTCGAGGAGTTGCTCGAAGAGTTTCGGGACATAATGGTTGATGAGAAATTGACAGGATTACCGTCGACAAGGAGTATATCCCATCAGATTGACTTGATTCCAGGGTCAAGTCTGCCAAACAAAGCACCATATAGGATGAGTCCCGCAGAGGGGCAGGAGCTCAACTGGTAGGTCCAAGAGTTGTTGGACTGGGGATTGATCCGAGAAAGTTTGAGCCTGTGTGCAGTACCAGCAGTATTGACACCAAAGAAGGGCAGGGAATGGAGAATGTGTACCGATTCCAGAGCCATCAACAGGATCACGATCAAGTATATATTTCCATTGCCAAGGATGGATGACTTGATGGATTTCCTGAGTGGAGCGACATACTTCACGAAATTAGACCTAAAGAGTGGGTATCATCAGATTAGGGTCAGAGAAGGAGATGAATGGAAGACAACATTCAAAACAAGAGAAGGGTTATATGAGTGGTTAGTCATGCTGTTCGGATTGACTAATGCACCCAGTACATTCATGAGAATTATGAATGAGGTACTGAAACCATTCTTAGGAAAGTTTGTCATAGTCTATTTAGACGACATTCTGATTTTCAGTCGGACCAAGTAAGAACATTTGGAGCACGTTCGACAAGTATTACAGAAATTGCAGGAAGAAAAGCTGATGGTTAACTTGCAAAAGTGTTTCTTCATGAAGAAGGAATTGGTGTACTTGGGATTTGTAATTTCAGGTAAAGGGTTGGAGATGGACCCCGAGAAGGTGAAGGCAATAGTAAATTGGCCGGAGCCGACAAGTGTGACTGCAGTGAGAAGTTTCCATGGACTTGCTAGTTTCTACCGGAAGTTCATTCAGGGATTTAGTCGGATTTGTGCACCATTAACAGAATGCATGAGGAAGGGCGAGTTCAAGTGGATAGATAAGGCCTAGGAAGCTTTCGATAAATTGAAGGAAAAGGTCACTGAGAGCCCAGTGTTGGTGCTCCTAGAATTTGACAAAGTTTTCCAGGTCGATTGCGATGCAAGTGGAACAGAAATTGGAGCAGTGTTGAGCCAGGAAGGCCGACCAATTGAATTCTTCAGTGAAAAACTGAATGGAGCAAAGCAAAAATATTCATTCTATGACAAAGAATTTTATGCTATCATACAAGCATTGAATAAATGGAGGCATTATTTTTTGCCTCAGGAATTTGTGTTATACACGGATCACCAAGCACTGAGGTATCTGAATACTCAGTCGAAGTTGGATCAGAGACACATGAAGTGGGTGGAGCTACTCCAAAGATATACATTCGTGTTGCGACATAGGTCGGGCAAGTTGAACAAAGTTGCCAACGTGTTGAGCAGGAGAGTTGTGCTGTTGGGCACGACGACTGTTCAGGAAACAGGGATAGAGTCGATAAAGATGGAGTATGAGACCGATGAAGATTTTGTGAAAGCGTGGAAGGCTTGTCGGGAGCCTTGGAGCATCGAGAGAACTCCATATTTGAGTTATTTCATTCAAGGAGGTTACC
Source organism: Larix kaempferi (assembly GCA_027924585.1). Taxonomy (NCBI): domain Eukaryota; kingdom Viridiplantae; phylum Streptophyta; class Pinopsida; order Pinales; family Pinaceae; genus Larix; species Larix kaempferi. Next base: position 2,914,742 of record BSBM01001133.1, on the reverse strand, counting down.
TATTTAGGGAAAGCCAGCTGTGTATTCCCAGAGGATCAGTGAGAGAGAACCTAATCCGAGAGTTTCATAATGGTGGGTTAGAAGGGCAGTTTGGGATTGACAAGACCAAAGCACTGGTTGATGAGAAGTATTTTTGGCCAAGGATGTCGATAGATGTCGAAAGATGGGTTTGACAATGTCAAATTTGCCAGTTGGAAAAAGGAAGGAGTCAGAACACAAGATTGTATACACCATTGCCAGTACCAGAGAACCCATGGGAGCATCTTAGCATGGATTTTGTGTTAGGGTTACCAAGGAATCAGCAGGGGAGCGACTCAATATTTGTTGTAGTCGATAGATTCTCGAAGATGGCACATTTCATACGATGTAAGAAAGCAAGTGATGCCACCGGGATCGCTCTACTATTCTTTAAGGAAATAGTTAGGTTGCATGGGTTTCCAAAGAGTATCATGTTGGATCGAGATACGAAATTCATGGGGCATTTCTGGAGAACTCTATGGAAGAAACTCGACATGAAGTTAGAGTTTATCTTGGCACATCATCCACAGACGGACAAACAAACCGAGGTTGTAAACAGAAGTTTGGGAAACCTTCTGAGATGTTTAGTGGTCGACAAACCCAAGCAGTGGGAAAATGTGTTGGCATAGGCAGAGTTTGCATATAACAATTTTGTGTATCGATCGATAGGATTGAGCCCATTCTAGATTGTTCAAGGGAGGAGTCCACCTGTAGTGGTAGATTTGGTCGAATTGCTGACAGAAACCAAGAAGAGCAGAGATGCAGAATCATTCGCAGAGCACATGCATGAAGTTCATGAAAATGTGCGAAAGCGCATCGAGAAGAGTAATGCGGCCTACAAATTGAGAACTGACTGGATAAAGAGGCTACTGTCATTCCAAGAAGGGGACTTAGTCTATGCCTATTTGCGGAAGGAGCGATTTCCGACAGGAACCTACAACAAGCTGAAGTTGAAGAAGATAGGACCATGCAGGATTCTGAAGAAGATTTCGGACAACGCATATGTGTTGGAATTGCTGGAAGACTTGAACATTTCAGCAATGTTCAACGTCGCAGACCTATACAAATTTGAAGAAGGGTCAAGCAGCAAAAAGGAGGAAGGAACAAGTATCGACTGGACGGAACAGATTCCAGACCGACATGAAGAAGGGATCACAGAAGTAATTGACGAACGCGAAGAAGGGCGTACCCGTAGATAGCGCATGAAGGAATACTTAATGCGATGGACAAATGATGAGTTGCAGGAAGTGACGTGGATTTCCGAAGAGGATTTCAGAAGACTAGCGGAGCAGTTGAATTATTTTTCACTTGGGGAGTCTGATGCAGGAGCATCGGGACCTAGGCATATTAGTCGAAGTTGATCAACTGAAGGGAGCCAACTAGCGGGAGTGCCGATGACCATTGGTGTGGAGAGCAGGTTGACTTGTCGAAGTCAACAAGTCTAGCAGAAGTAGTCAGGGTACAGCCGACTGAAGGAACAGTGGATGTCACGAGAGGTCGAGAATCGATAGGAAATGGTCGACAGACGACGAGCAGCGTAAGATGTTGGGTAGTCGACAGGTGGTCGAACTATGACGCGACAGGATTTGGTGAGGCCAAGTGTAATTAAGAAAGGAGTGAACAGACAGGAAGGTCGAGATGTGACTGACTGTTGTACCAAGGTCGGAAGGACAGAAAGTCAAGGAACTGTACCTAGTAGCCGTTCGGGGTTGTTGAGGAAGTTATTACAGTTATTACGAGTTGGTGAAGGACATGATAGTGGACGTCATGGACAGAAGCTGTACAACATGGCTAGAAGTTGACAGTGCAGGTTCGCAGGATTTGGCAGGATCGACAAATGGAGGGGAACGTGTGCCTCGGGATTGCAATAGTCTTGAGAACAACACTCGCGGAGTAGAAGAGGAAGAAAAGATCTTCAGTCTGAAGGAAGTAGGTAGATAAAGAGAGCAGAGAGAGCAGAGCCGAGAGAGTTGTGAAGAGTCACACTGGCCGAAGAGCATAGATTTGAGATTGAACCATAGCTCAGAGCTCCGTGGTGAACCAGGAGAGGGTGAGGTCGACACACAGGGAGAACACACCACAGTTACTTCTAAGTTGTAACGATTGAGGCCAATCATAGATAGTTATTTGCTTACAGTTATTTTGCATTGTAACCGATTTCAGAGAAGTAATATTAGCCACTCCTGGCATCTTGTTCTACACCTTGTTTGTGTAAGCATTATGGTTTTGTGTCATGTGTATGGTTAAGCAAGAAAGTATCCCGTAGGGAGCCTTGCGTCAAAATGGAATTATTAAATTTGATGATCTGCACTAGATTTTAGAGAACAAAAAAATGAATATTGAAGTTAGTTTGCTTTGCAAAAGAAATAAAAAAACTAAATACCTAAAACATGAAAGTTCATCATTTATGTACATTTTTTTAAAAATGAAATAATATATATAGCCCCATTTATTTACAGATTGTACAAAAATTTGAAATGACATTAAAAAAATGAATGATTAAAGAGTGAGAGAAAGGACACAGTATCTTACCGGGCGGTGCTTCCTTCCTACGTGGCATGCCAATCTGTGCGTATGGAGTGCTGGTTTCGCTATAAAATCCCTTCCTCGGTTTGCTTCGAAACAATCCTTTGTTAGGGTTTGTGCTTACCCACGCTTTCACTCTTACCATGTGAATCTATCAAATTTTCACTGCATTTTTACCTTATTCTAGCCATAGCCTCTGCACATGGATAGGCTCTCTTTGTTGTGTGTTCACTCCCTTCCAACTTGGCCACCTGCGTGCTGGTTTTACCTTGTGTGTAAGCCACGTAACCTGTTGCTCCAATGACGTTGTTATGATGTGGAAGAAATCCCTTAATTTGGTGAAATTTTAAAATAATATATATTGCACTACCTCTAGTCACCTTCTCTGTGCTTCGAACAATGCATGCACAAAGTCATGAGCTTTTATTTTTTTGAAATAGTGCCAATAATCTCGAAGTCGTTTGTGTTATGAAATGACAATGTAGCATTCAATATGCATTGGATGCGTGCATAAGGTTTCTTTTGATTTTATTTTTATTTTTATTTATATCAAGTTGATGAACTTAGGGTGGCCTTGGAATAAGATAGTAATAAATGGGGTCGAATAAAAGGATAGGTTTCTTTTTTTATAATTTCTCATTAACATGGATAATTGAGAGGAAATTGATTTTCATAATGAGCACATAGATAATGAAAAAAAATGTGGGGAGGGGATTTATTCATGAATGATTATGGAGGACATTGGGGAAGCCAAGGAAGAGGATTTATTAACTTTCTGGATGAGCTTGACAATACCATTATCGACAAAGTGCATGACGCAAAACAAATGAAATTTATAAAAGGACAGAACATCCACCAACATTGGAGAAATTTGACTGATAAGATGCATAATGATGAAACTTCAAATGAGTAACATGGGATTCAACTAGAGGCATATTTTGAGAAATGAAATATTTGTGTGATGGTCATTTCTCCATGGATGCAATGATGCAAAAATGATGACATGACGGTATGTATAGTGAGAATCAGTGAATGTCACAACTGGACATAATTTACCATGATGAAACATATGACGAACTTCCCACAAGAGGCACAAATGGTGAAAATAGTCATGGAAAGGAAGGTCCGGACTTTGTTCTGAAAATCATGGTTAATACAAAACAACAAAGAGGCAAAATTTACTATGTCTACCTCAGTCATGATGTTTCGACCCTTCAAAATCATGTTGATGTTGAGGCATCAACATTTAGCCAAACAAACAACAAATGAAAGGAACATAATGACACATGACGACTCAATAATGATTGGCCAACATGACTCAATGATGATAACATAACCATGAAGTAGGTACATGTACTCAATTCATCCATGAAAATGGTAGGGAGTGAAAAGAGTAAGGCTACTATTCCACATTGAATGAAGCAGAGGGGTGAAAATGAGTGCTAGGAAAACCAAAATAGAAATCAAATAGCATTTAACGTACCCAAGTTGATCACTAGGAACCACTCGATAGCTCCTCTTTCTCCATGTCATGTCACCATCCCCCGTATATCATGGTTAAATGTAATCATGTCATATATTAATGACAAAACAATTTGGGGAAAAATCATAGTGGTGTATAGCACTAAAAGACATCAAATTCTAAAAAACTTATTTTGGAAACCACATGACAAGTAAATGAATGAAAGTAAATAGCTAACCAATGAAAACATCAAACTACGAAATTTAAAAATACAAGATCTACTGTGATGAAACAAAAAATAAATGCATAATGAGAAAGAAAAAGGACCTACGACTAAAAATGTAAGCCTACTCTTACTTCCATGAAAGATGAAAATCAGATCATAGCGGGTGCCATTTACTGTAATGAATGCATCGTTAATGTTATGATGATTATAAATTGATTCATGATCGTTGTCAGAAAATTTTGCATTGAGTACCTGTGACAAAGAAGGATTTGTGTTGTGAGCCCAGTTGGGAAGACAAGCAAAAATAAGCAGATACAAGCGAATACAAAATAGATTGGGCATGAAAGCACATACATTTCATTAAGAGAATGTACATATTAAAACAAACTAAATTGAAGCTTGTTTTCATCTTCCAAGATTTTCCTTGGACTCCTCAAGATTGATTGTCTTCACCTAACCCTAACGGATTAGGTTCCAACATCCCCCCCTTAATCCAAAGGGGTGTATATGAGTCCAAGCAAATAGTTGAAATATAGAGTTGCAAATGGTTGAAGGTGCTCTTTGAATCGAAAGATAGGAGAAGACGATGTCTTCTAGTGAATGGGTGGTTTTAGGATGACCACAAACTATGGAACTTGGCGACAACTCATGTTCTAGCTCAAAGATTTCCTCTGGAACTTGGCGCTAAATCTGGTTCCCACTCAACGTTTCTCTCTGGAACTTGGCTCTAGGGATTAACAGTTCCTTCTAGAAAATGGTGGTTTAAGGACCACCACAAAATGATGTCTATAAGAAGAAGAAAAGAGGTTGATGTCTTCTACTAAATGGGTGGTTTTAGGCTGGCCAAAAACCAAATCAAGCTCAGTGGAGCATGGCTTTGACTCTGGATCTAGATGCAACTCTGAATCTTGCTAGGTGGCTTTGGATCGAGGCTCTAGAAAATGGAACAAGGTTGTAGCAATGAATCTGGATCTAGTTTAGGCTTGCTTGTTCTCTCTCACTTTTTTTTGATGACCCATCATTTCCCCTATCAAGACAAAAGTGAGGAGTAGAAAATCTCATGGTGGTTATGAGTGTCAAGACTAGACACATAATACCACGATTCAATGAATGATTTGGAGCATGGATCTCTTTATGTCTTCTAGATACAACTCTGAAACTGGTATTTGAATCTGGTTCTTGCTCAAGCTTGCTTGTTCTAGAAGTGAAGAGAATTGTGATTGCTTGTTGTCAGATTGATAGGGATTTGAAACTTGAATCCCGACTATCAATTCATGATATTGTTAGAATTTCCAGGTATACTGAGAGGGGGCGTGAATCCATATACACCAAATCTCATCACCTTTTCACTTTGACAATTTTTAAATCAACAACACATAATCAACCATAACAACAAAGATCAACACAAAACAACGCACATGGATATTTTACGTGGAAACCCAATAAGGGAGAAAACCACAGAAATATTTCTTATATAAATCAAGAATTACATTCTTACAGGATCCAACCTGCAAGACATTGATCCCTACAGTAAGCACCCACTTAAAAATTTTCACGCTCCAACTTGAAGGAGATACTAACCCCCTAATTTACAAGCACCAACTTGAAAAAAGCACCAACCCCTTATTTACAAGCACTAACCCCCTAATTATGTAGCTTATTTTAATTCACAAATTCATTTTCTTCTATTCTGATATTCCTTGCCCAATTTCTGATGTTTGATGTCCAATATCCAATATCCAATGTCATTGTGCCATTGTAACTGTTCCAATATCTATGCTTTGATGCCCGATTTTGAATGTATGATTTCTGACATCCGATGTCCGATATTCCTATTTTGCATTGACTTTTCTAATAACACTATTTCATTTCCCGATGTTCAATGTGCTTTTCTATCGTGCAATGTGTGATATTCATGTTCTACAATGACTATTCTGATAACACAATTTTGTTGCCCAATATCCGATGTCTCATTTTTTATGACATTGTTCCAATGTCTGACGTATATGTTCGATGTTACTTTTCTGATATCTGATGTCTATGTTCTGATGTTACTATTCCAATGTCTAATGTCTTTGTTTTGATATTACTATTCTGATGTCTCACATCTCTATTCCAATGTTACTATTATGACTTTTCTCTTACTCAACACTTCGACAAAACTTTAACATAACTTTTGAAAGTTGTTCTTATGTGTGTCTTCTGATGTTACAGAATTCTCGACTGATCCAATTTGGTTAATAATCACCTCGGGTCCATGACTTGAAAACCAAACTTTTCAGAATTTTCTGAGGTTGATCCTCCAAATTCAGGTTCGTTCAAATCTATGGTTATTCAGTGTTGTGGGGAAAATGCACCTATAGTTTAGGGGAGAAACTACCAACTTACGGTGATAAAGATAGACTTACAAGCATTCTGCAAGTACAACAAATAAATGAAGAGATTAGGGTTTAGAGATGTAGGCACCTTATTAAGAAGGTTGATCCTAGCTTTGCCTCCCTCGCTCTTCAATGCTTATCCAGTGTTGCAATGCCCAGACCTACAGAACAACTTGATACCTTTCTCAAATACATTTGACTACATATATAAGACTGATATTCATAATAGAAGAAGACATCAGATTATAAACAAATTGTAATCAAATCCAAGACACATTAATAGGTCATATTTGGAAAGAGAAGAACTTCTGATCTTTATTAATGAATGAAAGCAAGTACATGAATTTATACCTTCCTTCAAGCTTGGCACTTCACAAAACCTAGATTCAAGGTCTCCTACTTCTATTCTCCAAGGATTCCAACCTCTAATCAACTATGCTAGGGTTTACCAAAACTGAAGCACAAGAGAGGGGGATGAGGGTCTCCATTCCTCCAGCATAACTTTGTAATTGGGCTTAGTCCCCTCACATGGCCCTTCTACCCTCCTTATATAGTCAGTGAAGGATAGGAAAAGAAGTTATAACCGCTCAGGAGGTTTCCCAACCAACTTAACTTACTCAAATTTAGAGATTTTGACCAAAACAGAGGTGTACCTACTATTTCATAGTGGAGTAGCGCTCAGGAGGGTTGAGCGCTATTATTGTATACTAGAGTAGGGTACACACGCTACTATCATGCCTGTGTACTAGCGCTCATGTTAAAAAATGGCCAAAAACAGGCTTTTCTGCTCATTTTCAGGAGATGGTTTGGTCTGGAAAAATGTTCCTAACGGTTGTAATCATCAAATGGGTCAAGAATGAGGTAATTTAAACCATTTTTAGTGTCCCAAATGAATCCTCCATCCGCAAGTGTCTTGTTGTGTGACTAAACTTGATCTCAAGAAGTGTCGTCATGCGACCAAGGGATGCAAGTGTCGTCACGGACGGAGAGGTGTCATTTCAAGCTATAACATTCAGCTTTGCAACATCATGCATCTTCTCTAACTCTGCACATTCACCTGTAAACTCATAATTTGTTTAGCCGCATAATCGCATTTTGCAACATCAAATTGAGCCTAGAAGATAACTGATTTATAGTCTGCACAAAGAAAATTAAAAACCCATAAAATCAAGTTGTAAACTTGTCTTGAATTGATTTCATCTTCATCGTTATTCATGCCTCATAACTCAACACCATTCACGCACACCAAAGGAGCATTGAATTAAATTGTGGTTATACACTTATGTTTGCATTTTGAGGGACAAATTATTTTAGCTTGCGGATTTTTATTTTGATTGGTCCAACTATTCATGACTTGTAAGAACCCCAATCCATGGATAATATACCATAAATCATGGGCTTTCAATCTAGTTTGAGCACTTCCAACATTTATATTCTCGTGCTTCCAAAGTCTCCTTCATCCTACAACGAGCTTCATCTCTTCCACTTTGTCTACGTCGAGCTTCATCAATGCTTCAATGTCTTCACGATCTCTCTTTGACATCAATGACCATTTTTAATAGATATTCACCCCTGGCAGGTACAAGATGAGAAGCATGAAATTTTTTTGCTGCAAGTTGTATCAAAACTTGATACTAGATTTTGCGATATGTAATCCACCCATAGTGAATCTCCAATATTGCAGGTTTATTTAGTGTTGAACATCTATCTGAAGAAAGGTTATGCTTCCTACAATGCTGACAAGGATTGAGATCAAAGCAATGCTCTTCCATGTATCCAACTCGATGACAATGTTTCCACTGATGTTCAACTAGAAAAGGTGAAGAGGACTCATCTTGAAGAAATATAGAACTCTAAAATTGGATTGGTCTACAATAATCTGGAATATGAAAGGTCACTTCCTTATCATATACTATACCTATTTTGTGTTTGTTGATCGTGAGTTTTTCCCAAAGTATGATGATGGGCTTGGAAAGATTATGTTGAACATGATCATGAGGGACTTCGTCTCCTGTCATAATTTCCCTAACTTGGTCGTGCAATGACAACTAATGAGAATCATCTTAATATTAAAAAAAAGGGTTGTTCTGAACAAGAACTAGTTCAGAATTTTGAATCCTTTGTTGTATATCATCATGTTGAAGAATGTCAACTTTGGATTTCGAATCCTACAAATGAGTTAGAAAATTTTGGAGACTTGCTTTGTTGATCATGATTGAATTGTCAACAACAATAAGTATCAGAGTGTTTAGTAACTCTAATATTTCTTCATTTCAATACATTATGAGGACAAGGCCTCATTTTGCAAGTATGTCTAAGTTACAATTGACTCAATCAACAAACTAAGGGATTCTTGCAAATCCGATGTTTAACAAAAACTCAACAAGTTCCAACTTAGAAAATGAAATGGTGTTGGTCTCAGCCAAGTATGCACCCAACTACAATGCAATTCAAATTAATTCCAATTTGACACTTATAAGAGAACTATTGCAAGTATAAAAAATACAATAAAACATATAACAATTCATTGTTTGCAAGTTACACCTTGATGCAAAATTTGATGATGATCATCAAGTTGAATTAAGATTAATAAATTGAATGCCCTATAGATCAACTCTAATCAACCTTGAAATGGCCACACGAAACCAGTCCCAAATATGCTCCAAGCTTTTAGATGATATATAGACCATTGATGGAGAAACCAAATCCACCAAAAGTAACCCACAAAAATAGTCCAAGGCAAAGGCACTTGTTGATTTGCAGCAAATGCAATCTGTGTAGATTGAAATCTTGAGTGACAAAGAGAGTCAACATTTCTTAGGAGGAGCAAGCTAAAAGGAAACTCTTTGAATATTTTGAGAACCTCATTCGAGCTTTGGAGAATGGTTCAAGGAATGACTTCATTTGATATCTCCACAAACATTTTGAGATATCTTTGAATATTTTGAGAACCTCATTCGAGCTTTGGCGAATGGTTCAAGGAATGACTTCATTCGATATCTCCACAAACATTTTGATAAGATAATCTCAGTCTTGCAACATTGGAGACCACTTTGGCAGAAGATGTATTATGCCTGAACGTGAATGCGAAGTAGTGATGCCAGAATACTTTATTGATTCTCCTATTTGTCTAGGATGCTTTAGAAGAGATGCATTTTGAACGTTATTTCTAACACATTCCAGAAGCACAGATATTACATTGCTAGCAGCTAACCTCACCCTCGAATCTTGAGAATAGACAGATCGAACAAGTGCGTGCATCACATACAAAGGATCAAGTTGTGCAAAGACTATCAATGGTGTGATAGTGGGTTCGAATCCCACACAGTGACACGGCTCTAGAAACGTTTCTTATTCCAAACTCTCCCTGCATTTGTTGTGGGATTGGAGACTGTATTCAGTGTGCTTTCACATTCAATACATTAAAAATGTTTTTACATTAAATAGACAGCAAATGCTTTCACATTCAATACATTAAAAATGTTTTTACATTAAATACACAGCAAATGCATTCACATTAAATATATTGCAAATATTGCAAATGCTCTCACATCAAACATAGCGAATCCTATCGTTCACGCAAATTAACATATACCAGTTTGACGAAGAAACGTATAGTTGCTCGACGTATACCAATGTTGGATGAGTACACAGGTATCAATCGCAAGATTCAAATTGGTGGGACTCATAGCTAGAGTTCATGCGAGTGTCGATGAGGAAGGCAGCCACCAAGAAGTCCACTTCAGTGAATCTAAAGGAATTAGGGTGTTTTTTCAATGTCGAGCCAAAAACTCCAACGCTTCACATTCCACGAGACTTCCTACTCCATGATAGAGCTCCACGCAGCTCAGAAATCAACTCTCTTGTAATCAACCTGGAGGAGTTCAAGCCATTGTTTACACCGACACATTGACTAGCAACAACAATCCAACGTAGCAACAGCTCCAACTTCAATACGCTCCAAGGCATTCACAATGAGGATGGATGCACGAAAATATATCCTTCATGTGCTTGAGAAATGCAAGAAAGCATGGGTACTCAAAGACACCACGCAACCATGGTATGCTAGAACATATTTAGAAAGAGGTAGCACCGGTGCATCGGCACACAAAAAGAAATCTCTATGCAGCAGAATATCTCTTTTGAATATATTTATAGAGAACATAATTATCTAGCGGACAAGCTATCAAAACAGGCTCTTGATGGTACTGAAGGAAATCTTATTTGGGAGGAATGGCTGGATAATGCCATTCTGGAGTGTGGTGTCACTTACTTTTTTGATTAAACTTTAGGGGATCATACTTACTTTTTGTTGTTGATCGCTGTTATAGTTTCTATGCATCCTATTTTGGGAAGAATGACTTGATTTTTTGATGGTTTGCTTCTTTTTGAGAAATTGTGATCAGAAAGTTCTTTGATGGACTATTTGTGTAACTGATCATTTTTTGAGTTTTTTTGTTCTATTTATGAATCAAGATGATCTTTGTACTATTTGATTCACCTTGAATATCAATAGTAGTTTTTTTTTGCTGAAAAAAAAGATATGATAATTAAATCAAGCATGAACAATTGTGCAATAATTATTAACATAAACCATTACATAGTAACCTTGAAGAGAAGAAAGACAATGATTGTATTATTAGAGTGGTGAATGAATGAAAAGAGGTTACAATATATAGATGAACAATTTGAATTAGGTTAAGGAGAAACTCGAATTGTCCATGCCATGCAAAGAGGGTTCATGCTATGCAGAGACGGCTAGTCAGGATTAAAAGAGGGTAGGGTGAAAACGCGAAGTTGGGCAACACTTTTGTGAGAATCGGGCGCTCGAGAAACATAGCGGAAGCTATTCGGCCAAATAACCATATTTATTCGGCCGAATAACTTTTAACGGTGAACCGTTTAAAATAACGGAGACCTCGAAATGCATGCAACACATAGCCGACTGGTAAATTTGACCCACGGTTTTATGTTTATTCGGCCGAATAAGTTTTCTGCATATAAGCTCGGTTGTGGCCATCATTTGTCATTTCCGTTCTGCAGATTTTTGGACCCCGCCTGTAGTAGCTGGACCCCGTGCTTGTTGACCCCGCTTGCCCCGTCCGTGTCTGCCCTGTCCGCTTGTTCGTCATGGATTTTCCCTTCCTATTTGTCGTGGATTGTGACAGTTGCTCGTCGTCGTTGTTCCACACCCTTTTGCCACCCTTTCGACACCCCTTTCGCCACCCTGTGTTCCTCCACCCATTTCGTCACCTTTCGATGTGGAGCATGAAGTTGGCAGCATCCAATTTGCAGGTGTTCATTCGTCCAGTGCAGGTAATCTTCATCATTTTTTTTATGTTAACTTATATATGTTAATCAGTGGTTTGATATGTGGCAGGTTTTGATTATTTGGTGCTCGGCTTCATTGGGATTCGGTTGTTGGTGTTCGTCTCGTCGTTGGGCTACGGGCATTGGCGTTCGGTTTCATTGTTGGGGCTCATACAGGTATTCCAAAACTCCCTAGTTAGATTCGGCATTTTTAAAAACATCATATTTAATTAATAAAATATAGGTATGATGTTTATATTAAATTTACTATACTGTCCCAATTTAATTTTTGATAAATTAATTGTTCCATTGAAATTTTTAAATAATTTCTATTAGATAGTATATGCTAGAAATAACTAAATACCCAAAACATGAGGTTTTTCTGTTCATGAACAGAGTTCATGAACAACTCTGTTCATGAACTCTGGTCATGAACAACTATGTTCATGAACATAGTTCATGAACTCGTCATGAACAACTCTGTTCATGAACAAAGTAACAACTCTGTTCATGAACATAATACTTTTTTATTTTATTTTTAAGATTTGTATATTAGTTTTTCTTTTATAGTGTATAACTTGTATTACTTTTTATTTACAATTTACAATTTTTTATTTTACAAATTTTATAACCACTAATTTTTTCACTTAGAATAGTGAGGTAGAGCACCATTATAAAAGCTAAAAATATAAACACTCTAACACATATTCCCATTACACATTAATGTATAACAGGAAGCTTGTACAAATAACAGATTTAACATATATTAAAACTTGCAATCAAGCTATAACATTAGACGTATTCATACCAAAGTTTAAAGTGGCCCAAAAGATTATCTTTCATTCATCATATTTCCTATAGTTACAGCTTGTAGCTTACAATAAATTTGCGAACATACCCAACAAAATATGATAGTAAGAACAAACCTAATCATCAATTAACCAACCCTATAGTATACTCTTTAAGTGCTTTTATACAATTTTTAGCTACTAAGGTTGACCTTGCTCTTTTCTTTATTCCGCAACTTATTATCAAAATGAAGGGGCTTGTTGAACTCTGTTCATGAACTGCATGATGAGTTCATTAACTTTGTTCATGAACTCAACTGTATGATTTGTTCATGAATTGTTCATGAACTGTATGATCAGTTCCTGAAGTGTTCATGATATCTAAGATATGTACGATGAAGCCTATACATCACTATAACATGGATAATCTCAATGAATGTTGTATCAACATAATGTACAGTATTACTCTTGCTTATAACATTTAAATGTTTACTTTTATCACCCAAACAAAGCTTATTGCCATATTGTTGGTGCCTCAAAAATCGTAGCATCAATCAACAAGGGATTCTCCCTGGTAAATAGTCCCAATTAGATTGTCCACCATTTGATGTAGGGAATCTATTCGGTTAACGGTTCCGGCTACCGTAATATTTAAAGATTTTGGTTCTTTACATTGGTTGTGGCTCGGTTCACCGTTTATGTATTTTATTTTAAGATGATATGCAAGTGCCCTAAGCTAAGTGTATGCAATTAACCTAAACTAATCTAAAACTGTGTAAGTAAATCTATTCTATCCTTGCAATGAGCAAACTGTAGAGATGAGTAATAAACTGCCAGAAACACCTAAAGATCATACAGATAGCCATTTAATCATAAAGATGTGCCTACAACAGAATATGAAAGATATTAAAGGTAGCTTCAATTCATTTAATACATTCCATTACTCATTTGAGATAATCACATTTGCACAGGAAACTGTAAGAGCATTCATCACATAGAAACAATTCATGATAGCAAAGAATGATCTCACAATAATATGCAGATGATACAGGAATAATCCAGCACACATTTGACACATTCTCTAGGCAAAAACGCCTTCCCCTAGGCTTTCATTAGGCAAAATCGAATTCTTGGAGCAAGTAGCAAAGTAATTCACGCATTAGGAAGAAGTTTCATCACCTGCCAAAAGTACAAGCTCTTCTCTCCTATTCTCCTATATATAGTTTTACAAAATGCTCCTTGAGCTGCCAAGTGTACCTTAAACCTAGGAATTTCAATTTATCATTAAAAGTCTCAAAATATTGAATTTTGATGATTCATGCCAATCCTCTTTCACAAGAGACAAAAAGAAAGGACAACTGTTTGTATAGACATTATACAATTAACAACTTTTAGTTACTTTGCAAAATCAAATAAGGAAAATTATTGTCCAGTTGGCTCGACTGTCTCAATGGGTTGCTCCTCTTCTGCTGACTTGTACTCTTCAACAGGCTCGGTTGCTTTTGCAGCCTTATTTACCTCTTCTATATAACTGGCCCATTGACTTATTTCCCTTAGTATTGTTTTACTTCTCACTGAGATCATTACTTTCCGTGCTATCTCATGCTTGTGCAAGTCTGATTTGATATTTGCCACCCCTGCAACAACTTCTTGCTCAATATTTTCTAGGAAATAAGTGTGAACAACAGTTTGTTCAATGAACTGATGGAGGTCTTCAGGGGTTATACACTCTATTTTCTTCATATAATCCAACTCTGAGGTCAACTTTCCTTGCAATTCTGCCAAGTGCGATTCCCTCTTTGGGAACTCATAAATATTTTGAGGTAGAACCATATGACACTTGCCGTGGGCTTCCCAAATTTTAGAGTAAATAACATGGCATTTCTTGAAGGTTTTCCTGATTTCAGTACTCAATCTACTACCGCACCTCAGGAAGAATTCGAGGAATCCTGTGTCCATATCAAATTCTTCATCTGTTTTATCCCGCAAGTTCGAAGGGAAACATGATCTCCCTTTTCTCCATTCAAACTGTTCTCCAAGTTCTTCCAGATGTTGTTCATATTTGTCCCTAAATCTAGTGCTTCAACTTCGATGGAAGTCATCTTTGTGATCATTTTCTTCATATTGAAAAATTCTTCATTAATCGACACCAGCAGTTGGTGAATCCTTTCCTGCACTTCATAAGCTCGCTCATAGAACGTGGCTAGATCTTCTTTCGTCTTATTTGCCTTTTCAAGCTGCTCCAATAGTTTAGCCTTTTCTTGTTCCAATTCTTCGAATTGAGGTTTGACGGAATTGACCTGTTGGGCACTGTTGGCTTCAAGCTTTTCCAGTTTGGATATACAAAATTTCAAGTTCTTTTGCTCATTTTCTGAGATTACCAGCTGCATTTCAAGTGAATTCTTCTCATTTTCAAGCCACAGGGCTTTCGAAGTGGTTTCTTCCTTTTCTTCCATGAGCTGCTTGTATTTCCTTTTTATGTCATTGCTTTCTAATACCTCATTCTTCCTGTCAACTTTTATCTTGAGACACAGCTCTCTGTAGTTCTTAACAGATTCAATCAAACGATCGATATTGGCTTTGCTTTCTTTGGATGAAGCTACGGTGCAGCCTGCTTGAAATGATGGATCGAGGTCGGTCCCTTGGACTAGTGTGGTCTCCGATATTCTAAACTCATATAAGTCCTCCCCAATTCCCATTTTCCTTACTCTCCTGTCAACAATAGCCCTCTCATGTTCATGAAAATAGACGAAATCCAGGTTGGCCACTTGGCGCTGCTTCCTGGGGTTGTATGGGGTGAGTGCTAATTCTTAGGTGGAGACAACCCCTTCATGAGCTATCACTAGTTGGGAAGTCTTTGCTGAATCCAAGTCCATGGCCACTGGGCTAGGCGGGTTTTGTTCTGGAATTTTCTCCGCTTCTTCCTTCTCTTGCCTCTCTATTAGCGCTGCTAGCTCTGCTTGCAATCTGTCCGCTTCTTCTAACAAGAATATTTCTTCTTCTTGTAATTTGGTATTTTGTTCTTGGAGGATTCTGTCCTCTTCTTCTCTCAGAGCTTTTGCTTCCTGCTCTTTTTGTATTTTAGAAGCTTTCTCTTTCTTTCGCCTTTCGGCTATCACTACTTTTAACCTTCTTGCTTCTTCCAACAAGGTTCTTTCCTCCTGCTCCTTTTGAATTCTAACAGTTTCCTCCTCTTGTTGCAACCTAATAACTTAATCTTGTTCTTGTTGCAATTCGACAGCCTGTTTATTTTGAATTGTGTCACCTTCTTCTAGTTCTATGTCATTCGAACGTCCGGCTTGGGATGCTGCTACCTCTTGCTCCAGTTGTATTAGACTAACAGGCTTAGGGGCAGAAGTTTTCCCTCCTTTCTTCTTGTTGTAGTGCTTTCCTAGTTTTGTTAAGTTTTTGGCTCTACGGAAGAATTCTTCATTCAGATCAATCTGATGGGTGTACTTGAAGGAAGTTTCGACATCACTAATATGTTCAGCAACTCTCCCACAAGGGTCATGCCTTTTGTTAAACTTTGTACCAAAATGAAAAATGTCCAAATCTTGAACATAATTTTCTCCCTCTTTTTCTCTCGATAGGTTGTATGCGCCGATAGTGAAAGGCATTGGCAGATATAGCCCTTTCTTCGTTTCGGTGAGGATCCTACTGACTCCACCAATGCTGAAAAGCTGCCTTATGGCTTCCCTATGTATCACAAAATCCATAACATATCTGTGAAGCAGGAATGGAGCTACTGATCCTCCACTCATGCACATGTAAGTGCCTTCTTGGGAGTGGTAGTAATCACCATATGCTTCAATGACGGGCATAGCGTTTTTTGACATGCAATTTGGCTCCTCTACAAAAATAAGCTGATATAAGGGCATGATGAATTTCTCACAAAGTTCTTTGTAATAACTTGCGTACTTGCTATCCCATGTAGATTGATAAGCTATGAAGAGAAGTGTCTCCTTCCTGTTCCATGAGCAACCCAAATCGGGGAAGGTGTGCTTGCTCAACAGGCAATCTATCAAATAGGAAGACATAAAGAAATCCATTTTTTTCTGAGTCGTTCCTCCTTGGGCAACGGTTAACTGTGATTCCAGGTTTTCTGAAATAATATTAGCCCAACTGAAAATGGTGCCTGACATGGCTATATGATATATTATCGATACCCAGCCCAGTTTGAAGATACTACCATTGGGCATGCCGAAGATCTGTCTCAGCATCAAAACAATGAGTCTATAATGGGTTTTCAGAAGGTTGCTTTCATATTCATTGGTCTGTCTTTTCTTATCTTCCTGTTGGCTATCATCATTTTTCTAACAGAGATCAAAGGGTCCATGGGATGTTCTGCTATCCATTTACTGTCCAACCAAGCTCTTGCCGGGGCAATCTGTAACCGGCTGCGATATGTTCAGGTGCGAACGACGTCAGATTCATTTCATTCTTATCGTTTATGAACCTGGTGTCAGTTTTGACATGAGGGATCAACCAGCCAAGGACCTCAGAACATGGAAATAATTCAGGTCTAGTTGCTGCTTTATGTATAAAGGACTTCTTAATGTTTGCATATACCAAAGTATCTTCTAGGGAACCATTTGGGTATTCCTGATCCTTGATGAATCTATACAAGTCGCCCCATTGAAACTTTGAGGGTGGAAGAGCTTCCTGGAGGCACATTAGTGGTGGCTTGCGTATCACCAAACATAGTTTCACGTGACATATCCAGCAGGATCTCCACTTCTGAATCTGACTCTACCTTTTGCGCGGCCTTCCTTCTTGCAGACCTTCTATGCATGTCAAACCTGCATTAATTAAGGTAGCACAAAATAAAGATTCGACATATTCATAAGAAATTAACACCACAGACATTATCTAATTATTCAAAATAAGCAACAACAGGTAAGTTAGAAAGTTTGCAGGAGCTCAAAATAGTCGTATGACATCCATGTAAAATTTAATAGTAAGTATCTTTACCATATAATCGGAAGTTGCTAATTTTCTTAAATGATTTGGAAAAGCAAAGTTGTTGCATAAGTGTTGACTTGGAATTACATGGGAAATGCCACTGTGGTGGGAGGTGAGAAACCAGCACACGTTACAGTTCATCAGTGCGGGTTTTGCTGCTTAACATCTTAGCTTAACGCTTGCGCATCAGACGAACGTAGCATTATAGGCATTAGAGGCGCTTTCACCTTATGCTAAGGGGTGTTATTTCTCACTGGTAGTGTGCAACACAGAGCTAGGAAGATACAGTCTTGCCATAACGGCTCACGAATGCATTCAAAAGAAAGGCGACCTGGTTTTGATGTCTCGGGATGCAGTATCCTCTTGAAAACAATGTCACAGGTGGCGGGATAAGTGTTTCTGCATACGTGAAGGAGGTTATTACAAGCTGATACAGGAATTGGCACTATCTATGTAGTATTTTAGGGCCTATGGAGAAAACACACAGGGTGTATAGCCAATGAAAGACAAAACGACAATGTCGGTGTCTAAAAAAAAACTATGCGTGAGATAAATTTTGTCTTTTAGACTATCAAAATGCAACCTTGAACAGAGCCAATCCTCGTAACAAGCAAACAAAGGAGAAGAGTGCCTACCTGGTGTTTTCGGAGTGGTTTTCGTGGTTGGTGCCTCTATCCAAGCTGATAAAAACTGATAAAATGTCCACTGTTCGCTCTTGGAAGCTTTCTCGGCCTTGAGAATAATGAGCTGTTTGAAATCTATTCTCTGTGCTTATAGGGGAAGAGTTAATTCCCAATGGGTGGATTAATGCGAGTTCGATGGGCACGGGGCTCGAAAACGGAGCGAATTAATGCCACACAAGCCAAGTTAAATGGCCTCATCAACCCGACAGGGGTGTATTGAATGGCATCGAACGACGTCCTCAACACTCAAGAATTGCAATGGCGCGGGATTGGTGCAGCGACACTATTAAGCGCAACGTTTGCAATCGCGATGGGGAAACTATCATTAGGTCTTGCACCCAAGAGATGCGCCAACGACAAGGTCTATTTAAAGAGAATGATGGTGGTGGCGATCTTAAGGTTAGGTTCTGTGCGCCAGGTGGAGGAGATATTTTTAAGTCTTGCGCCCAAAAGATGCGCCAATGACAGAGTGAACGGGATCGTGAACGTAGCGGCAACTTTAGGTTAAGTTTTGCGCTAATGATGGGGACTTCAGGGATATACTTTGCGCTATGGGAGGATGCGTTGATATGGCGCAAATTTTTTTTTTAAAGCTTGTGCCTTGTGATGCAAAGTTAATCATGCTATCTGTGCCTTTAGTGCGTACTTTGAAAATTAAAAGTGTGCTTTGTGTTTAAAGAAAGAAATGCCTTAGACAAAAAATCATTAAGGGAAAAAGGGAAGAAATAAAGCTTCAGAAAAGTTTGAATCAGAGGAGTAACTAGGACTTGGACAAAACCAAGCTTCTCGGCAAACAATAAATGGAGGGGCCCTAACATTTACCAAAATTTTTGGGGAGGGATGTTGCAGTAACAACAATTGGCGATTCGCTGGTGAACATAGATCTATGAAACACAATATTGTCAAGATCAGACTGACTTTTAAACTGATAGCCACAAGTGTAACAAATGCCTCACAGTTCAACCTTCAAGGATGTAGTGATCTCTTTATCATATTGGTGACTTGGGAAAGGGGACGTAGACTTATGCTTCTTTCAAACTCTCTCAAGGCCAAAGTATGGAGTTAATTCCCTTAGAATATGTCTTTTTGGTGCTTTGACTAACAGGACTCCACAGGATTGTAACAATACCTCACAGGGATATTCGTTTGTTCCTCATTCTCATGCTATCTGCATCCCTCTTGGATGTTCTTATAATTGGAAGCTTTGCTGTTTGAGCCTCCTAGAAATAACTTTCTTGAAAAATGCAATCCTTTGATTTTGGTTCTTCGATCCATAATGTCCTTTTGTGTGAGCGAGATTTTATTTGGTTTTCAAGCTTCACGGACGGAGAAGAACTTTGCTTGAGCCGAATTATTTGAACAACTTTATGATTTAGAAATTTTGCTTCATCTCAACCATGCTTTAATTGAGGAGAGAATTTCTGGGAATCAGACTCTTTGATATAAGCACTTTCGGCTTTTATTTGAAGCATGGGATCATTTAAATACCATACACCTGTGAGGCATGCTTCCTTTCCATGGGTCCATAATAGAAAAAGGACCTTGGGATAGACATTAATATTAAAGTGGATGGGACCTCTAGATAGTGAGAGAGAAGTACTGAATCATTAGTCATTTAACTGGGGTTATTTTGACCAAACAGAACATGACCTCTACATTACAGAAGGCTGATCAGTAAAGGCAAAGTCGCGGGGCTGTTTTCTTTATAGTAAAATTCTGTCTTTCAAGATTTTGAGTTTTGGTCATAGCTCTTGTTCTACACTTACGCCAGAAGCTGGGCTGGGTCTTATTAAGCAAAGAAAAACAAACTCAAATAGGAAGTGAAAGGACAAGAAAATCAGACTAAACTCCTGAAAATGTTTCGGGAACAAAAAACAAAGAAAGGAAAGGAAAGAAATGAAAACAAAACAAAAGAAACCATTTATTTATGTACAAAGGTCTTCAATGAGACTATGCAAAGTATTTCTTTAGGGAGAGGCCATTGAGAGGAAGGATTACTTCTCCTCCCTAGAGGTCTTTCAGCTTGTAAGTAGATGAACCAAGTTTCTCGGAAATTAGATAAGGGCCAACCCATAGATGTTAGAAATTTGTATGCATTTATTTTCCCTCATGTGGATGATCCTACTTCAAGACTAATCACCTACTTCAAAATTTCTTTTTCGGGATTTCCTTTAATCAAACCATCTTTTGACTATGTCTTGATGTTGGTGGAATCGGTTTTTGGCTTTCTGCCGAGATTCTTCAAGTTTCAGTAAGGTGTCAATTCTAGACTGTAAAGCTTGACTATTGGTTCCTTGGGATGCTTGGGCCAATTGCAAAGATGGGAGTAAGAGGTTAGGAGGGAGGATGGATTCTCTACCGTAAACAAGGGTATATGGGGAAACTCCCAAAGCATTATTTGGAGTAACTCTATCCTCCCATAAAGCATTTGGAAGAGCAGTGTGCCAACTTCTTTGGTTTTCAATTACGGTTTTCTTGAGAATTCGGATGAGATTTTTGTTTGAGGACTCGGCTAATCCATTTCCCTGGGGGTAGTAGTTGGATGAAAAATGTAATTTAATTCCTCTTCCATAAACAAATTTGTTTATTTTAAAAGACGAGAAATAAGTTGCATTATCAAAGACTAGGGAAATTGGAACCCCAAACCTAGTTATGATGTTCTCTTTTAAGAAACTAATGACTGCATCTTCATTGATTTTACGCAATGGTATAGCCTCTGTCCATCTTGTAAAATAATCTGTGGCTGTCAAGATATACCGGTGTTGCAGAGAAGAATTTAATTTCATCTCTCCAATGACATCTATGCCCCATTGTTCAAAAGGTTCCGAGATGATAACCAACTGTAATGGTCCTGCTGCCTTGGGTAATTTCCCAACACTTCTTTGGCATATATCGCAATTCCATGCATAGGAATGAGAATCTTTGAACAAAGTGCGCCAATAATATCCAGCCCTCAGTATCTTGTGAGCTGTCATGTCTCCGGAATAATTCCCACCAGCAGGGCCATGATGTAGATCTTTGACCACCTTACTTGCATCTTCCTTCTCTAGACATCTGAGAAAGATACCATCATAATTTTTTTTTTTTTTTGAAAAGTACTCCATCAATGATCTGGTAAGCCGCTGACTTCAAACAAAGTGCTCTTCTTTGCTTAGAACTCCAATGCTTTGGTAGGTACCCTTGTTGCAAGTAGTGCACTAAGTCTCTGTACCAAGATTCAGGCGTTGTGAAGATAGGGCAGACTTCAGCTGTATTTAGTTCGGCCTCATTTTCCCAATCTCGCTCTTCATCTATTGGGTGCTCAGTGAGCAATTTACATAGGCCTTGACCTTTAATAATGGTGGCTGGTTTAAATTCTAGATCGTATTCTTGAAGAGCAGTGACCCAATTTCCTCTTCTTTCTCCCAACTCCTTTTGAATGAAAAGGGATTTGACGGCTGGATGGGGAACTACAACTTTAGTTCTGTTCTTAAGGATATATGGAATGAAATGCTTTACTGCTTCGTATATGGCATATGCCTGTTTATCCACGACAGGATAGTTTAGTTCAACGCCTTGCAGACCAGTGCTCATAAAAGAGATTGGGTATTCATCTCCTAATTCCACCTTTTGCGTAAGCACAGCTGCGAGAGAGTCGTTTGAAGCAAAGGTATATAAACTAAAATCTTTGTCAAAATATGGACTTCTTAGAGAGTGGGAATTGGCTATGGCTGCTTTGATATCCTTAAATGCATCCTTTTCCAAATCTGTCCATTTGAACTACACATTTTGCTTAACCATTTGTTGTATCGGTTTAACAGTCTGAGCGAAATTAGGAACAAACCTTTGAACAAAATTAATCGTGCCCATAAACGATTGCATAGCTTTTTTGCTGTGGGGCATGGGAATATTGCTGATGACTTGCACTCTCTCTTGGTCTATCGAAATTCCCTTTTTTGAGATGATGTCACCAAGAAGCTTGCCCTCAAGGACTGCGAACACACTTTTCTTGGGGTTTAGTGAAATACCATACTTCCTGCATCGATCAAAAATCTGTTTCAAATGGAAGACATGGTCCTCTCTTTTCTTCGAGAATACTGTTACATCATCTAGATAGACTACAACACAGTGACCACCTAATCCTCGAAAAGAAATGTCCATTGCTTGTTGGAAAGTAGCTCCTACGTTTATCAATCCAAACGACATTCTTCGGTATGTGAACATTCCCCACTTAGTGCGGAAAGTAGTCTTAAGATGGCCTTCTTCCGCTACCAACACTTGATTGTAACTGGAGAAACCATCTAGTAGAGAAAACATTTCTGCTCTTGATAACATCTGCAAAATTTGTTCCATTGAAGGAATGGGATAATTATCTTTATCAGATGCTCTGTTCAGGTTTCTGAAATCCACACATAGTCTTATTTCTCCAGACTTCTTCCTTACGGGAACTAAATCAGCCACCCATTCCGAATGCCGGACTTTAAAGATGATTTTGGCATCTAATAAATTCTTTAATTCCTTTTGAATTAAAGGCTCGAGAGTAGGGTGCATTCTCCTTAACTGCTGCTGAAAAGGTTTAACCCCTACTTTCATTGGTATGACATGTTGAATGATATGAGTATCATATGTTTTTAGATCTTGATATGTCCAAGCGAACACATCTTTATATTTTCGAAATTTTTTGATGAACTTGTCTCTTTCACTCGGCGAACAACATCTACCGAGATTGACATATTTTGGTTCGGCTTCTGTACCAATATTTATCAATTCATGCTGAATAGAAGAACTATGAGTTTTAACATTTGCTGGTTTCTTGAACTTGCTCTGTAGATCGAACGAACTTTCAAGGGGTCTCACTCCTTTAGGCATGAAATTTCCTTTGATTGTGTCTTTATTTTGCAGATCAACATCATGTTTTTCTTCATCTATAACAACTTCTTGGAACATGTTTTCATTAGTAAGGAAACTAATGATTTGATTGTCATCGTCGAACACCCTGAAATTTGTTATATTATCTGGAACAGAGGGCCTGAAAACCAATTCAATAGAACATTTATTATTAGTAGGCACTAACCTAGAAGTAGAGGTATCTAATAAGTCAGCAGCAACATTCTGTAATCTAGGAACAAATTTTATATTAAAAGCTTCAAAGTTTGTAATTAGATCCCATACCTCAGACTGATAGCCTTTCAAATGTGGTGAAAGACAATGAATTGTGTCTCTTACCTGTTTGACGACTATTTCCGAGTCGCCGAAGACTTTCAAGTATTTAATGTTCAAACCGATGGCCTTCTTCAATCCATGGACTAAAGCTTCATATTTAGCAGTATTATTAGTACAATTGAACTCTAATCTACAAGACAAGAAATGCTTGTTCCTCTCGGGCTCCATCAGAACACAACCGGCTCTGGACCCTTCCTGAGTTTTGGAACCATCAAAGTACAACACCCAAAAAACATTCTTTGATCTAACTAAGTCAGTATCTGAACCATCTAATTCAGTAACTAAGTTAACTATGTTATAGTCGATATTGTCAGTCTGAGAAAATTGAAGGAGATTAGACTGTTTATCTGATTCATTGCTGATATCTTTTGACCGATAATTTCCAGGCTTGATTTCTAAGAAATAATTCCCTAGGACGGAAGATGAGAAAGATACGACTTCATTCTTTTCCTCTGGCTGAGTTACGTTTTCTTTCATGTGTGGTTCCCTCAGTACTTTAATTTGGTTTTTCCTATTCTGATAGGGCAGCCATAAGTGGGACCAATTTGTGGCAAAATAACCATATAGTTTAGTCGACCAATCTCTTCTTAGGATCAAACCATAAGCTTCAGGGATATCAACTACCATTATATTAATAAACTGACACACTCTAGAATCAACAGACAACCTAATAAGCACATCCTTCATTTCCCCAATTACTTTAACAACAGTTCTATCCAGCTGAATAATATGGGCTGGGGATGGAACTGGTTGTCCATTGATCCTTTTGCAAATAGACAGAGGCATGACATTCAAGGAAGCTCTAGAATCTACTAAACAATTATGCACATTATGATTAAAAATTTCAAAAGTTAACAGAAAAGGGAGTGTTTGGGATTTAGATTTTCCGCCAATGCTAGCTTCATTTATTTCTGGATCCTCTTGAGGGTTTGCTAATGGAGCGCTAGATTGTGGTTTGATAGCCTGCAACACCTTCTTTCGTTGTTGAGGCAAACTGCACATATCAAATATGGACACATTAGCTTTTGCTTTCTTTATGTCTTCGATGATGTCATATCCCGTGTCACATTCCTTTTCAACTTTGGGTTGATTGTTAGTTTTATTGAAAGTTACTTTTGATGGCTGAATTGTTTCCACGTTTGGCTGCTTAGTAGGCATTTGCTTAGGTTTGGGCTGTGGTGGAATGACTGTGATGTGCCTTTTAGGTATCTCTTTGAAGGCTTTAGGCTTGGGCGTGGTCGAACTTGGGGTTGGAACAGCGGCTGGACCTTTACCTGGGAGTATTAATGTTAACAGTTGAAACTTGAATTTCCTCGGGATCGTCTTCAACTAATTCGGTCAAAGGTACCGAATCCCATAACACCATAGTAGTGTCGGTGACTAGCTCTTTAGGTTTAGGAATTTGATCCTCTGGAGGATTGTCTTGGTCTGGTATCTGTGAGTCTAACATTTGGTTCATCACCAAGCTCATTGAATTTATCCATTGCGGACAACTTTTTTCAGAGTGTGGTTCTTGATGAAAGGTGCAGAAATGTTCCATTCCCACCTCATTCAAATTTAAAATAGGAGAGTTGTTCATAGGTGGATGAGGCTGATTGTTTTCTTCTCTTTGCTTGTAGAAAGGTTTAAAAGGATTCCTAGAAGTGCTAGCTGCCTTATCCTTCTCAAGATCTACAATTTTATTGGACAATTTTTGCATCATTTTGACTACATTTTCCATGTCCGCCGAAGGTTCTTCTTTATTCTTGGTAAGCAAGAGTGGTTTCTTAGTGGTTGTTGTTTTTGTTTCTGCATCAAGCGCATGCTTAGAAATGTTGTCTGCTTCTTCCTCTACCTTCCTAGCTTCTTCAAAATTTTCTATTAATGTAGTTTTCTTAGTCCTTTTGACAAAAATTGCTATTGGAGGATCAAGTGCCGTTGTGTAATATTCCACTAAAGATTCTTCTGCAGGTTTAGCAGCCTCACTAAAATTATTTAACAACGTGGTGAATCTATGGTTGAATTCTTGCACCTTCTCTTTCTTTTCCATCCTCATGGACAGTAATTCTTTCATGAGTGTAGCTACTGTTTTCTGATTTCCATGTTTCTTTAAGAAACATTGTTCAAATTCTTCCCAATTGGCTATCAAGCTAGCTTGTAAACTAAAGTACCATGAAGACACCTTAGGCTCGAAAGTATAAGGAAAGAGTTTACAGACTACATCTTCATGTTGCACGTTCAAAAGATTCAAAGCTAAATAGAATATTTTAAGGTGATCTTCAGCAGAGATACCTTTTCCTGGGTCATACCTAGGAAAAAATTTCTTAGGAAGATTGTGAAAAGGTCCGGCCAAATTTAATGCTCCTCTCGCCCTCCAGGAAGGTAAAGCCATAGCTCCTTGTGGAGAATTAGGTGGAGTATCATGAGGAGTATGAGGTGGAGAATTATTTGGAGTGCATAGTTCTTCAAGATCTAGAGGATCCTCAAGTTCTATCTCTCCAAGAGGCTCTGTAATTTCTTCTAAAGATAAGTCTACTAACTCTTCGAAGCTTTGAACAAGAACTAAATCGCGTGTGTACTGTCTTTCTTTTCTAGGAGCTCATCTTCTAGGAAGAAAAGGAATTGCGTTTAAACCACCAAGCTGTTTAACGTAAGCACAGGTATGTCTTCTCAGATTTGCTACTTCAACAAAAGGTATAGCATAGAGCGTTTCTTGATTTTCAAACTCAGAGTTGGGATTTTCTTGATTTGTCACTTCCAGATCTGAATTGTCTGGGATTGTTGTTCTAAGCGGGTTTCCAATTGGATCTCCTCTTAAAGAAGAGTCTCCTATATTAGCCATACATTGGTGCCCTCCTTCTAGCGCCAATTACTGTTTATGCCTCAGAAATCGTAGCATCAGTCAGCAAGGGATTCTCCCCGGTGAACAGTCCCAATTAGATTGTCCACTGTTTGATGTAGGGAATCCGTCTGGTTAACGGTTCTGGCTACCGTAAGATTTAAAGATTTTGGTTCTTTACATCGGTTGCGGCCTGGTTCACCGTTTATGTATTTTATTTTAAGATGATATGCAAGTGCCCTAAGCTAAGTGTATGTAATTAACCTAAACTAATCTAAAACCGTGTAAGTAAATATATTCTATCCTTGCAAGGAAAAACTATAGAGATGAGTAATAAACTGCTAAAAACACCTAAAGATCATACAGATAACCATTTAATCATAAAGATGTGCTTACAGCAGAATATGAAAGATATTAAAGGTAGCTTCAATTCATTTAATACATTTGATTACTCATTTGAGATAAACACATTTGCACAAGAAAATGTAAGAGCATTCATCACATAGAAACAATTCATGATAGCAAATAATGATCTCACAACAATATGCAGATGATATAGGAATAATCCAGCACACATTTGACACATTCTCCAGGAAAAAACTCCTTCCCCCAGGCTTTCATTAGGCAAAATCGAATTCTTGGAGCAAGTAGCAAAGTAATTCACGTACTAGGAAGAAGTTTCATTCACCTGCCAAAAGTCTAGGCTCTTCTCTCCTATTCTCCTATATATAGTTTTACAAAATGCTCCTTGAGCTGCCAAGTGTATCTTAAACCTAGGAATTTCGATTTATCATTAAAAGTCTCAAAATATCGAATTATGGTGATTCATGCCAGTCCTCTTTCAAAAGAGACAAAAAGAAAGGACAGCTGTCTGTATAGACATTATACAATTAACAACTTTTAGTTACTTTGTAAAATCGAATAAGGAAAATTATTGTCCAACTGGATCGACTGTCTCAATGGGTCGCTCCTCCTCTGCTGACTTGTAATATTCAACAGGCTTGCTTGCTTTTGCAGCCTTATTTACCTCTTCTATATAACTGGCCCATTGACTTATTTCCCTTAGTATTGTTTTACTTCTCACTGAGATCATTACTTTCCGTGCTATCTCATGCTTGCGCAAGTCTGATTTGATATTTGCCACCTCTGCAACAGCTTCTTGCTCAATATTTTCCAGGAAATAAGTGTGAACAACAATTTGTTCAATGAATTGATGGAGGTCTTCTGGGGTTATACGCTCTATTTTATTCAGATAATCCAACTCTGAGGTCAACTTTCCTTGCAATTCTGCCAAGCGCAATTCCCTCTTTGGGAACTCATAAAGATTTTGAGGTAGAACCATATGACACTTGCCGTGGGCTTCCCAAATTTTAAAGTAAATAACATGGCATTTCTTGATGGTTTTCCTGATTTTAGTACTCAATCTGCTACTGCACCTCATGCATAATTCGAGGGCTCCTGTGTCCATATCAAATTCTTCATCTGTTTTATCCCACAAGCTCGAAGGGAAACCCGATCTCCCTTTTCTCCATTCAAACTGTTCTCCAAGTTATTCCAAATGTTGCTCATATTTGTCCCTTAATCTTAGTGCTTCAACTTCGATGGAAGTCATCTTTGTGATCATTTTCTTCATATTGAAAACTTCTTCATTAATCGACACTAGCAGTTGGTGAATCCTTTCCTATACTTCACAAGCTCGCTCATAGAACATGGCTAGATCTTCTTTCATCTTATTTTCCTTTTCAAGTTGCTCCAATAGTTCAGCCTTTTCTTGTTCCAATTCTTTGAATTGAGGTTTGAAGGAATTGACCTGTTGGGCACTGTTGGCTTCAAGTTTTGCCAGTTCGGATATACGAACTTTCAAGTTCTTTTGCTCATCTTCTGAGATTACCACCTGCATTTCAAGTGAATTCTTCTCATTTTCAAGCCACAGGGATTTCGAAGTGGTTTCTTCCTTTTCTTCCACGAGCTGCTTGTATTTCCTTTTTATCTCATTGATTTCTAATACCTCATTTTTCCTTTCAGCTTTTATCTTGAGACACAGCTCTCTATAGTTCTTAACAGTTTCAATCAAACGATCGATATTCGCTTTGCTTGCTTGGGATGAAGCTACGGTGTAGCCTGCTTGAAATGACGGATCGAGGTTGGTCCCTTGGACCAGTGTGGTCTCCGATATTCTGAACTCATATAAGTCCTCCCCAATTTCCATTTTCCTTACTCTCCTGTCAACAATATCCCTCTTCCGTTCATGAAAATAAACGAAATCCAGGTTGGCCACTTGGCACTGCTTCCTGGGGTTGTATGGGGTGAGTGCTAATTCTTAGGTGGAGACAACCCCTTCATGAGCTATCCCTGGTTGGGAAGTCTTTGCTGAATCCAAGTCCATGGCCACTGGGCTGAGCAGGTTTTGTTCTGGAATTTTCTCTGCTTCTTCCTTCTCTTGCCTCTTTGTTAGTGCTTCCATCTCTACTTTCAATCTGTCCGCTTCTTCTAACAAGAATCTTTCTTCTTCTTGTAATTTGGTATTTTTTTCTTGGAGGATTCTGTCCTCTTCTTCTCTCAGAGCTTTTTCTTCCTACTCTTTCTGTATTTTAGCAGCTTTCTCTTTCTTTCGCCTTTCGGATATCATTGATTTTAACCTGCTTGCTTCTTCCAACAAGGTTCTTTCCTCCTGCTCCTTTTGAATTCTAACAGTTTCCTCCTCTCGTTGCAACCTAATAACTTGCTCTTGTTCTTTTTGCAATTCGGTAGTCTATTTATTTTGAATTGTGTCACCTTCTTCTAGTTCTATGTCGTTCGAACCTCCGGCTTGGGATGCTGCTGCCTCTTGCTCCAGTTGTATCAGACCAACAGACTTGGGGGCAGAATTTTTCCCTCCTTTCTTCTTGTTGTAGCGCTTTCCTAGTTATGTTAAGTTTTTGGCGCAAAAGAAGAATTCTTCATTCAAGTCAATCTGATGGGTGTACTCGAAGGAAGTTCCGACATCACTAATATGTTCAGCAACTCTACTGCAAGGGTCATGCCTTCTGTTAAACTTTGTACCAAAATGAAAAATGTCCAAATCTCGGACATAATTTTCTCCCTCTTTTTCTCTTGGTAGGCTATATGTGCTGATAGTGAAAGGCATCGGCGGATAAATCCCTTTCTTCCTTTCGGTGAGGATCCTACTGACTCCACCAATGCTGAAAAGCCTCCTTATGGATTCCCTATGTATCACAAAATATGTAGCATATCTGGGAAGAAGGAATGGAGCTACTGATCCTCCACTCATGTGGATGTAAGTGCCTTCTTGGGAGTGGTAGTAATCACCATATGCTTCGATGACGGGCATAGCATTTTCTAACATGCAATTTGGCTCCTCTACAAAAATAAGATGATATAAGGGCATGATGAATTTCTCATAAAGTTGTTTGTAATAACTTGCGTACTTGCTGGCCCATGTGGATTGATAAGCTATGAATAGAGGTGTCTCCTTCCTATTCCATGAGCAACCCAAATATGGGAAGGTGTGCTTGCTCAACAGGCAATCTATCAAATAGGAAGACATAAAGAAATCCACTTTTTCTGAGTCATTCCTCCTTGGGCAACGGTTAACTGTGATTCCAGGCTTTTTGAAATAACATCAGCCCAATTGAAAATGGAGCTTGACATGGATATATGGAATATTACCGGTACCCAGTTCAATTTGAAGATATTACCATTGGGCATGCTGAAGATCCGGCTCAACATCAAAATAATGAGTCTATAAGCGGTTTTCAGAAGGTTTCTTTCATATTCATTGGTATGTGTTTGCCTTATCTGCCTGTCGGCTATCGTCATTTTTCTAACAGAGATCAGAGGGTCCATGGGATGTTCTGCTATCCATTTATTGTCCAACCAAGCTCTTACCGGGGGCAATCTGTAAGCAACTGCGATATGTTCAGGTGCGAATGATGCCAGATTCATTCCATTCTTGTCGTTTATGAACCTCGTGTCAGTTTTGACATGAGGGATCAACCAGCCAAGGACCTCAGAACATGGAAATAATTCAGGTCTGGTTGCTGCTTTATGTATAAAGGACTTCTTAATGTTTGCATATACCAAAGTGTCTTCTAGGGAACCATTTGGGTATTCCTGATCCCTGATGAATCTATACAAGTAGCCCCATTGAAACTCTGGGGCAGAGCTTCCTGGAGGCACATTAGAGGTGGCTTGCGTATCACCGAACATAGTTTCATGTGACATATCCAGCAGGATCTCCACTTCTGAATCTGACTCTACCTTTTGTGCGACCTTCCTTCTTGCAGACCTTTTATGCATGTCAAACCTGCGTTAATTAAGGTAGCAAAAAATATAGATTCAACATATTCATAAGCAATTAACACCGCAGACATTATCTAATTATTCAAAATAAGCAACAGCAGGTGAGTTAGAAAGTTTGCAGGAGCTCAAAATAGTTGTATGACATCCATGTAAAATTTAATAGTAAGTATCTTTACCATATAATCGGAAGTTGCTAATTTTCTTAAATGATTTGGAAAAGCAAAGTTGTTGCATAAGTGTTGACTTGGAATTACATGGGAAAGGCCACTGTGGTGGGAGGCGAGAAACCAATGCACGTTACGGTTCATCAGTGCGGGTTTTGCTGCTTAGCAGCTCGACTTAACACTTACGCATCAGATGAATGTAGCATTATAGGCATTAGTGGCACTTTCACCTTATGCTAAGGGGTGTTATTTCTCATTGGTAGCGTGCAACAAAGATCTAGGAAGATACAGTCTTTCCATAATGGCTCACGAATGCATTCAAAAGAAAGGCGACCTAGTTTTGACCTCTCGAGATGCAGTCTCCTCTTGAAAACAATGTCACAGGTGGCGGGATAAGTGTCGTTGCATACACGAAGGAGGTTATTAAAAGCCGATACGAGAATTGGCACTATCGATGCAATATTTTAAAGCCTACAGAGAAAACACACAGGGTGTATAGCCAATGAAAGACAAAACGACAATGTGGGCATCTAAAAAAAATCTATGCGTGAGACAAATTTTGTTTTTTTAGACTGTCAAAATACAACCTCGAATGGAGCCAATCCTCGTAACAAGCAAACGAAGGAGAAGAGTTCCTACCTGCTGTTTTCAAAGTGGTTTTCGTGGTTGGTGCGTCTATCCAAGTTGATAAAAACTTATAAAACGTCCACTGTTCGCTCCTGGAATCTTTCTCGGCCTTGAGAATAATGCTCTATTTGAACTCCGTTCTCTGTGCTTATAGGGGAAGAGTTAATTCCCAATGGGTGGATTAATGTGAGTTCGGTGGGAACGGGGCTCGAAAACAGAGCAAATTAACGCCACACAAGCCGAGTTAAATGGCCTCATCAACCCAGTAGGGGTGTATTGAATGGCATCGAACGACATCCTCAACACTCAAGAATTGCAATGGCACAGGATTGGTGCAGCGACACTATTAAACGTAGCGCTTGCGATCGCGACGGGGAAACTATCCTTAGGTCTTGCGCCCAAGAGATGCACCAATGGCAAGGTCTATTCAAAGAGAATGATGGTGGCAGCGATCTTAAGGTTAGGTTCTGCATGCTGAGCAGAGGAGATATTGTTAAGTCTTGCACCCAAAAGATGCGCCAATGGCAGAGTGAACGGGATCGTGAACGTAGCGGCGACTTTAGGTTAAGTTTTGCGCTAATGACGAGGACTTCAGGGATAGAATTTGTGCTATGGGTGGATGCGTTGATATGGCACAAAATATATGTTTAAATCTTGCACCTTTCGGCACAAAGTTAATCATGCTATCTGCGCCTTTAGCGCATACTTTTAAAATTAAAAGTGCGCTTTGTGTTTAAAGAAAGAAATGCCTTAGACAAAAAATCATCAAGGGAAAAAGGGAATAAATAAAGCTTCATAAAAGTTTGAATCAGAGGAGTAACTAGGACTTGGACAAAACCAAGCTTCTCGGCAAACAATAAAAGGAGGGGCCCTAACATTTACCAAAAATTTTGGGGAGGGATGTTGTAGCAACAACACATATATAAAATCATACCTGATTACTGGCTCTGTAATGCAGTATCATAACTAATAAGCCTATATGGAATTAGAGAATACACTAGCGTACTATCAATCCCGTAGAATAAGTGAGAGATGTTTTAACTTATGAACACTGATAGCTTGGTCAAGCTTTAATATTGATATCACTTAAAGGTTAGATATAAGTAAGCTACATATTGAATGAGTTGTAGTATTAAGCTAACCCCTATGTTAATCGACAGCTATTTACTAGTACTTATGATTACAATGGTTAAAAGAGTTGAACCAATGGACTCTAGCTTTACATGTTATACCACAGTCATTACCCATATTAGCTTATGTGTTATAATTAGGGGAATACATTGTGCTGATACACTCTCGATATATGCTAATCGTATAACATCAAGCATTAACATTGATTACTATAAACCAATGATAGTAATGCTATATGATATTGTTTATATTGGTTATTACTCAGCCTAACAAGGTTCATTGATTAGTGAACATCTTGTACTATGCTTGTATTGATTACGATGGTATTTTATATTCATAATAGAACTAGTGCATCTTATACATCTTATACTACAAAAAACTACAAGTACTTATACATCTTCTCTTTTAAAGGACATAGTATATACATACATATGAAAATGAACCATCGAGTCCTTTCAAATGTATACTCCTTGATAACAAATACAAAGGCAGATTCATAAGGATATGAGCAACATAGATCTATTAAAGTATCCATCAATGTTTTCTTTTAACCGTGATCAGCTTAGTTTCTTTAGCAAATGGAAAGAGAGGAGTCTTCGAGGAGAAAGTGTAGGAGGTCATCCCTTTCATCGGGAGTTGGTGTTCCAATAGCCATATCCTTGATATTACTCTTAGGGCATAATAAGGTACCTTGTATTCCCATTAATCTAAACATACATAGATCAATAATGCTTAATTGTAGTAATCATTGAGAGCTTATTTGGGATACTAGTATATGAGAGATTTGACCCTTGCATGTCAACCCCATCAAATGAGATAGGTACTCTTACTCCCTCTTTCAAGGCAGAAGTTTAGTTCAATAGTCCGCTCTCGAATTATTGCCATAGAACTAAGTGCACTTCTTAAGGTTTCTCTTAAGTTGTTACATATGTACAAATCATAACAACACTTACAATCTTTACTTTGTCTTATATAACATAATATCTTTTTCTGGTAGATTAGGTTAAATGTTTGGAATGTTAAAATATCAAAACATGTAGAATTTGAATATTTTATGAGTTGATAGTTGTGTAAATGTAGATATCATATCAAATGGAAAGAGAGGAGTCTTTGAGGCAAAAGCATAGGAGGTCATCACGGTCATCAGGAATTGGTGTCTCGACTGATGATCAAAGGTTTCCTGTTTCACCTCGGGATTCAAGCTTATTGTATATTTCACATTAATCTAATCATCGGCGAGGCAAAAGGGGTACAAATGATTCCCCTGTATCTTCTATGGGAGAACGTCGATCCCGACCTTCTGCTGGTATGAAAATTTATGTTTTAATACATGTATCAATTGTAATTTTGTGTTTGTTCAAAAAGTTTGTACATGATTAATTTCAACTGTGGTTTTATTTGAAGCAGAGCAAGGTTCTGAAGAGGCTCGTAACTCTACACAGAGGGACGAAGTTCGAGCAAGGAGGATAGATGCTGAACCAAATGTGGGCGTAGAGAAAGGTTCAGAATAGGCTCACAATTCTACACAGAGGGACATAGGTCAAGCAAGGACAACATATGTTGAATTAGAGGTGGGTTGTACACCCATAACAACTTATCCATCTGATTTACCTGAGGAGCTTCCGTGGGAAAGTGGTGTTCATCAAATGACTCTTGAAAGTTGTAGATCCCACTATGACAAGTTGTAAAATGATCTTTCTAGTTTGGATCTCCCTCCAGAGAGCAAACAAAGTCTAGAGATTGTTTTGAGATCATTACAAAAATTCATTAAGGCATATGAGGATCTCGGACCAATTACGAACGGTTTCGTTGACTTGATGCAGAGGCGAAGGGCACAAGTGATGGGTACAGATAAGTGGACTATTGTGAAGGAGAGAGTTACCAAAGAACAGGCCAATTCAATGTTTAACTTCAAAGAAGGCCTAAAGCGAAAAATGTTGAAAGTGCAATATTTCAAGCACCCTGAACTTGCACATCTAATATATGATCGGTTCCTTGTAGACTATGGTCGGTTGCCATGGAACGATGAGGTTCCTAATTATTTTTCTATATTTTTTTACGCAGAGTTTTTTTAAATATGAAGCCAGACTATACCAATGTTCATTCTGACTTTTATGGAGTTGGAAAGGGGCGAATATATGATCGAAAATGTGCTCTTAGATATCCCACAACTCTTCGACCTCCACCCCATATATCTCGCCCACCTAGGCTCGTGGCATTAAAATCGGAGATGGAGCCCACACCCCAACTTGAGACAACTGCAAGGGATTTTGTTACCAAAGGTTTAACGCCGGCAAATATAGGAGTTGATGTGGGATTGGTTTGAGAGAGGGCTCAAGACACTATTCTTCAAAAGTTTGTTTACAAAACGAATGATGAGGTATATGGAATGAACATTGAAGATCTCAGGGCTTATATGCTAAGGTTTGTCGCGATATAGCTTCCAATGTCCTATCCAATGACACATCGAGTATAGGAGAGGTTTGTTGTTTACGTACTTACAATCTATTTAATTTTTTTATTCATTTTGAATTGAACTTTTTGTTACATTATATCTATGACATTATGTCTTTTTTGATGTATAGTAATAAATACATTATGTAAGTGTTTATTGGTTGCAGTTTTCTAGAATGTTGAATGAACATAATTTTCGACTCTCCACTAGTGAAAATGTATAAAATGTAGAAGAGCATCTTGGAGAGGGATATTTATTATTTACATATTTATATTTATGTTTGAAAGATATTTTATCCTTTTTTTGAATTTTAATTTATGTATGTATCTTATTGTTAATGTGACTTATCCATGCAGGTTCATTTAGATTCCAACTTTTTTGATGATTTTCCATCTCTTGTGAGCTCATGATTTTAATTTTTTTGTTTTGGTTTTTAAGTGAATTGTTTAATTTTAGTTTAATTTGCTTGCACAATGTTTTATTTACTAACAAAATTTAAATTTTAACGAACACGAAAACATATCGAAATTGGTGGTGAGGATATAGGTTCTTTCATGGACATGGATATTGGCACTGAGGTAATTTTGTTAATAATTGAACTATTCTTTTCAAATTTTTTTAATAAGTTTAATATTTTGATTTTTGAATTTAGTTCTTAATTGTTTGAATAATTTATGAGATTCATAATTTGTTTTTATACATGTTGCAGGTTGGGTCTCTTTGAGGCAAAGGGAAGACCCCAATAGATGATAGTGGTGGACTTTCATTCAGAGGCACTAAGGTAATCTTTTTAATAATTGAGTTGTTATTTTCAAAAAAAAAAATTATAAGTTTAATATTTTGTTTTTTGAATTTAGTTCCTAATTTTTTGTTTAATTTATGAGATTCATAATTTGCATTTATACATGTTGCAGGTTGGGTCTCTTCGATGAAAAGGGAAGACCCCAGTGGATGATAGTGGTGGAATTTCATTCAGAGAATGGTTTATATTGGTCTTTATTTGTTTTTCCATACTACCATATTGCATACATTTTCATGTTGATACATAAGATGTAGTTGTTTTGGACATCTAGGAACTTTATTTTTGGATTATATATGTACATTGGACTCACATGTTCAAGAACTTTTTTTTTGGATTATATACATGTACATTGATCTTGGCATATATTATGTAATTGCTTTGAATGATTTAAATTTTTTGTCTATTTACATAGCATGTACTTTGTGTGGTAAATGCTTAGAATACATGATTTTGCATGATGTTCATGAATGTTCAATCTTGAAATGGTTTTAAAATATATTAGTATACATGCTTTAATGTTTAAACTACTTTATTTTAATGTTTAAATGATTCATGTTCAATCTTGAAATGGTTTTAGAATATGATTTTGCATGATGTTCATGAATGTTTGTTCAATCTTTAAATGGTTTTAAAATATATTATTACACATGTTTTAATGTTTAAACTACTTTATTTTAATATTTAAATGATTCATGTTCAATCTTGAAATGGTTTTAAAATATGATTTTACATGATGTTCATGAATGTTTGTTCAATCTTGAAATGGTTTTAAAATATATTAGTATACATGTGCATACATTTAAACTAATTTATTTTAATGCTTAAATGATTCATGCTTTCAATTTTTAACTAATGATATATTCAATCTTAAAATGTTCAATCATTGAATTTCAGTATATGCTAGCCTTAAGTTTTGAATTTCAGTATATGCTAGCCTAAAGTTAGGAATGTTAAAACCTACAGGATTTAATCCTCGAGTGCAGATTTTTTGTAGTATTGACAATTTTTGAGTGCATATATAAAAATATATGAGTGCAGATGTAAAATATTTTCAGTGTTAAGATGTAAATAAAATTTAGTGAAGGTTTCAATCCTTTTGGTTGTCTGATAATATATGATCTTGGTTTCAAAAGTAAACTTGAATTTCATATAAATGATAACTTGAATTTTATATAAATGATTTATACTTTCAATTTTTAACTAATGATTCATATTTTCAATGTTTAGGTACCACACTTTTGTTAGTTGGTGAACTATAGATGTTGTTGAAATCATGTCAAATGGAGATTTAACGATTTTTTGTTTTTTAATCATAAGCAAGGATTCCAAGATTGTGAAGCTTATGCTAAATTAGAGCAATGATTTCAGATAGCAATTTGATGAATTTTCATCGGTTTGTTGTAAATAACCATGTCTCTAATTTAGCATAAGTTTCACAATCCCGGAATCCTTGTTTGTGATTAAAAAAAATGATTGTTATCTCCATTTGCCATGATATCAGTTATGTGAACTTAACCAGTTATGTTGATCAAACCACCACAAAGCCACTAATGGATCAACCCATCTAATGGATCAAGAATAATAATTTCTCATTATTAAATACATTAGAGAAGCATGAAATGGATCAGATTAATACAAAATATAGCCGGTTTCCCAGTGATTCCTCACTGACATCATTCAGTCAAAAGTAAAGATCCGGGGCGGAGTGTGGGGACAACCACATCCATTATATCATCCCTTAAGTGGTCTAATAGGCATATGGGGACCCGAATAAATAACTTTAGACAACCTTGTTGTTGCAGCAACATCCCCCCCAAATTTTTGTAGATATTGGGGCCCCTCTTTTATTTTTTCCTAGAAAGACTGCCTAAAAGTTAAGTCTCCTTTGAAAACTTTTGGACTT
Organism: Larix kaempferi; assembly: GCA_027924585.1. NCBI lineage: Eukaryota > Viridiplantae > Streptophyta > Pinopsida > Pinales > Pinaceae > Larix > Larix kaempferi. Next base: position 2,876,985 of record BSBM01001133.1, on the reverse strand, counting down.
GGTTTTGTTTCAACTGAGGAATATCCTTTAAAGAAATTGAAGTTTTTCTTCTAAGTCAAAACTCACAACTTTTCCCCGAAACTACGGAAGAACTCAAAATTCTCTTCCGAAACTGCGAAAAATACTTAGCATTTCTGAAACTTCGGAAGAAACTTAAAATTCTCTCCCGAAACTGTGGATCAAATTAGCGAACTCACCTGAAACTACGGAGGAACTTGGGATTATCTCCCGAAATTGCTGAAGCTTTCGCCAAGTGTTGTCGCAATAAGTTGGTATTTTCCCCAGGTTACTCGACTGTTCATATTTTCGATAAAGAGTTAACAAAGTCATTCGTGAATTTCGGAAGGACTTATTGAGTCTTTCCGAAACTTTGGAACAACTCGAAAAAACTGGCCGCGATAAACTTACGGGAAAGTGAATTGCAGAAGAACTCACAATCTGCTCCCGAAACGTCGGAATGACTCGCCAAACTTTTTCGCCAATGCAAAGCAACTTTTCAATCTCTCCTGCAACAAGCAAATGCCTCACCAAGGTCTCCCGCCTTTCGGGAGGAACTCATGAAATCTGGCCGCAACTGCAGACGAAACTTGTGAATCCGCTCTGCAACCGACAGTCGCGCTTAAATGCCAAGTCGGCTTGAAAAGACCACGTTGTACGAGCATTAAACCCCATTTTAAATCGTCACCTACCCGTTTAAATGCCCGCACGTGTCTAACTTTATATAAGGGCGGTGGGGTTGCGTTGGTCCCATTGTTAGTTTGTTATTCAAAGAACACCATTGGGAAGACCGTGTCGGCTCGCTCTAGCTCAGCGCATCCACCACCGTGTCCACCTCATTCCACCGTTGTTTCATCTCCAGGTAGGCTTTTAAACCCTTATCTTTGTCTTATCTTCACGTTGAGTCATTTCTTGGGATTTCTCGTTTAATAATGTGGCCGGTAGGCATTGGTAGTATGTATTGTTTTAAAAGAACTTACGGTCCCCGTGCTCCCATAAATTTCTCAATACTACCAACCAGGAGTCATAGCCGTGACCAAGTAGGTCCCAGTTGGCCATTTGTCTCTGAGCCATCCGAGCTTATTTTTCTTTCAATGACCGCGTTCCGGTCATTTTCATACCCAGAATCAAACTTCCTACCGGCTGCATACCATTTCACAAGTATTATCAATAACAGTAGTGGTCGGTTGAGATACTCAACCACTCACCTATTCGGCTCAGTTAATGACTGTGGAAAATGGTTCATTGTTTTCATTGTTTACTCATAGAATTTTCCACCCCAGGACAACCCACCATTGACCATTAGAAGTGCTATGATGAAGAGCATCCTGTCTCCAAGGAATAGGAAGGAAGTAGGTTTTTTCGCGTCATATGCTTACCTTTTCGGAAGCATTCCAAAAGTTCCTGACTAGGCATTGTCTCCCTAGAACAATCAAGTCTGAGGACCATATTTTGTTTTCTGGAATGATCTATGTTTAGTTTGCTTCCCCAGCATGCAACTTTATAATTTTGTCTATATTTATCATTAACATGCTAAAATTGTCCTACTCTATGTTACACTCTCATAACGTGTTGCAAATTTTGTAATGATTCACATTTGGTTGCTGGCAGGGATAAGCCATGATGCCAAAAGGTGTAAGAAAGAAAGCTAAAGTGATGAAACCAGAGCCAGTGCAACTAAGAACTGAAACTATTTTTCAAGACACTAAGTGTACCACCGGCGTTCCTCCCGAGGTCCGTTGGGGAGATGTTTACCGGATGATTAGGAACCAGGACATCCCAGATGTATTATTGGAAGAAGAACAAATCTACCTCAACATCAGAACTTCCGACATAGCTAGGGCTTCTACTCGCCCTGAATTGTTCCCATGCTCTGAAGTGATCGAATGGATACTGGAACATGCCAACCTGCAAACAAGAGTGTTGCATGACAGCAAGGGAGACCCTTTTGCTTCATTCCATCCAGCGTATATTTTAGCAGCCTACAAATTCTCACGTCCCCAGCAAGCTCTAAGTGATGAATGGTTGAATAAGATGAATAATACTGAGATGGCCAGAAAATTATTGGTCACAGGAAAGCAGCCGAGGAAGAGAGATAATGATGAATATGATATTCAGAGCCTAAGACCTCCTTTTAGATTAATTGCCCTGATGTTATGCAGAATTTTCGGCATGCCCGATGGCACTGAATATAAGATACAGTGGGCTCCCATCATCCACTTCATAGCATTCAAAGGAACTGTGTTTGATTGGGCTATTATCCTTTTGGACAGTTTGGCATCCACAGTGGCCGCTACAAGAGAAGGTCTGGCCTTAAAAAATTCAGAACTTTACATGTCTTCCTATCTCATTGACTGCAATTTAGCCAAGCTCTCTTTCCCTAGGCTAGGTTGCACATGGGATAAAGCCAACACCCCGGTCTACACTGCCTATAAAATAATGTGGGCTCAAAATTACAGAGCGAACTATAAGCTCATCTGCGAAGAGTTCATCATGCCTCTGTATGAGCAGATGTTTAAGGAAGAGCCCAATTGTCTATCAGAAAATGCCATGGAGGTCCTGGAAAACTATGGCGATTTTTATTTCTCAGAGAAGGGCACCTACATCAGGATGTTTGGAGGTACCAAAGTGCCATACATTTTGCCAAAATACGCTATTGATTATGTAGTCCTCAAGGAAGCAGTCAGGAAATTTTTCCTTGATGGAATAGGAGGGGTGCTTAACAAGAAACATAAGGCTTCTTTCCCTTCTTTTCCCTTTTTCATAGGAGCCTACAAATTCTCAGTGGTTGCAACAGCCGAGGAATACGTTCAAGAGCTGAAAGTTTTCCACTTCGGTGAAATGATCTTCCATAGAAATGATAGGCGGAGCAAGGTTGCCGAGCATTGCAAGGAAGTATATGCTCATTTTGAATATGCTCATTACTATGACGCAGAGGAAGAAGTGTTCAGAGGCATCAGCAACATGACTGAGTTGCAGATTTGTCGTCAAGGCAGTGGAGCTAGCTCTAGATCTTCCCCAGCCCAAGAAGCCAGTCTGCAGAAAGAGAGAGAAGCGGCTGAGGCCCTAGCCCTTGAAGAACAAAGATTGAAAGAAGAAGCAAGACTGCAACAAGAAGCTGAAGAAGCAAGGATACAGAAAGAAGCCGAGGAAGCAAGACCGCAGAAGGAAGCAGAAGATCGAGAGCAGAGGGAGGAAAGTGAAAATTAGCAGCAAGCTGAAGAAGAATAAAGAAGATGTAAAACAAAAGAGGAGCAAAAGATGGAGGAAGAACTTAAGACCAAAGAAGATGCCCAGGCAGGTGGCTCCGACACCCAAGATATGGAAACAGACACATCTCAGGAAGGTGGCTCTGGCACCCAAAATGTGCAAACAGACACATCTCAAGCAGTACAGACCCCACCCATAGAGGTAGAAGTGCATGTGATAGACCTCCCGATCATCCCTTACACCCCATCAGAAGATCATACTGTGTCCTTATGAGATGAATTTTTGTATTATAAGAAGAATAAGGCGGTGGTTTTGAAGTCGAAAGAGAGGATAAAGAGACTCTTCCAAGAAGATATTGTTACCCAGCGGGAGACCACGGTGATGCAAAATACAAATAAGGCTCCCATAGCCATGGCATCCGCCACTGTGTCAGTAGCAAAAGCAACAAAGGACAATGTGGTCGATATGGTCAGAGAATTTGAGTCAACAAAGAGGAGAGCTCGCATGTTGCAACATACTGTGGCTAATGAGCAGGTTTACAGGGATCTTGTAGTGAATAAATATAATCGCCTGTCTGTTGATCACAAGGAGTTGTCAGATAAGTACCACCATTTAGAAGAAGAAAAGGAGCACCTGGCAATTCAGATGATGGTTCTAGAAGCAGAAAAGAACGATTCTGAAGCTAGAGTTTTTCATCTGGAAGCAGATAAGCAGCTAATGGTTGAACAACTAAGGCAGACAGAAAGCAGAGCAATAGATATGTCTCCCTTTCATGAGCTGTCCTGTGACATTCTAAGAAAAATGCACGCCACACAGGAGCTGATTTCTGAGGAAGTGTGCAGGCTCAAAGCCATGATGGTTAGATTGAAGGAAGTCAATGCAGAGGCCAATAGGCTTAAAGGCAAGTACACTCGGTTTAAAGCAAACATTCTGAGCCAAATGGAATGGAGAGAAGGAAAGGTTGATTTCCCCAAACATCTCCCATTCAAGTCGGTAGATGGTTTTAAAGAAGATGTGGCCCTCATGGAATTCTGCAGGAACTGTGGCCTGAAGCTAATAGCTAAGATCCAGGGAACAATTGATAAGAGTAACAACCTATATCAAAAGATTCATGAAGTGCATGATAAGTGTAAGCTGAGTTTCCCTCAGTCCCTCGATGAGTTTCCAAGCAAGGAGCAACGTCTATCACTATATTGGGTGGTAATCAGTATACATCCATTTGCTTAAACAAATCCACCAAGCAGTAATTGTAGAAATTCAGAGTATTGAAGAAGAGCTTGGTAAGCATATAACTTCTCAGAAGATCTTGCTCCCTTCACCAGCAAATGTGGTTAACAGAGACACCGGCATCTGGTTCAGTTACATTACAGAGGAGGAAAAGAAAGAAGCAGCAGCAGTAGCAGCCAGTCCAAGCACCTCCCTCCCAGCAGAAATGCCTCCCCAAGGGTGAACACGCTGATCCTGAGGCGTTCCTATTTTTTTTTTCTCCCTATGTTTAGAGCGTAAAATTACTAGATAGCTGTCCCTTTTCTATTTTGAGAAATTTTCTGTTTTAAGATAAGGGCCACGATTTGTTTATTTAGAGAAAAAATCCTAGAGAGGACAAGTGTAAAGAGCCAGGTGGCAGCCCAAGAGGCATTTTGTAAATATTTAAATAGCAGCTTAGGGAATAGGCTAAAGGAATTTTGGCAGGGAAAAGATTTTTCTTAACTTGTACGAGCTATCTTGCACTTGCTTCAAGAAAATGAAATTTTCCTACTAAGAGCCTGGAGAGGACGTCTTTTGCATGGAAATGGATGTTGGATGCATGCTGGATTATTCTTGTGACTTTCATATTCTACAGTGAGATTTTTTTTTGCTGTCTTGAATTATTTCTCTGTATTGAATGATCTTATTGTTTCTTGTGCAAATGAATTTTCTCCTACATGAGTAATAGAATGCGTTATATGTGAATTGGAAGCTATCTTTTATATCTTTTTCCTTCTTGCTGTAGATATATCTTTATGATTTAATGGTTGTCTATTGATCTTCAGATACTTCTTCCAGCACATTACTCATACTTATAATTTTGCTCCTTGCAGGGATAGTTTAGGTTTATTTCAGTTTTAGATACATATTTGTTTCAAGTTCTGCATTTATATTAAGTTAGCTTAGGCACTTGCATATCATTTTAAACCATAAAATAAAAAAAGAATGGTAGATCGGGCCATAACCGGTGTAATTGAAGCAAATCTCCAAATATAACGGTTGTCGAAACCGTTAACCGGACGGATTCCCCATACCAAACAGTGGACAATCTAATTGGGATAGTCTACTGGAGAGAATCCCTTTCTGCTTGATGTTGCGATCTTCGGGGCATCAATAGTTTTTTGGTGCTAGAAGGAGGGCCTGAAAGTGCATGGTTGATAAAGGAAAATCTCCCATTGTAAAAAATGTTACTGAAAACCCGCTTAAAAAGGGAATTTCAGACAGCCCAAGTCTTGAAGTAGCAAATCAAGAAAACCTCATCTCTGATTCTGAACCTCAAGAGGTATTGTATGCTGTGTCGTTTGCAGAAATAGAGGATTTAAGGAGACATAAACGATCTTATGTTAGACAGCTAGGTGGTTTAAATGAAGTAAATTTTCTCCCTAGGAAAAGTTCTCCTAGAAAAGAACGACAGTACACCCGTGATTCGATTCTTGTGCAGAATTTTAAAGAACTTGTGAATTTAACCTTGAAAGAAATTGCAGAACCCCTGAACAAAGTCGATCTTGAAAACCCAGAAAATATTTCAGATCAAGAAAGTCTTGGAGAACTTATTACTCCAAAGAACACTCCATTGAATTCACCACACAATTCTCCACCTGATTCTCCACATAGAGACATGGTTGTACCTGCTTGGAGAGTGAGGGGAGCGTTGAATCTAGCCGGGCCATTCCACAATCTTCCAAAAAATCCAGAGAAAGTCTTGCCTAAATTCGACCCAGGGAAAGCCATTTCCGCCGAAGATCATCTCAAGAGTTTTTATTTAGCTCTGAATCTTTTAAATGTGCAACATGAGATGCAGTCTGTAGCCTTTTTCCATACACATTTGAGCCTAATGTCTCATCCTGGTATTTTAGCTTACAACCTAGCTCGATCTCAAGCTGGGATGAATTTGAAAAATGTTTCTTAAAGAAATATGGAAAGCAAAAAACTGTAGCTACGCTTATGAAAGAATTATTGTCCATGAGAATGGAAAAGAAAAAAAAGGCTCAAGACTTCAACCAAAGCTTCACAACACTCTTAAATAATTTCAGCGAAGCAAATAAACCAGCAGAGGAATCTTTGGTTGAATATTATACAACAACTCATGAAGGACCCATAGCAATGTTCATTAAAATATCTAAGAAAACCACCCTGATAGAGAATTTCAAAGAAGCTAGAAAGGTGGAAGAAGAAGCGGATAGCATTGCTAAACATGCCTTAGATGCAGAAACAAAACCAGCAGCCAGTAAAAAACCTTACTGCTCACCAGAAGTAAAGAAGAGTCATCAACAGACATGGAGAACGTAGTTAAGATGATGCAGAAGTTGTCCAATAAAATTGTAGATCTCGAGAAAGATAAAGCTACTAGTACATCTTGGAAACCTTTCAAGCCATTTTACAAGAAGAGGGAAGACAGCGATCAACCTCATCCACCCATGAACACTTCCCCTGTTTTAAATCTCAATGAAATAGGGATGGAAAACTTCTGCACCTTTCATCAAGAACCACACTTGGAAAAGAGATTCCTACAATGGATTAACTCTATGAGTTTAGTCATGAACCAAATGTTGGATTCACAGATTCTAGATCAAGACGATCCTCCAAAGGAATCGAGCCTTGAATTAGAAGAACCACCTATGGACACCACTATGGTGCTATGGGATTGGGTACCTATAACCGAATTAGTAGAAGAAGATCCCATAGAAAACTCAGTCTCTGCTGTGAACATTAATACTCGCAGTAAAGGTCCTATTACGGATCCTATGCCAAACTCGACTCCTCCCAAGCCTAAAGTTTCGAAAGAACTACCTAGAAAACATATAGCAATGATTCCACTGCAACCTAAAGCTAAACAAATAGTGGCCAAACAGCCAAACATTGACACCATAGTTCAACAACCGAAGGTCACAATGAATAAAACAGACCATCCAACCAGAATTGGGAAAGAATCTGATATAGGATATGACATTATTGAGGATATAAAGAAAGTCAAAGCAAATGTATCAATATTTGATATGTGCAGTTTGCCTCAACAATGAGATAAGTTGTTGCATGCTCTGCAATCCCATCCCAGCACTCCATTAACAGATACTCAAGAAGATCATGAAATTAATGAGGCTAGTATCGGCGGGAAATCTAAATCTCAGACGTTTCCATTCCTGTTGACCTTTTAAATTTTCAATCATAATGTTCACAATTGTCTGGTAGATTCCAGAGCATCTTCAAATGTCATGCCACTGTCAATTTGTAAAAAAATTAACGTGCAACCTATTCCATCTTCGGCCCAAATTATTTAGTTAGATAGAACTGTTGTCAAATTTATTGGGGAAATGAAAGATGTCCTCATTAGATTATCAGGAGACTATAGAGTCTGTCATTTTATTGACATAATGGTAGTTGATATTCCTGAGTCCTATGGTTTGATCTTAAGTAGGGACTGGTCCACAAAGCTGAATGGTTACTTTGCAACTTATTGGTCTCATCTGTGGTTACCTTATCAAAATAGACAGAATCAGATCAAAGTCCTGAGAGAACCGCACATGAAACAAAATGTAACTCAACTAGAGGGAAAGAATGAGGCTGTAACCTTCTCATCCTCGGTTCTGGGGAATTATTTCTTAGAAATTGATCTGGGTAATTATTAGTCTAAAATTATCAGCCATGAATTAGATGAACAGTCCGATCTCCTTCATTTTTCTCGGACTGATGACATTGACTGTAATATAGTTATTTTAGTCACTGACTTAGATCATAGAGATACTAACTTAATTGAATCAAAAGATCTGTTTTGGACATTATACTTTGACGGTTCTACAACTCTGGAAGGATCTGGAGCCGGTTGTGTTCTGATGGATCCGAAAAGAGATAAGTATTTTTTGTCCTGTAGGTTAGAATTTGATTGTACTAACAACACTGCGGAATATGAAGCTTTGGTACACGGATTAAAGAAGGCCATCGATTTAAATGTTAAATACCTGAAGGTTTTTGGTGACTCAGAAATAGTTGTGAGACAGGTAAGAGATACCATTCACTGTCTCTCACCTCATTTGAAAGGTTATCAAGCTGAGGTATGGGATTTAATTATGCATTTTGATGCTTTCAATATAAAGTCTATTCCTAGATTGCAAAATTCTGCAGCTAATTTGTTAGCAACATCTGCTTCTAGATCGGTGCCATCTAATAAAAAATGCTCAATTGAATTAATTTTTAGGCCCTCCGTCCCTGACAACGTCACACAATTCAGGGTCTTCGATGATGACTAACAGATTATCAATTTTCTAATGAACGAAGACATTTTCCAAGGAGCTGTGATAGATAAAGAAGAACACGATTTTGATTTGCTAAAGAAGGATGCAAATAAAGAAAATTTCATCCCCAGAGGGGTAAGGTCACTTGAAATGCTGTTTGATATTCAAAGTAAGTTCAAAAGGCCAACGAATACCAAAACTAACAGTTCATCAATGCAGCATGAGTTAGTTAATTTGGGTACCGAGGCTGAACCAAAATTTGTCAACCTTGGCAAATGTTGTTCACCGGGAGAAAGAGATAGGTTCATCAAACTGTTTAGACAATATAAAGATTTTTTTGCATTGACTTATGAGGATATGAAAACATATGACATCCACATTATTCAGCATGTTATACCAATGGAAGGGGGTGTCAAGCCATTTCAGCAGCAATTAAGAAGGATGCATCCTACTTTGGAACCTCTGATTCAAAAGGAATTGAAGAAACTCATGGACGCTAAAATAATCTTTAAGGTCCGGCATTCTAAGTGGGTTGCTAACTTAGTTCCCATAAGAAAGAAGTAAGGAGAGATAAGACTATGTGTGGACTTCAGAAATTTAAACAGAGCTTCAGATAAAGACAACTATCCCGTCCCTTCAATGGAACAATTTCTTCAAATGGTGTCGGGATCTGAGCTATTTTCTCTTCTCGATGGTTTCTCTGGCTACAATCAAGTATTAGTAGCCGAAGAAGATCATCTTAAGACTACTTTCCACACTAAGTGGGGAACTTTCGCATATAGAAGGATGCCATTCGGCCTGATAAATGCAGGAGCTACATTCCAGCGAGCAATGGATATCGCCTTCCGAGGATTGGGTGGTCAATGTGTTGTTGTCTATCTAGATGATGTGACAGTTTTTTCGAAGAAAAGGGAAGATCATGTTGTCCATTTGAAGCATATTTTTTATCGTTGTCGGAAATATGGTATCTCATTGAATCCCAAGAAGAGTGTGTTCGCTGTTCCCAAAGGTAAACTTTTGGGCCATATCATTTCCAAAAGAGGAGTGTCAATAGATCAGAAAAGAGTACAAGCTATCAATAGAATTCCAATGCCTCATAACAAAAAATCCATGCAGTCCTTTATGGGCACTATCAATTCCGTCCGAAAGATTTGTTCCAGATTTCGCACAAATTCTTAAACCTTTACAACAAATGGTCAAACAAAGCATACAGTTCAAGTGGACAGATTTAGAAAAGGATGCGTTTAGAGACATTAAGGAAGCCATAGCTAAAGGTCCTTCCTTAAAAATCCCAGATTTTGATAAGGATTTTATCCTGTATACCTTTGCTTCGGATGACTCCCTCGCGGTTGTACTCACGCAAAAGGTGGAGCTAGGGGATGAATACCCAATCTCGTTTATGAGCACTGGTCTACAAGGGGCTGAGCTAAACTATCCCATGGTTGACAAGCATGCATATGCTGCCTTCAAAGCAGTCAAACAGTTCAGACCATATATTCTTAAGAACATAACTAAAGTTATAGTTCCCCACCCAGCTGTTAGATCCCTCTTCGTTCAAAAGGAACTAGGAGAAAGGAGGGGAAACTGGGTCACAGCTCTTCAAGAATATGATTTAGAATTTAAACCGGCCACTATCATCAAAGGACAAGGCCTGTGCAAATTGCTTACAGGAAATCCGACTGATGAAGAGCAACATTGGAAGAATGAAGCTGAACTAAACTCAGTTGAAGTATGTCCTACCTTCACAACTCCTTAATCATGGTATAGAGATCTGGTGCATTATTTGCAGCAAGGATGCCTACCTGAGCACTGGAGCTCTAAGCAAAGAAGGGCGCTCCGTTTGAAATCAACAGCTTATCAAATCATTGATGGGATACTTTTCAGAAAGAATTATGATGGAATTTTTCTTAGATGTCTAGAAAAGGAAGATGCAAGTAAAGTTGTTAAAGAATTACACGATGGCCCTGCTGGTGGACATTATTCAGGGGAGACAACAGCTCACAAGATACTTAGAGCTAGGTATTATTGTCCCACTCTATTCTGAGATGCCCATGCGTATGCACGGAACTGTGATATATGCCAAAGAAGTGACGGGAAATTACCTAAGGCAGCATGACCCTTGCAGCCAGTTATTATCTCTAAACCTTTTGAACAGTGGGGTATAGATGTTATTGGAGAGATAAATCCAAATTCTTCTTTACAACATCGATACATCCTGACGGCTACCGACTACTTCACTAGATGGACAGAGGCTATCCTGTTGCGCAAGATCAATGAAGATACAGTCATCAGTTTCTTGAAGGAAAACATCATAACTAGGTTTGGGGTTCCAATTTCCCTTGTTTTTTATAATGCTCCCTATTTTTTCATCTTTAAGATAAATGAATTTGTTTATGAATGGGGGATTAAACTGCATTATTCAGCCAATTATTACCCTCAAGGAAACGGATTAGCTGAATCTTCAAACAAAAACCTCATTTGAATTCTCAAGACGACTGTGATAGAAAATCGGCGAAGTTGGCATATAGCTCTCCCAAATGCCTAATGGGTAGATAGGGTGACTCCAAAGAACGCTTTAGGGGTTTCCCCTTTCACTCTTGTCTATGGCAAGAAATCCATCCTTCCCCCCAACATCTTGCTTCCATCCTTACAGTTGTCCCAAGCCTCTCGAGGGTCTAGTAGCCAAGTCTTAGAATCCAGGATCAATACCCTACTTCAACTTGAAGAAGCCCGACATAAAGCTAAAGACCGATTTCATCAGCACCAAGACATAGTCAAGAGATGGTTCGATAAGAGGAAGTCCGGTAAAAGAAGTTTTGAAGTTGGGGATTTAGTCCTAAAATGGGATCATAATCATGAAGGCAAAGGGATGCACACGAAATTCCAACATTTATGGATAGGTCCTTACCAAATTTCGGCAAAGCTCGGCCCATCCACTTATAAGTTGACGGACCTCCAGGGAGAGGAAATAACTTTTCCTCTCAATGGCCTCACCCTGAAACAATACTTTGCATAGTCTCACTAAGACTTTCTGTACATAAATAAAAAAAAATTCTTTTATGTTGCTTTAGTCCTATGTTTTCATTGTTTTCAGCTATGTTGTTTCTTTTCTCGTCATTTGAATCTTTTGTACAAAGTTTGTTTTTTGAAAACACCTGCGGTCGGATTTCTCATCAACATAGATCTCTCGAAGAAATCTCACAACTCACGAAGCCGAAACTACCCTCGAATGAAAGTTTATCTATGTATTTTGCTCTTGCTGAACGTTCTCCAAAAGGAAGGAAGCCTATTCTGTTAGTCACACTAACCCTGTTTAAATAGTAGAGATCTATGACTATCTTTATTACTATCTTCGGGCTCCATCCACTCTCACACTTAAAGGCATCTCAAGAAGGTCACTGAAGTTGGACCCACGGAGAGTAGCACATCCCGAGGGCATAGGGTATTGAAATGACTCTATGATGCAAATCTAACAGCCAAAAGGGCTTATAATCAAGGGTCTGTTTTCAAGAGATTCTCGCCTCAATTAAAGCATGGCTGAGACAAAATCAAAGCATGTAAGTCAAGAAGGCTGACCAAGAGACTCAGCTCAGGCTAGGCTCCTCTCCGTCCATGAGGCTTGATCAAATCAATAAAATCTCTTACTCAGACAAAAGGACATTATGGATGGAGGAGCCAAAATCAAAGATCATATCTAAAAGACAATATTTTTGGAAGGCCCAAACAGCAAAGCTGTCAAAAGTATAAACATCCAAAAAAGGATGCAAGTGGCATGGGAATGAGGAACAAGAACAATAATGTCCATGAGAAGGTGTTGCAAATCCTGTGGAGTCCGATAACAGTAGGCATCTGAAAGATGAATCTTCTAAAATCAACCCCATATGTTGGCCCTTTGAAAGTTTTAAAGATGTCTCTATCAAAGCTCCCCTTTCCCAAATGGCCAGCAGATAAAATGACTTCTTCCTTCGCCGAGATTCAAGTGCTAAGCTGAATATTGCATATAAGATGGATATCTTTTAAGAAGGTTTCGGATCAACAAGAGGGATATTTTCAGAGATCTGTGTTCGCCAGAGACTCGCCAATTGTTGTTGCAGCAACATCCCCCCCAAATTTTTGTAGATATTGGGGCCCCTCTTTTATTTTTTCCTAGAAAGACTGCCTAAAAGTTAAGTCTACGTTGAAAACTTTTGGACTTGGTTTTGTTTCAATTGAGGAATCTCCTTTAAAGAAATTGAATTTTTTCTTCTAAGTCAAAACTCACAACTTTTCCCCGAAACTGTGGAAGAACTCAAAATTCTCTTCCGAAACTGCGAAAAATACTTAGCATTTCTGAAGCTTCGAAAAAAACTTAAAATTCTCTCCCGAAACTGCGGATCAACTCAGCAAACTCACCCAAAACTGCGGAGGAACTTGGGATTATCTCCTGAAATTGCGGAAGCTTTCACCAAGTGTTGCCGCAGTAAGTTGGTCTTTTCCCCAGGTTACTCGACCATTTATATTTTCGATAAAGACTTAACAAAGTCATTCGTGAATTTCGAAAGGACTTATTGAGTCTTTCCGAAACTTCGGAATAACTCGGCAAAACCGGCAGCGATAAACTTACGGGAAAGTGAATTTCGGAAGAACTCACAAAGTGCTCCCGAAACATCGGAACGACTCGCCAAACTTTTCCGCCACTGCGAAGCATCTTTTCCATCTCTCCCGCAACAAGCAAATGCCTCGCTAAGGTCTCCCGCCTTTTGGGAGGAACTCATGAATTCTGGCTGCAACTACGGACGAAACTTGTGAGTCCGCTCCGCAACCGACGGTCGCGTTTAAATGCCAAGTCAGCTTGAAAAGACCGCGCCGTACGATCATTAAACCCCATTTTAAATCGTCACCTACCCGTTTAAATGCCTGCATGTGTCTAACTTTATATAAGGGCGGTGGGGTTGCGTTGGTCCCATTGTTAGTTTGTTATTCAAAGAACGTCGTTGGGAAGACCACGTCGGCTCACTCCAGCTCAGCGCATCCACCACCATGTCCACCTCATTCCACTGCTGTTTCATCTCCAGGTAGGCTTTTAAACCGTCATCTTTGTCTTATCTTCACGTTGAGTTATTTCTTGGGATTTCCCATTTAATAACGTGTTCGGTAGGCATTGGTAGTATGTATAGTTTTAAAAGAACTTATGTTCCCCATGCCCCCATAAATTTCTCAATACTGCCAACTAGGAGTCATAGCCGTGACCAAGTCGGTCCCAGCTGGCCATTTGTCTCTGAGCCATCCGAGCTTATTTTTCTTTCAATGACTGCGTTCCGGTCGTTTTCCTACCCAGACTTAAACTTCCTACCGGTTGCATACAGCTTCACAAGTATTATCAATAATAGTAGTGGTCGGTTGAGATACTCAACCACTCACCTATTCGGCTCAGTTAATGACTGTGGAAAACGGTTCCTTGTTTTCATTGTTTACTCATAGGATTTTTCACCCCAGGCCAACCCACCATTGACCATTAGAAGTGCTATGATGAAGAGCATCCTGTCTCCAAGGACTAGGAAGGAAGTAGGTTTTTTCGCGTCATATGCTTACCTTTTCGGAAGCATTCCAAACGTTCCCGACTAGGCATTGTCTCCCTAGAGCAATCAAGTCTAAGGACTATATTTTGTTCTCTGGAATGATCTATGTTTAGTTTACTTCCCCAGCATGCAACTTTATAATTTTGTCTATATTTATCATTAACATGCTAAAATTGTCCTACTCTATGTTACACTCTCATAACGTGTTGCAAATTTTGTAATGATTCACATTTGGTTGCTGGCAGGGATAAGCCACGATGCCAAAAGGTGGTAGAAAGAAAGCTAAAGTGATGGAACCAGAGCCAGTGCAACTAAGAACTGAAACTATTTTCCAAAACACTAGGTGTACCACCGGCGTTCCTCCCAAGGTCCGTTGGGGAGATGTTTACTGGATGATTAGGAACCAGGATATCCCAGATGTATTCTTGGAAGAAGAACAAATCTACCTCAACATCAGAACTTCCGACATAGCCATGGCTTCTACTCGCCCTGAATTGTTCCCATGCTCTGAAGTGATCGGATGGATACTGGAACATGCCAACCCACAAACAAGAGTGTTGCATGACAGCAAGGGAGAGCCTTTTGCTTCATTCCATCCAGCATATATTGCAGCATCCTACAAATTCTCACGTCCCCAGCAAGCTCTAAGTGATGAATGGTTGAATAAGATGAATAATACTGAGATGGCCAAAAAATTATTGGTCACAGGCAAGCAGCTGAGGAAGAGAGATAATAATGAATATGATGTTCAAAGCCTAAGACCTCCTTTTAGATCAATCGCCCTGATGTTATGCAGAATTTTAGGCATGCCCGATGGCACTGTATATAGGATACAGTGGGCTCCCATCATCCACTTCATAGCATTCAAAGGAACTGTGTGTGATTGGGCTACTATCCTTTCGGACAGTTTGGCATCCATAGTGGCCGCTGCAAGAGAAGGTCTGGCCTTAAAAAAGTCAAAATTTTACATGTCTTCCTATCTCATTGACTGCATTGTAGCCAAGCTCTCTTTCCCCAGGCTAGGTTGCACATGGGATAAAGCCAACACTCCAGTCTACACTGCCTATAAAATAATGTGGGCTCAAAGTTACAGAGCGAAATATAAGCTCATCTGCGAAGAGTTCCTCATGCCTTTATATGAGCAGATGTTCAAGGAAGAGCCCAATTGTCTATCAGAAAATGCCATGGAGGTCCTGGAAAACTATGGTGATTTTTATTTCTCAGAGCAGGGCACCTACATCAGGATGTTTGGAGGTACCAAAGCGCCATACATTTTGCCAAAATACGCTACTGATTATGTAGTCCTCAAGGAAGCAGTCGGGAAATTTTTCCTTGATGGAATAGGAGGGGTGCTTAACAAGCAACATAAGGCTTCCTTCCCTCCTTTTCCCTTTTTCATAGGAGCCTACAAATTCTCAGGGGTTGCAACAGCCGAGGAATACGTTCAAGAGCTGAAAGTTTTCCACTTCAGTGAAATGATCTTCCATAGAAATGATAGGCGGATCAAGGTTGCCGAGCATTGCACGGAAGTATATGCTCATTTTGAATATGCTCATTACTATGACACAGAGGAAGAAGTGGTCAGATGCATCAGCAACATGACTGAGTTGCATATTTATCGTCAAGGCAGTGGAGCTAGCTCTAGCTCTGCCCCAGCACAAGAAGCCAGTCTGCAGAAAGAGAGAGGATCAGCTGAGGCCCTAGCCCTTGAAGAACAAAGATTGAAAAAAGAAGCAAGACTGCAACAAGAAGCTGAAGAAGCAAGGACACAGAAAGAAGCTGAGGAAGCAAGACCGCAGAAGGAAGCAGAAGATCGAGAGCAGAGGGAGGAAAGTGAAAATCAGCAGCAAGCTGAAGAAGAAGAAAGAAGGCGTAAAACATAAGAGGAGCAAAAGACGGAGGAAGAACTTAAGACCAATGAAGATGCCCAGGCAGGTGGCTCCGGCACCCAAGATATGGAAACAGACACATCTTAGGTAGGTGGCTCCGGCACCCAAAATGTGAAAACAGACACATCTCAAGTAGTACAGACCCCACCCATAGAGGCAGAAGTGCATGTGATAGACCTCCCGATCATCCCTTACACCCCATCAGAAGATCATACTGTGTCCCGATGGGATGAATTTGTGTATTATAAGAAGAGGAAGGTGGTGGTCTTGAAGTCGGAAGAGAGGATAAAGAGACTCTTCCAAGAAGATATTGTTACCCAGCGGGAGACCACGGTGATGCAAAATACAAATAAGGCTCCCAGAGCCATGGCATCCGCCGCTGTGTCAGCAGCAAAAGCAAAAAAGGACAATGTGGTCGATATGGTCAGAGAATTTGAGTCAACAAAGAGGAGAGCTCGCATGTTGCAACATACTGTAAATAATGAGTAGGCTTACAGGGATCTTGTAGTGAATAAATATAATCGCCTGTCTATTGATCACAAGGAGTTGTGAGATAAGTAATGCCATTTAGAAGAAGAAAAGGAGCACCTGGTAATTCAGATGATGGTTCTAGAAGCAGAAAAGAACGATTCTGAAGCTAGAGTTTTTCATCTGGAAGCAGATAAGCAGGCAATGGTTGAACAACTAAAGCAGGCAGAAAGCAGAACAATAGATATGTCTCCCTTTCATGAGCTGTCCTGTGACATTCTAAGACAAATGCACGCCAAACAGGAGTTGATTTCTGAGGAAGTGTGCATGCTCAAAGCCATGATGGTTAGATTGAAGGAAGTCAATGCAGAGGCCAATAGGCTTAAAGGCAAGTACACTCGGGTTAAAGCAAACATTCTGAGCCAAATGGAATGGAGAGAAGGAAAGGTTGATTTCCCCAAACATCTCCCATTCAAGTCGGTAGATGGTTTTAAAGAAGATGTGGCCCTCATGGAATTCTGCAGGAACTGTGGCCTGAAGCTAATAGCTAAGATCCAGGCAACGTCTATGAGTTTCCAAGAAAGGAGCAACGTCTATCAGACTTGAAGGAAGAGCTAGAAATTCAAATAGAATATGTAAAGAAGATTGACGTCCTAGCCACTGATGATCTCCATCACTATATTGGGTGGTCATCAGTATACAGCCATTTGCTAAAACAAATCCACCAAGCAGTAATTGTAGAAATTCACAGTATTGAAAAAGAGCTTGGTAAGCATATAAATTCTCAAAAGATCTTGCTCCCTTCACCAGCAAATGTGGTTATCAGAGACACTAGCATCTAGTTTAGTTACATTGTAGAGGAGGAAAGGAAAGCAGCAGCAGTAGTAGCAGCCAGTCTAAGCACCTCCCTCCCAGCATAAATGCCTCCCCAAGGGTGAACACGCTGATCCTGAGGCGTTGTTCCTTTTTTTTTGTTCTCCCTATGTTTAGAGCATAACATTACTAGATAGTTGTCCCTTTTCTATTTTGAGAAATTTTCTGTTTTAAGATAAGGGCCACGATTTGTTTATTTAGAGAAAAAATCCTAGAGAGGACAAGTGTAAAGAGCCAGGTGGCAGCCCAAGAGGCATTTTGTAAATATTTAAATATCAGCTTAGGGAATAGGCTAAAGGAATTTTGGCAGGGAAAAGATTTTTCTTAACTTGTACGAGCTATCTTGCACTTGCTTCAAGAAAATGAAATTTTCCTAAAAAGAGCTTGGAGAGGACGTCTTTTGCATGGAAATAGATGTTGGATGCATGCTGGATTATTCTTGTGACTTTCATATTCTACAATGAGATATTACTTTGCTGTCTTGAATTATTTCTCTGTATTTAATGATCTTATTGTTTCTTATGCAAATGAATTTTCTCCTACATAAGTAATGGAATGCGTTATATGTGAATTGGAAGCTATCTTTTATATCTTTTGCCTTCTTGCTGTAGATATATCTTTATGATTTAATGGCTGTCTATTGATCTTCAGATACTTGTTCCAGCACATTACGCATACTTATAATTTTGCTCATTGCAGGGATAGTTTAGGTTTATTTCAGTTTTAGATACAGATTTGTTTCAAGTTCTGCATTTAGATTAAGTTAGCTTAGGCACTTGCATATCATTTTAAACCATAAAATAAAATAAAAAATGGTGGATCGAGCCATAACCGGTGTAATTGAAGCAAATCTCCAAATATAATGGTTGCCGGAACCATTAACTGGACGGAAGGGCTATCAACAGCTTTTTGGTGCTAGAAGGAGGGCCTAAAAGTGCATGGCTGATAAAGGAAAATATCCCACTATCAAAAACTTAAAAAGGGAATTTCAGATAGCCCAAGTCTTGAAGTAGCAAATCAAGAAAACCTCATCTCTGATTTTGAACCTCAAGAGGTATTGTATGCTGTGTCGTTTGCAGAAATAGAGGATTTAAGGAGACATACACAATCTTATGTTAGACAACTAGGTGGTTTAAACGCAGTAAATTTCCTCCCTAGGAAAAGTTCTCCTAGAAAAGAATGACAGTACACCCGTGATTCGATTCTTGTGCAGCATTTTGAAGAACTTGTGAATTTAACCTTGGAAGAAATTGTAGAACCCCTGAACAAAGTCGATCTTGAAAACCCAGAAAATATTTCAGATCAAGAAAGTCTTGGAGAACTTATTACTCCAAAGAACACTCCATTGAATTCACCACACAATTCTCCACCTGATTCTCCACATAGAGACATGGTTGTACCTACTTGGAGAGTGAGGGGAGCGTTGAATCTAGTTGGGCCATTCCACAATCTTCCAAAAAATCCAGAGAAAGTCTTGCCTAAATTCGACCCAGGGAAAGCCATTTCCGCCGAAGATCATTTCAAGAGTTTTTATTTAGCTCTAAATCTTTTAAATGTGCAACATCACGATGCAGTCTGTAGGCTTTTTCCATACACATTTGAGCCGAAAGTCTCGTCCTGGTATTTTAGCTTACAACCTAGCTCGATCTCAAGCTGGTCTGAATTTGAAAAATGTTTCTTAAAGAAATATGGAAAGCAAAAAACTGTAGCTACGCTTATGAAAGAATTATTGTCCATGAGAATGGAAAAGAAAATATCTAAGAAAACCACCCTGATAGAGAATTTCAAAGAAGATAGAAAGGTGGAAGAAGAAGCGGATAGCATTTCTAAACATGCCTTAGATGCAGAAACAAAACCAGCAGCCAGTAAAAAAACCCTGCTGCTCACCAGAAGTAAATAAGAGTCATCAACAGACATGGAGAACGTAGTTAAGATGATGCAGAAGTTGTCCAATAAAATTGTAGATCTCGAGAAAGATAAAGCTACTAGTACATCTAGGAAACCTTTCAAGCCATTTTACAAGAAGAGGGAAGACAACGATCAACCTCATCCACCCATGAACACTTCCCCTATTTTAAATCTCAATGAAATAGGGATGAAAAACTTCTGCACCTTTCATCAAGAACTGCACTCGGAAAAGAGCTGCCCACAATGGATTAACTCTATGAGTTTGGTCATGAACCAAATGCTGGATTCACAGATTCCAGATCAAGACGATCCTTCAAAGGAATCAAGCCCTGAATTAGAAGAACCACCTCCGCACACCACTATGGTGCTATGGGATTGGGTACCTATAACCGAATTAGTAGAAGAAGATCCCATAGAAAGCTCAGTCTCTGCTGTGAACATTAATACTCGCAGTAAAGGTCCTATTATGGATCCTGTGCCAAACTCGACTCCTCCCAAGCCTAAAGTTTCGAAAGAACTACCTACAAGACATATAGCAATGATTCCACCGCAACCTAAAGCTAACCAAACAACGGCAAAATAGCCAAACATTGACACCATAGTTCAACAACCGAAGGTCACAATGAATAAAACAGACCATCTGACCAGAATTGGGAAAGAATCTGATATAGGATATGACATTATTGAGGATATAAAGAAAGTCAAAGCAAATGTATCAATATTCGATATGTGCAGTTTGCCTCCGCAACGAGATAAGCTACTGCATGCTCTGCAATCCCATCCCAGCACTCCATTAACAGATACTCAAGAATATCCTGAAATTAATGAGGCTAGTATTGGCGGGAAATCTAAATCTCAGACGTTGCCATTCCTGTTGACCTTTTAAATTTTCAATCATAATTTTCACAATTGTCTGGTAGATTCCGGAGCATCTTCAAATGTCATGCCACTGTCAATTTGTAAAAAAATTAACGGGAAACCTATTCCATCTCCAACCCAAATTATTTAATTAGATAGCACTGTTGTCAAAGTTATTGGGGAAATGAAAGATGTCCTCATTAGATTATCAGCCGACTCTAGAGTCTGTCAATTTATTGACATAATGGTAGTTGATATTCCTGAGGCCTATGGTTTGATCTTAAGTAGGGACTGGTCCATAAAGCTGGATGGTTACTTTGCAACTGATTGGTCTCATCTGTGGTTGCCTTATCAAAATAGACAGAATAAGATCAATGTCCTGAGAGAACCGCACATGAAACAAAATGTAACTCAACTAGAGGGAAATAATGAGGCTGTAACCTTCTCATCCTCGGTTCTGGGGAATTATTTCTTAGAAATTGATCTGGGTAATTATCAGTCTGAAACTATCAACCATGAATCAGATGAACAGTCCGATCTCCTTTATTTTTCTCGGACTGATGACATTGACTGTAATATAGTTAGTTTAGTCACTGACTTAGATCATAGAGATACTAACTTACTAAATCAAAAGATCTGTTTTGGACATTATACTTTGATGGTTCTAAAACTCTGGAAGGATCTGGAGCTGGTTGTGTTTTGATGGATCCGGAAAGAGATAAGTATTTTTTGTCCTGTAGGTTAGAATTTGATTGTACTAACAACACTGCGGAATATGAAGCTTTGGTACACGGATTAAAGAAGGTCATTGATTTAAATGTTAAATACCTGAAGGTTTTTAGTGACTCAGAAATAGTTGTGAGACAGGTAAGAGATACCATTCACTGTCTCTCACCTCATTTGAAAGGTTATCAGGCTGAGGTATGGGATTTAATTATGCATTTTGATGCTTTCAATATAAAGTCTATTCCTAGATTGCAAAATTCTGCAGCTGATTTGTTAGCAACATCCGCTTCTAGATTGGTGCCATCTAATAACAAATGCTCAGTTGAATTAATTTTCAGGCCCTCCGTCCCTGACAATGTCACAAACTTCAGGGTCTTCGATGATGATGAACAGATTATCAGTTTTCTAATGAACGAAGACATTTTCCAAGGAGCTGTGATAGAATAAGAAGAACACGATTCTGATTTGCTAAAGAAGGATGCAAATAAAGAAAATTTCATCCCCAAAGGGGTAAGCTCACTCGAAATGCTGTTTGATATTCAAAGTAAGTTCAAAAGGTCAACGAATACCAAAACTAACAGTTCATCAATGCAGCATGAGTGAGTTAATTTGGGTACTGAGGCTGAACCAAAATTTGTCAACCTTGGCAAATGTTGTTCACCGAGAGAAAGAGATAGGTTCATCAAACTGTTTAGACAATATAAGGATGTTTTTGCATGGACTTATGAGGATATGAAAACATACGATGTTCACATTATTCAGCATGTTATACCAATGGAAGCGGGTGTCAAACCATTTCAGCAGCAATTAAGAAGGATGCATCCTACTTTGGAACCTCTGATTCAAAAGGAATTGAAGAAACTCATGGACGCTAAAATAATCTTTAAGGTCCAGAATTCTGAGTGGGTTGCTAACTTAGTTCCCGTAAGAAAGAAGTCAGGAGAGATAAGACTATGTGTGGACTTCAGAAATTTAAACAGAGCTTTAGATAAAGACAACTATCCCGTCCCTTCAATGGAACAATTTCTTCAAATGGTGTCGGGATCTGAGCTATTTTCTCTTCTCGATGGTTTCTCTGGCTACAATCAAGTATTAGTAGCCAAAGAAGATCGTCTTAAGACTACTTTCCGCACTAAGTGGGGAACTTTCGCATATAGAAGGATGCCATTCGGCCTGATAAATGCAGGAGCTACATTCCAGCGAGCGATGGATATCGCCTTCCGAGGATTGGGTGGTCAATGTGTTGTTGTCTATCTAGATGATGTGATAGTTTTTTCGAAGAAAAGGGAAGATCATGTTGTCCATTTGAAGCATATTTTTTATCGTTGTCGGAAATATGGTATCTCATTGAATCCCAAGGAGAGTGTGTTCGCTGTTCCCGAAGGTAAACTTTTGGGCCATATCATTTCCAAAAGAGGAGTGTCAATAGATCAGGAAAGAGTACAAGCTATCAATATAATTCCAATGCCTCATAACAAAAAATCCATGCAGTCCTTTATGGGCACTATCAATTTCGTCCGAAAGATTTGTTCCAGATTTCGCACAAATTCTTAAACCTTTACAACAAATGGTCAAACAAAGCATACAGTTCAAGTGGACAGATTTAGAAAAGGATGCGTTTAGAGACATTAAGGAAGCCATAGCTAAAGGTCCTTCCTTAAAAAGCCCATATTTTGATAAGGATTTTATCCTGTATACCTTTGCTTCGGATGACTCCCTCGCGGTTGTACTCACGCAAAAGGTGGAGCTAGGGGACGAATACCTAATCTCGTTTATGAGCACTGGTCTGCAAGGGGATGAGCTAAACTATCCCATGGTTGACAAGCATGCATATGTTGTCTTCAAAGAAGTCAATCAATTTAGACCATATATTCTTAAGAACATAACTAAAGTTATAGTTCCCCACCCAGCTGTTAGATCCCTCTTCGTTCAAAAGGAACTAGGAGAAAGGAGGGGAAACTGGGGCACAGCTCTTCAAGAATATAATTTAGAATTTAAACCGGCCACTATCATCAAAGGACAAGGCCTGTGCAAATTGCTTACAGGAAATCCGACTGATGAAGAGCAACATTGGAAGAATGAAGCTGAACTAAACTCAGTTGAAGTATGTCCTACCTTCACAACTCCTTAATCATGGTATAGAGATCTGGTGCATTATTTGCAGCAAGGATACCTACCTGATCACTGGAGCTCTAAGCAAAGAAGGGCACTCCGTTTGAAATCAGCAGCTTATCAAATCATTGATGGGATACTTTTCAGAAAGAATTATGATGGAATTTTTCTTAGATGTCTAGAAAAGGAAGATGCAAGTAAAGTTGTTAAAGAATTACATGATGGCCCTGTTGGTGGACATTATTCAGGGGAGACAACAGCTCACAAGATACTTAGAGCTGGATATTATTGTCCCACTCTATTCTGAGATGCCCATGCGTATGCACGGAACTGTGATATATGCCAAAGAAGTGCCTGGAAATTACCTAAGGCAGCAGGACCCTTGCAGCCAGTTATTATCTCTAAACCTTTTGAACAGTGGAGTATAGATGTTATTGGAGAGATAAATCCAAATTCTTCTTTACAACATCGATACATCCTGACGGCTACCGACTACTTCACTAGATGGACGGAGGCTATCCCGTTGCGCAAGATGAATGAAGATACAGTCATCAGTTTCTTGAAGGAAAACATCATAACCAGGTTTGGGGTTCCAATTTTCCTTTTTTTTATAATGCTCCCTATTTTTTCGTCTTTTAAGATAAATGAATTTGTTTATGAATGGGGGATTAAACTGCATTATTCAGCCAATTATTACCCTCAAGGAAACGGATTAGCTGAATCTTCAAACAAAAACCTCATTTGAATTCTCAAGAAGACTGTGATAGAAAATCGGCGAAGTTGGCATATAGCTCTCCCAAATGCCTTATGGGCAGATAGGGTGACTCCAAAGAACGCATTAGGGGTTTCCCCTTTCACTCTTGTGTATAGCAAGAAATCCATCCTTCCCCCCAACATCTTGCTTCCATCCTTACAGTTGTCCCAAGCCTCTCGAGGGTCTAGTAGCCAAGTCTTACAATCCAGGATCAATACCTTGCTTCAACTTGAAGAAGCCCGACAGAAAGCTAAAGACCGATTCCATCAGCACCAAGTCATAGTCAAGAGATGGTTTGATAAGAGGAAGTCCGGTAAAAGAAGTTTTGAAGTTGGGGATTTAGTCCTAGAATGGGATCATAATCATGAAGGCAAAGGGATGCACATGAAATTCCAACATTTATGTATAGGTCCTTACCAAATTTCAGCAAAGCTCGGCCCATCCACTTATAAGTTGACGGACCTCCAGGGAGAGGAAGTAACCCTTCCTCTCAATGGCCTCGCCCTGAAACAATACTTTGCGTAGTCTCACTGAGACTTTCTGTACATAAATAAAAAAAAATCTTTTATGTTGCTTTAGTCCTATGTTTTCATTGTTTTCAGGTGGTGAATTTGTCCAAAACATTTTATCAAATTCAAAAACATGTCGTAATATAATTGAAATTGCACATGATAACGGAAACAACATGTGCCACGTATAGTAATAGGTCTAACATACCATGGTTTTTTTTGCACAAATGTAGTGATTGACATATTAATTCCATGATGATCCTCCTTGAATTTATTGAACAATTGTATTTGTATCATTTCAATTATATGTTTTGGATGACTTTCATATACATTTCGTGATACTCTTTGTCATATCACATCCCTTGAATTTGGTGAAACTCGAGCATGTGCCAACCAATATTTCTGTACAATATCTTTAACACCTTCTTCCATTCTATTTTTGTAAGGCTGTCTACAAATAATTGCCCAACAAGCAAGTTCATCATTTTCATCTATTTAAATTCTAAATTTGTTATGTTTGTATAATGTCTTTCTTGAGGTTCCAATTGTTTTTGCTAGTTGTGTTGTCAAATGATTTTGTCTAGTACTAGCTAAAACAATTGCTCTACCTGGACCTCTGGTATCTTTCTTTCTGGATTTTTCAAAAAAAATTATTGCATCACCTATATTTTCTATCACGTTATGTTTCAATTTCGACTCTTTTGTTGCCTTGTTAATAACCAATAATGACATAGCACATTTTAACTTCTTGGACATTAATAAACATCTCAAAATTTGCGCTTGTCCTACTATTGAATATTCTTTGAGAATATCAACATAAATTTGTGTAGCACAATATCGTGCAACATGTATGGCTATTTTTTCTCTATATTTCTCGCAATCAATGTCTTCTAGCATTTTATCATCAATGGTGAAAGTACCTATACATCAAGTTAAATTTAATTTAACATATATCCAAAAATACAATTCATTATAAAAATGAATTTGGAAAATACATGATATATACATACTAGGTTCAATTTCTAGATCTTGAACTTGATCTTCAGTATTGACTTCATCAACATTACCATGTAAATCCCTATTTACATCTTCAACAATGGTCTCTTCAACTTCAATTTGTTTTTCTTCTACTCTATTTTCAATTTCCATTTCATCAACATTATCATGTAAATTTGTATTTTTATCTTCAATAATTGTCTCTTTTGCTTATACAATCCTTTTTTTTTGGCTTGATATCTGAGTTTTTGTTTTTCCCTATGAGCATCATCATCATGTTCATGATCACTTTTTCTTTGACAATTTCTCTTACTGCGCATGATTGTTTATTCTATAAATGTTAAATTAAAGAATCATCACTTTATAGTAAAAAAAAAAAAATTTAAGATTTAAAAACAATTACGAAATTTATAAAAACATGAACTGAAATTTACTTCATCTCATAAAAATATTGTAAGAGTCATTTGAGAAAAAACTCATTAGAAAGAAATTTCCTTTGAAAAAATCCCTTGAAAAGAAATCTCCTTTGAAAGGAAACTTCTTGGAAAGAAATAAGAACTCCTTGACAATAAATCTCCTTTGAAAAAACCCCTTGGAAAAAAATAAGAACATCTTGTAAAGAAATCTTCTTTGCAAAAACCACTTGAAAAAAAAAAAAACTTATTTGAAAAAATACCTTGGAAAAAAACCTTATTTGAAAAAACCATTTGGAAAAATACTTTGGAAAAAAAAAACTCCTTTGCAAAAATACCTTGGAAAAAAAACTCCCTAGATAAAAAACTCCTTGAAAAAACCCTTGCAAAGAAATAAATCCTTTGTAAAAATACCTTGGAAAAACAACTCTTTGAACCCCTTGCAAAGAAATAAGAAGGAAAAATAGCTTGGAATAAAACTTCATTTGCAAAAATACCTTGAAATAAAAACTCCTTTGCAAAAATATATTGGAAAAAAAACTCTTTGAATATACCCTTTGGAAAAAAATCTTCTTTGAAAAACCCACTTGGAAAAATACTTTGGAAAAAAAAAACTCCTTTGCAAAAATGCCTTGTAAAAAAAACCTTTTTTGAAAAACCCACTTGGAAAGATACTTTGACAAAAAAAAAAAACTCATTTGCAAAAATACATTGAAAAAAAACTCTTTGAAAAAAGCCCTTGCAAAGAAATAAATCATTTGCAAAAATACATTGGAAAAAAAACTCTTTGAAAAAACCCCTTGCAAAGAAATAAGAAGGAAAAATACCCTGGAATAAAAACTCCTTTACAAAAATACCTTGGAACAAAATCTCCTTTGCAAAAATACATTGGGAAAAAACTCTTTGAATGTACCATTTGGAAAAAAACTTTCTTTGAAAAAACCACTTTGAAAAATACTTTGGAAAAAAAACTCTGCAAAAATACCTTGGAAAAAAAAACTATTTGAAAAAACTCATTGTAAAGAAATAACTTCTTTGCAAAAATACATTGAAAAAAAAAAACTCTTTGAAAAAACCCCTTGCACCGAAATAAGAAGGAAAAATACCTTGGAATAAAAACTCCTTTGCAAAAATGCCTTGGAAAAAAACTATTTGAATGTGCCCCTTGGAAATAAATAAAAAGAAAAAATACCTTGAAAAAAAACTCCGTTGGCACTCCTTGATAGAAATCTTATTTGAAAACCCCTTAAAAAATATTTTACAAAGACATCCGAAAACAAAATGTGCGAAAATAATGACTCTATTTAGTTTTATTTATACAATTATAAATGATGTAATTTTTTTTTTTTTTCGGACGGAGAAATTTTTTTTGCGTTTTGTTTTTCGGCCAAACAAACTTTGTTATAGACGGTTCTGTAATGGAAAAAGCTTATTCGACCAAATAATCTCTGAGACATGAAAACTTCACGGTTCTGCACAATTTTCAGGTTTGTTCATTTTCGGAAGGTAAAAACAATCTCGTACACTACAAATCGATTGTAGGACTTGATACTATTAGTTTCATCATCGAATCTAATTTCTGTAGGTATAGATTTTGTTGTGTATAGATGATATCTGATATTTTTAATTTTTTTTTTGTTAACATGTGTCCAATTTGGTTTCATCTTTTTCAAAATGCGGTGAAATGAAAAATCCATAATTTTAAAAATACACCACCAAAAAAATTAAATAAAATATGATGCAGTTAATTGGAGTGTCTACTTAAAATATGTATTCTTATATTTTTTAGTTTTATAGTCAATTGAGAGAAAAGTCCTGTCACAAAAAACATGTTGAAAATCGACAAGGTTTCCCCATTGATCGAATTCAAAAAAATATAATAATTAGTATATAGATCCATTGGTTACAAAATTATAGTCATGTAGTAGTATATTGTGTGTAGATTGTCGTAGCGTATTTTTTTTTTTGCAAAACACAAGTTTAATAATGATTTTAGGCCCGTCACAAAACATGACTATTTTTTAGTCATTTCATTTTATAAGAACACACTGTCAAACATTTACCAAATCGATATATAAAATCTCAATAAAAAAATTTGAAAAAATTATGAATAGAAAGCTAACATAATTCTCTAAAAGTTTTCTTTTTACTGAAAAGTGAAATTCTAAACAAAAATATCACTTTTGTTCGCCCAAAGTTGAAAAACATGAAAAACATAGATTTATTTTCTCATAAGACCCCTCAAAATAGACACCCATCTTTATGGATTCACCCAATAGATAACCCTAATTAGTCATGCATGCACTCCTAAACTAAGTTTAACTTATTAAGGAACTCATTCATCACTCAGTTTAACTAAATAATGCATGAAGTTTCTTAAAATCACTCAAAAGCACCACTAGACCAATTGGGGCGCTAATGAGTGTTTAGGGTAGTTGGGTATCAATTAGGACTTAGTTAGTGGAATAACTTAAGTCTTAACTGATACACACTCCTTAAATTGGGGAGAAAAACCCCAAAATATGGTAATGTGCCACCCAAATCAAGGTAGGCACTCCAAAAACTAAGATTATCTCTCATGGGTTTTTCAGGAGGTGTTTTTGGGTGTGGTTGGGCCCATTGTGCTCATCAACACATGCTCTAGGAGGGTTATTTACTCTAACACCTTGGTCATAATCAAGAAGGACCAAGAATCTCTATCTTCATGGATTTATGGAACAATGAGGGTCTCAACAATATTATCAATCACAATGTCATCCAAATAAGAAAATTTATCAGTAAAAAAGAGGAGGGGAAATTTTTTCAAGATCATGATGAATCACCTCCTCGAAAGGACCAATCTCTTCACTTTAATTATCAAAATTATCCCAGGTAATATCCTCATAAAACAAGATGTCTATTGCAAATTACAGGCCTCATATTTAATTAATACCTTGTCTTGTGGATTAGGGGAACACATAATTATAGGATGAGGTAGGATGGCATCCTCCTGTGGAGTAAGAATGTGACAATATTGCTTGATATTAGATGGGAAAATATCATTGTCAAAATATAAAACCTTGTGAATATCTTGCACAGGAGGGGAGACTAGATCAGGGGCATCAATACATACTTATGACCATATCGACAAGGGGACTCTAGAGCTCAAGATAATCATTAGGATAAAAATTGTGGATCATATCCTCACATTGCTTCTGATGTTGCTTGATCTTATCTAATCTCTTAGATTCAAATAATTTCTCGCGGGCGTTGGGATTATGATGCTCATTGCAAACGTTACACCAAGAAGGTTTTGAATTATCAAACCCAGCTTTGAAACCATTGAAAAATTGTCCCCAAAGCAGGATCGAACAATAAGGAAGAGAATAAAACCACTTGGTTGTGTTATCTTGTAGTGTATGAAGAAAAATACAAGCCATCAAAAGAGTACTAGAAATGTGATGGGCATGAAAATATTTGACGAATCATTTGATATGATCATTAGGATTTTCACGAGGTAGACCTATAAATTTTGAAGGTCGAAAACTTCGTTCAAGCAATAGGTTCTTGGGCAATAATTTGGAACACCTAGAGTATCCACAGGAATAAATGCATGCCATTAGACATTAGTCAAGATTAGATGATTTAAGACAATAAGAAATGATGAAGAAAAACTCAAAGGAGTAGGACTAACATAAATTTAAAAGAAATATATAAAATTTTCCCCAATTGAGTTGCCATTTTATGTTGATGCTCAGATCGACGTGGTTCGGGCAAGAACATTGAAAACACCCTTGGAGGGATGGTCAAGGGGAAGATGGGGATGAAAACTTGGGTTGTGTTTATAGACCACAGATAGATAGAATTCACAAGGTTGATTGATGAATATATGTGCATTAATGAATTAAAATGCTTTTAAATTGACATGATTAAATGCATTGATAACCTTAAAATTGAAAGCGTTAGTCCATATAAATATGTACAAGATAATCAAATATAATGATGAAAAAATTTCTAAAAAAGAAAATGACCGAAAATAAACTAAATTTATTTTCATAAAATATTTACAAAATAAACTATGCATTGTTTAGGATTTTTTTTTTTTTTTAGAAAAATTAAACCACGAAGTAAGTTGATAAAAGAAAAAAATAATTGAAATCTTATGATGTATATGTTAAATTAATTAGTTGCTTTATATGTATAGACAAAGTACGCTAATTAAACTCAAAATCAGATTTGCATAATGCCAATAAGTTCATTAAATGTTATGCATGAAAATAAACTGCGAGGTAATTATGTTTGCGCTTTGAGCATTTTATGAAAATTGAATTATATATTGCAACTAGTTTATTTTGCAAAAAATCTCATCCAAGCTTAAAAGATGAAAGCTTGTCATTTATGTATAATTTAAAAACAATGAAATAATACATACAGTCCCATTTATTACAAATTGTACAAAAATCCCAAATGACAAAAAAAAAATGAAAAAGAGAAGTTGAACGATTAAACAGATGGAGAAAGGGTGTAGTTATGCCCAAATAGTTTTTTATTAAGACTAAAATTTAATAGTTGTAAAAGTACAAGATGATCGGTTGTGATCCTTGAGAACATGAGGTTTATGAGACCTTATGTTGCTCTCGACATTTTGGGATCATCCAAGGGAAACCCACACAGTAGAAAACTCCTCGCTCATATTGTTATGAAGGTAGCATGCACGCTTGAATACACTAGTCATAAAAAATATACAAGAAAACTTGGAAAATGTGTAGGAAAACGTACCTCTTGCAGAAGGACAAGACACTCTGACTTATTGATGGACCTGGACGTAGTCTTACTTGCTATCACCACAATGTTAGGTTCTTGGACGATTGACTATGAAAGGAAAAAAATAGCATGGAACCTAGCAGTACCTGCTCCTTACCTCCGATGTGAGTGATGCCTTCAATTCTTGCATTTAAAGAGGTGAATGGGGTAGGGGAAGTGTTTCGTCTGCTTGGGAGCTTTGGAAATTTCAATGTCATTTGATGATTCATGAGCATTTGTAGAAGGTGAATCGCTCACCTTCAGACACAAAATGAAACACAGATGCGACTTCTAATTGGCACGAGAAAGAAAAGTATTGTTTTGGGGAGCTTGAACATCGTATCGTCTTGTTTCACCGTGTGAAATGAAAAATAGGTCTGTGTAGCTCTAAACTAGTTTTATTGAGTTATTTATATGTTGCTCTCAACGTTTGAATTATTTCTACAACTAGCAATATTGGCTACAATACTAGTGATAAACAATGACATTAACGTTAAATCAACAACTTGTCATCAACTTATTTCTCTCATGTATATATGTCAAGACCTTTTGAAATCATGACAAAGTGTTTTTTATACTTTTACATGCTTTGCTTGGTTGAACCTACCTAGCATCCTATTTTGGTCTTCTTATCGTTCCTAAGGGTTCTTGTATTCTCGAGGTTCGAACTTTTGTTTAGTGTGTGATTCCTGTGATGGGAAGTCATCTTCTTCTCAAACTCATTAAAATCAGAAGAGACCCGATGCATATGAGTGAAACTTAACTTCGTACCCTTTATGCATTTGAGAGCATCTTGGATTGACGTTATAACTTGAAGTTGTCTTGGCCACTGTCCACATTTTCATGAAACATTGCATTGAACACCCCTCCCTGTCCAGTACATTCTCCTCGAATCCCTACATTCGGTAACAATTGCATAATACCCTATTCAGTGACTATACCAACGTCTGAATCTTCAATGACCTCCAAAACACTCAACTTTCTAAGGTTGGGAGTGATGACTTGAAGTGTAGGGAAGGTCTCTGATATTGATTTTAAACAAGAACCTACAATTCCTCTATTGGCCTCTATAGCCAACAAAATGAATAAAACGGCTGGGGCTCTAGTCTCACAACGATACAGGTTCTGGGTGGAACCTTTAAACATAATCTACGAACAAGCATTTGTATCTTCCTTGTCTATCTCTTTTGGTGCAGAGCCAAGCGCTTTCCCCCTTATGCATTCTTACAATGGTCGAATAAGATTTTGTGTGCATATGGAGCCACATCATTTAGTGTGCTTTGTGCACTCTGGTGTGCTTGCCTACGTGTTGGATTTTGACAACTTGTTGTACGAGCCTCTGTGTGCGTTGGCAACCTCTGCAATGTTTAGATTGTCATGGCTAGGGTTTTTTTCAATGCTTAGTTTATGTGCGATGTGCCAACATACCTATCAAATCTAATTGTGTGTATTCCTAAGAAGTTTATGCCATGCGCTATTACCTTTTTTTCTATACCTCTCCACCTACGTGTTTTGACACCTTCTAGGCTTCTACCACTACCTACGTTGGTTTTGTGTGGTGTTGGCCTAAGTATGACTGTTAGGTTTTTTACCTATGTTTTTTTTTTAAGGTGGTGGTCTCCTTTAGCTATACGGTTTTTAGTTGTGATCTTCGTGCCATCCTTCTTTAGCCTTCCACCTACGACTTTTTGTGTGTTGTTTTTTGTTTCCTGTACGCCTGCATGAGCTAGTCTACCATTCAACTACTATGCTTGTATTTTTCTCACCCATGTGGGGTTTCCTTCCTACGTGGCATTCTAGTCTGTGCGTATGGAGTGTTTATTTGGCTATAAAATTCATTCCCCAATCTGCTTTGAAACTGCCCTCTGCTAGGGTTTGTGCTTGCCCACGCGAGTCACTCTTTGTTATTTTTTCATCATTTAATTCAATAGATCTAGGACCTTAACTGAAAGAACAACATGTACAGCATATCAAGCATAAGAGACAAGAGACACAAAAAATTTCACCAGGGAAAACCAAGAAGGTGAAAAACCCCCGCAACTTCCTTAGAGATAGAATAAGCATCAATACAAGGATCACAATGATCAAACCCAAAAGATATATATCTTCAGTAGCATGCTCCTCCTCCACTTGTGTGAACTCCTCCTCTCTCTCACTAATGCGAAGTGAGTGAATAATAGAATGTGTCAAATGAGAGAGTCACACTCTCTATTTATACTTTTACTTTCACTTGACCTTTACTCAACTAGGTCGGCCCCAACTTAACCACATAACATAATACTGACTCTGGGCCAACCCCACTAGGGTGTTCTAATAACCCTTTTACCCACACAACTCATATAGGGCCGACCCCAGCAAGGTGGTCTAATAACCCATCAAATATAAGTTGCGACACTTATAATATAACTTGCGACACTTGCAAGTACAACTGACGACACTTCCAATCAGAGGAATAATACATCTCCGTTGGGGATACAATAAAGTACAAATGTAATACATACAATATATAAGTGAATATCTTCCGAAGTTACAAATACATCGACACTCCCTCTTAACTAGGAAGGTATTCTCTTGACACAAGTCATCAATTCTGGAGCTAGATCATCATCACTGGATCACAGAGCATCATCATCATCACTGTTGTTGTACTCGACATCTCAATCGCTAGGATATCTCATAATTCTTCTCGTCATAGGAAGTTCTACAGAGCTAACCCCTTTTCATGCTGGATGTAGGCCCAGCTCCTGTAGGTCTTCATCAACACTGGCCATACTGTGGAATCCTCAGGACTTATTACGTGCGTCACAATGCCTCGAAAGAGTATCCCAGGATCCTTTATGTGTCGAAGCATGACCTACAAGATATCCCAGGTCAACTTACATGTGATCCCCACCATAAAACCTCGACAGAGTGTCCCAGGATCCTTTATGTGCCGAAGCACGACCGACAAGATCTACCAGGTCAATATTACATGTGGTCACCACAAAACCTCGAAAGAGTATCCCAGGATCCTTTATGTGCCAACGCACATCCGACAAGATCTCCCAGGGCAATATTACATGTGGTCAAGGAAAAGCCTCGAAAGAGCATCCCAGGACTGATTACGAGCACACAGCTCAACCTATCTGATCTCCCAGGGCAATATTATATGCCATGGGACAAAACCCTGAAAGAGTATCCTAGGATCCTTTATGTGTCGCAGCACGACCGACAAGATCTCCTAGGGAAATATTATATGTCCTCCCAAAGAAAAACCTTGAAAGAGTATCCAAGGATCCTTTATGTGCCGAAGCACGACCGGCAAGATCTCCCGTGTCAATTTACATACTCATCTGCACAACCTGTCCACGGCCACAGAGTATCAACCTGATACTCACCATACATCATCCTGATGTACATCATCACATGATCATCTTGATCATCATCATAGCATCGTCCTGATGCATATCATCTAGAGTATCATCTTGATACTCATCACAATGATCATCCTGATCATCGTCATAGCATCATCCTGATGCATATCATCCAGAGTATCATCCTGATACTCATCACACATGATCATCCTGATGCATATCATCCAGAGTATCATCCTGATACTCATCACACATTATTATCCTGATCATCGTCATAGCATCGTCCTAATGCATATCATCCTGATACTCATCACACATGATCATCTTGATCATCGTCACTGCATCGTCCTGATGCATATCATCATACATGATCCAACTCATCAGACAAAGCATCCAACTGATGCATATACAAAGCAGTAACTGGAGCATCGTCCTGATGCTCATCACACAGTGCTTACATCCACGACAATGGAAGGATCCTCCTGTCACCATGCTTGGAATGGCTCTTGCAAATGTGTCATATCACTTCTTCCTTGAAGTGTCTTCAATCTGAAGAACACCAAGCCTCTCTCTGAAGTATTCAAACTTCACTCTAGCTAGTGGTTTCGTCAACACATATGCAACCTTCTCATCCGTCACAACATACAGGAGCTTCACTGCTCCTCTCTGCACCATATCCCTCATATAGTGATATTTGATCTCGATGTGCTTCAACCTGTCATGGAACACCATGTTCTCAGATAGTTTTACACGACTCTGGTTGTCACAAAAGATACTGGTAGCATCCAATGGGAGATCAAATAACTCAGACAGTAGCTTCCTAATCCATACTGCCTCACAACTAGCTGAACAAGATGCGACATACTCTGCTTCGGCTATACTCAGTGCTACGCAGGACTGCTTCCTGCTAAACCAAGAGATCACACCTAATCCCATACTAAAGCAGCACCCAGAAGTTCTCTTCCTATCTGCAGCACTACCTACCCAATCTAAATCAACATAACCCTCTAGGTTAAACTTTTGATTCGCATCATACTTGAGCCCATAATCAATTGTACCCTTTAGGTACCTCAGAATATGCTTTACAGTAACCAGGTGAACACCTCTGGGATCTATCAGGAACTAGCTCAATGTGTTCACCGTAAAGCAAATATCTGGTCTCGTGTTTGTCAGGTACATCAAGGACCCAATCATCTGATGATACACCGTGACATCAATCGGATCAGATGAAGCATCACATAGAAGCTTCAGGTTCGATGCCATAGGTGTGGCCATGGCCTTGCAGTCCATCATCCCAAACCGCTTTAGGATCTCTACTGCATACTTCCCTTGTCTAAGTAATATTCCATCTGCACTCTACCACACCTCCATGCCTAGAAAGTAATGCATCATCCCCAATTCCTTCATCTCAAACTCGACAGCAAGCTTCCTCTTTGTATCGGCATTCAATCTATCCTCACCTGTAACAAACAGGTCATCCACATACAATAGCAGTATCACTAGATTTCCTTCCTCAACCTTGTAGTAAAGGTTGGAATCTGCTTTACACTTGGTAAAGCCCAAACTGGATAGAAAGTTGTCTATCCTACCATACCAAGTCCTAGGAGCTTGCTTCAAGCCATACAAGGCTTTCTTCAACCTGCACACATATGAATCCCTATCATGTGTCTCAAAACAAAGTGGTTGCTCCACATACACTTCCTCTTTGACTACACCATTCAAGAAGCTGTCTTGACATCCATCTGGTGTATTTTCCACTTCATCACTACAGCCAGAGCAAGTATTGTTCTGATGGAAGTGTATCTAGATACAGGTGCAAAAGTATCTTCATACTCTATCCCCTTTTTCTAGGAGAAGCCACGAGCTACAAACCTCGCCTTTTATTTCTCTATGCTACCATCTGCAGCATGCTTGATGTTGTAGATCCACTTGGAGGTCACAATAGACTTCCCTTCTAGTCTCGGGACCACATCCCAAACATCATTCTTGATGATTGACTGATATTCCTCAATCGTGGCATTCTTCCATTACTTCTTCCCGGATCCTGGAAACTTCATATTCTTCAATATCTTCAATACATGGTTTTCTTTGAACTTCGTTGCTGGAACAAATGTTGTTGTCCTTCTTTTGTAGGTGATTGTACACAATCTTTCCTACAAGTCAAATTCAATTGCATGATTAGAAACTTCTCATAAGTTTTAGAATAAATTCTTACACATAAGAATATATGTCATACAATCATGCAATTATCTTAGCCAATGCTTCAATACAACATTTATCCATATCCTGCAACTTTCTAGATGCCTTCCATCTCTACCAGAACATTGTTAAGAGTGTGCACAACTCCCAACATGTCAGCAAAGAGGTTTCATTCTAGATAAGTAGCAATGGAATGTTGTACAATACCATAGGCCACTTACCCATTACATGCACATTAGTAGTATATTGTTCATTAATGCAATTATTCTAACATGCATAATACACAACCTAAATCTAGGAACATAAGTATGACTGGAAAGCATCATTTAAGTATTCGTATATATGACAATTCAAATACTTATCTTTGTTTGGTTGTAGGGTGGACTCCCTCTCAATATTTGCTTCCTTGCAGGAACTACTGAAGTGTGCTCCCTCTTGATCTTTGATTCCCGGATTACCTGTCCTTGAACTTATATCCATCCTGGACCACTATGCATGCTTAAGTGTGCACTAGTGTCATCATTGTGTTATCCTCAAGATCTCATACATAACCATACATACATTAGTATAATCTCAATACTATCAAAACATTATGATCCTAAATAAACTTAACATGTATGGTCATGATTATTTCACACACACAGGTAATTTATCACAAGCATTAGTATTCAAGGTTTCAGGGAGGACTTCTATTACTCATGCATATTCTTGTTTGACCATAGGACTCTTCTAGTTATTCATATCATTAATCAAAGTAAGAAACATGATATGCATAATCCCATGATTACTCAAACTTATAACTTCAAGAATAATCATTATCAATCATGCCAAGTATACTTATATAAGAGATCCTAACACAAGATAGGATTCTAACTTGATATAAGAAAAACATACCTGGATTATCATGCTTTCTAGTTATGTCTAACATACCCACATAATGTCTTCTTGTTCTCTTCAATGACTTGTGCTAGTAACCTGCATATCTCATAAGTTACCCATTGTAGAACCAATTTATACATACCTCATAAGTAGAGCTTCTATGTGATCAATGGCTATGGATGAGTCTTTGTCTTCATGTCACCATGGTCATATGTTCTTGAACCAGAACTTGATTTGACTTTCTTGATGTGCATTTCATGTTAGTGGACAACATCAACCTCATACAACACCACAGTGCATTAGTACAATCAGAAGTGTCGTAACCCTAATCAATGAATGTCTTCTATCATTCACATGCATTCATACTTTTACTAGGGTGATAAGACAAGTCTAAAATTAATCAAGATTGTACTAACCTAAATAATATGAATACAACCATATCATAAACTTAATCATGAACAAATTTCAAAACTTACCTGTATCTCCTCAAGTCATACCTGTCGAGATTGCTTGTACCATTCTTATGTAAGGCCTTAGCCTCATCTCCCTCTGGAACAGGAATTTCTTCACTTATGCAGGTGTCCAATTCATTCTCTTCTAGGATTAACCCAATCCACTTTGATTTGCTGAGACTCAATTTGGAGCTAGATTAGGGTTTGTCAGATAAACCCTAAAAAATTCAAATTTTGAATTTAAAACTTCTGAATGGATGGAAAGTTGTGCCTTGTTGAGCTGATCAAGCTGGTATACTTCAATTTTGAAAACTGCAAAATTTGACCCTTCAAAAATGCCTTTGAAACTTCCAGATCTTCTGGACATGATCCCGAACTAGGGTTTGATAAATCCCGGTCTTCTTCCCATCCAAAAGGTTCTATCTTGTGTTCTAAACTTCAATTTTTCTGAGGAGCTTCCAGCCATGGTCACAGATTTCAAAAATTCCAACTTTTGCAGAAGCTCTACTTTTCCACCTTTCCGATCAAAATCCCGAACTAGGGTTTGATCAAGCCCGGCCTTCTGCCCAACCAAAAAATTCAATCCTGGTTCTAAATTTTGATTTTGATGAGGAGAATTTAGCTATGGACTCCAATTCCAAAAATTCCAACTTTCTCCGAAGCCCTAAATTCCTGCAGTAGTGACAAGCCAAGAAAGAAGGTGCTCAGAATCCAATTCTGTTTTGACAGAAATATGCACCTGATTGTTTCTTATGCATCTCTAAAATTATGAATCCAAAGGGTATGAAACTTTGGCCTGTGGTATCCTGACCTGTCATATTTCCAACCCCAAAGGTCTGACCTCAATTGGATTCTCTGAGAGAAATTTTTGCCAAGTGTCGCAATGTGACCTGTTTATGGGATAAAACAGGAGAGCGAACTTGTATGGCATGCCACGTGTCACTGGTTCAACTTCGGCATCTGAAAAGTGGACCTATTAAAGTGCAGTTCGTTCCCTACCTTCAACTTTTTACATAATTCCATTTGGAGCTTCCTAGCCCAATTTGTGACCTTTTTACCTAGGTCACCGGTTTATGACTGAGATCTGGAAGAGGCATAAACCCTAACTTGTACGGATCATAAATAAAAAATTACAGTGAATTAGATGCTTTTCTTCGGACACAAGGTACATGGGGATGTTGTCTACGAAATGTAGAAGTTTCAGATCCCGACCCTTCGCCAAAATCTATTTATAGCGAAAGTGCCAAGATGACTAGTTTTTTCTATATCAAGCCCTAGCTTCCAATTTGTCGCAAGTGCAACAAGTCTCATAAATGCCATATCATGCCTTCCTTTAGGCTAGCTCTGATACCATGTTATTTTTTCATCATTTAATTCAATAGATCTAGGATCTTAACTGAAAGAACAACATGTACAGCATATCAAGCATAAGAGACAAGAGACAAGAGACACAAAACATTTCACCGGGGAAAACCAAGAAGGTGAAAAACCCCACAACTTCCTCAGAGATAGAATAAGCATCAATACAAAGATCACAATGATTAAAACCAAGAGATATATATCTTCAGCAGCATGCTCCTCCTCCACTTGTGTGCACTCCTCCTCTCTCTCACTAATGCGAAGTGAGTGAATAATAGAATGTGTCAAATGAGAGAGTCACACTCTCTATTTATACTTTTACTTTCACTTGACCTTTACTCAACTAGGTTGGCCCCAACTTAACCACATAACATAATACTGACTCTGGGCCGACCCCACTAGGGTGGTCTAATAACCCTTTGACCCACACAACTCATATAGGGCCGACCCCAGCAAGGTGGTCTAATAACCCATCAAATATAAGTTGTGACATTTACAATATAACTTGCGACACTTGCAAGTACAACTGACGACACTTCCAATCGGAGGAATAATACATCTCCGTTGGGAATACAATAAAGTACAAATGTAATACATACAATATACAAGTGAATATCTTCCGAAGTTACAAATACATCAACACTCTTACCCTGCGAATCTGTCATCTTTTCACTGTGTTTTTACCTTCTTCCAACCACAACCTCTATGCGTGAATAGTATCTCTTTGTTGCGTGTTCACCTCTTTCCAACCGGGCTGTTTGCATGTTGGTTATACCTTGCGTGTAAGCCATGTAACTTGCTGATCTAATGTCATTCTTACAACGTGGAAGGAAACCCTTAATTTGGTGAAATATTAAAATAATATATATTACACTACTTCCACTCTCCTCCTATTTGCTTTGAAAAATGTGTGCACATAGTCACGAACCTTTTTTTTTGGAAATGGTGTCGATAATCTCGAATCCATTTGTGTTATGAACCGACAATGGAGCTTTCCAATGTATATGCATTGGATGCTTGCATAAGTTTTTTTTTTATCAAGCTAATGAACTTAGGGGGGATTTGGAATAGGATGGCAATAAATGGGGTTGGATAAAGGGATAGGGTTTATTTTTTATATTTTCTTATTAATATGGATAATTGAGTGGAAATTGATTTTCATAATGAGTGCATAACCAATGAAAAATAAAATAAAGGGAGCTTCTTCATCAATGATAATGGCAAACATTGGTGGAGCCTAGGGAAGATTTTTTTTAACTTTCTAGACATAGGCATGAGAATACCATCATCAATGAAGTGTGTGACGTAAAACGAAGAAATTTATAAAAGGAAAAATGTCCCACCAAAATTGGTGAAATTTAACTAATAAGATGCATAATGATGAAACTTCAACCGAGCGATGTAGAGGTCAAACGGAAATGGATTTTGTGAAATTAAATATGGGTGTGACAAGAGTTTCGTACTAGATTCTAATGATGCATTCGTCACAATTGGACGTAAATGACGATCTTCCCATGAGAGGTGCAAATGACGACATAAATGATGATCTTCCCATGAGAGGTGCAAATGGAAAAACTAAGCATGGATAGGAAAGGGACTTCGTTATGGACATCATGGTTAAGACATAATAGCAAATTGACACAATTTAACATGTTTTTCTTGGTCATTATGTTCTGACCCTCGGAATCATGTCGATGTTGAGGCATCAACACTTGGTTTCATAACATGAAAACACTTAACCACAAAGTTTTCATAATAGTGTTTTTTAAAGGAGGGTACTATGATATGACCCCAAGGGAGGCATATATGAGGAGACATATATATGTTATGGGGTAAATGTATATGTAATATGGGTCATCCTAATAAAGGGACCACATGTTCAATGAGTGAGAATAGGTACATATAGAGGTCAATATAATCACTATTAGGAAAGGAAGAAAATATTTAGATATATGAAAGTACTTGGATTATTTGGAGGAGGTTTTCCATATTCTTTAAGGAGTCATTGCTTAAGTTGTATATTTTATTTCCTTGGAGTTGTGCTTCATATTCACATGTTTACATTGTGAGTACTCTATTTTATTATGGTATTTTGGGTATTTGGTACATAACATTTGGAATGATAGCATAAGAATAGGTGAACATCCTTCATATAACTCGAGTACCTTTATATATCCAAACCATA
Source organism: Larix kaempferi (assembly GCA_027924585.1). NCBI lineage: Eukaryota > Viridiplantae > Streptophyta > Pinopsida > Pinales > Pinaceae > Larix > Larix kaempferi. The sequence goes on along the minus strand of BSBM01001133.1, from coordinate 2,836,028 downwards.
TCTTCCTCCCCCAATAATGACTACATATTGACCTCTATATACCTATTCTAACTCATTGCACATGTGAGTCATTTATTAGGATAACTCCTATAACATATACATTTACCCCATATATGTCCCCCTTGAGGTCATATATGTGTATGTGTGTGTGTGTCCCCCTTGAGTTCATATGTGTGTGTGTGAAAAAAAAAAACTTGTGGTAATCTTTTTATCGTCAAATAATAATCAATCCCCTTTAATAGGTGATTGTGTTTCCTACAATGTTATGTAGCTACTTATATAATAATTATTAATATCTTCATACACGTGCATATTTTGCATCAACAATGACATTTGTAGTCAATGCTTTTCCAAGATCATTTTTATTGACTAGGGTTTTAATAAGTATTATAATATTTAAAATTATCATATTCAGCGAAATCAATATTTAGGTATATTAGCCCTAACTCTTTTGAGGATTTCCTTGGCTCTTCTCTAAATTTTCTATGCATCACCATCATCTCCATTGGACATTTCTTGATTTGGGGTTATGGGATATTATGATTTCACTAAGTAGTAGAAATAGGTACAAATATTCCCCTTTCATACTATGTTTCCTTCTAAACCTATGTATTATGTTTGACATTTATTTTCCCCACTTTTAACCTAAGCACTATATTTCCTTTTTAATTATTATCTTATTCATAATTCTTTATTAATTATGTCTTTTTTATTTACATAAAAACATCATTTGGTCAATGTGTACAACCCACTTGCATTTTGATGTGGAGACAATTGAATCGACACTATGACATCAACATATCAACATCTTAACATCGCTAAAATGACGTTCTTAACATGGTTAGGTTAAAACATTGTAGTAATGACGTTTGGAGTGTTTCAAGAACATCATCATTACTAATATGATTATACGACATTAGAAGTGTTGATAACTTGACGTTAGTGAGTTTTTCTTTTGAGTTACAGTCAATTTTGAGGCAAAAACTGCCACAAAGGGTACACACCAAAAGTAGTATCGTAATAAATGAAATTTTTTTATAACCCTATCTACAAGGGGGGGAGGGGGGAAGAGGACCTATTAGAGTAGTAGTGGAGACTATTCAATGTGAAGTGGACTAGGTCCACTATATTTTTATTATTAAATAAGATCCACTTAGTAAATAAATGTAATGGGACCTCATTAAAGAAATTCCACTACATGGTTAGGAGGTCAAGAAGTTAGTATTGTATGGTGATTCTATAAATAAGGATGGAGTACTCCTTATGGGATGTGAAGAATAATATTGTATGTGTTTATCTTATTTCATTAGGAGGAATCCACCTCGAAGAGGAAAGTGAACATGGTTTGCTTCATCCCACACCCAAATTAAAATTTTTATCATACACAATAGATATCATCCATACGAATCAATACAAGAGATATGCAATGAACTCAATTTTTTATTAATATGAAAATGGTTCTTTTGATGGGATGAACCAACCCTATTCACTTTCCCTTTCAAGGGGGATTCCTCGTATTGATTTAATGCTCCAAATATAATATTCTTCTTCAAATCCCATAAGGAGGACTCCACCTTATTTATAGAATCACCATATGATACTAACTTTCTAACATCCTGGACACAGAGTGGACCTTCTTTAATGAGGTCCCATTACATTTACTTACTAATTTAGTGGGCCTTATTTAATAATAAAAATATAGTGGACTTAGTCCACTTTGGCCTCCACTACTCTCTCTAATGGGCCCTTCCCCCCCCTCGGGATAGGGTCATAACACTCCACCCCCTTTAGAAAGCGTCATCCTCGACGCTTTGTGTGAATTTGCACAATCATAATCCAAAGTCCCATGGGTGAATGTTGATTGTATTGTTAAAGTAGGAACCTATGTTCCATGGAGTAGTGCAAGCCACCATGCTAATGTCATCCAACCAACTCACACATAAGCCTAGTTCCCATTAATGAGTGATAATGGCCATAATGAAGTAGTTGAAGGGACTTAGCTAAAAACCCGGGGCTAATGTCCATGTGCTACAATTGGCACCCCATCTCTAACATTGAAGATCCATGAACTATTGAGTGCAATTCCCAAGAGGGCCATATGGAGCCAAAGAAGTATAACCATCCAATTCCAATGAAACCTCCCGAGAGTGAGAAAATGATGGAACTACGATTATATCCTCTTCTATAGAAGAGGCTGATTGAAGTTCTTATTTCGTCTCCAATTGATATTCAGATGAAAGGAATGATTCATCGAAATAATATGAAAATAGTTGCATCCCAAATATTACAACTATCAATATACCAATCTACACAATCATATTCCAAAGCATACTAGGCAAATATTTCTCAGTGATAGTCATCCCAAATGTATTGAATAACCAAATATTCCATCAATTTAACCAAATTTGCTTGGAGTTGATTGTAATAAATTTATTTTCCTAGAAAAGTTTGATGATCCTCATTTGTGTCTCCCATGGCATGGGCCCCCACTTTGCAATGCCTCAATGGAGGACGAAATTGTTTTCAGGGCTATACTATAGGAAATAGTAACTAGAAATATGGCATATAATATAGCTAGGTAATTTTTAAAAATAAGCTTTCCAACATCGCTAGTCTTGCAACAAACTGATTAGACTGTCAAGATATATGACCTCTATAAAGTCCATATGGTCATCTCCCAAAACCCTAGAAAATATGCAGATTTCAAACTACGATATCTCCCTCTCTCAGACTTGGATTTGAGTGATTTGTTTTTTGAAATTTCCTTTTTTTTTTTACAGAAATGTTTAATCAACTTTATATTAAAAATGAGGCTATGTGTACAAAAAAGGGCTTGCAATAGGGAAGCTCTCTGTGAAGGTGCAGAGATATGCCTGCAAAATTTTTATCAGTTGTGCTACTATGCTCAAAATTAAGCTCTATTCTAGGAAGCTTATAGCTTTTTACAAACTGGTCGAGCAATAAAACATACTTGAAAGTCATAGATTAAAGAGTTTTGAGCTTTGTAAGACATATTTTAAAGACATAGATTAACATAAAACGATTCTTGGCTTTCGAAGACTGCACACTAAAAAACCTGTCATCCGGACGCAACTCGCAGCATTACTCAGGAATGCAATTTTTCTTTCCCTTGGTCTTTGCGGCTAGTTCACAGATGTCCTTACGCATCTCCTTCAACTTTTCTACATCCACCATTGCAGTTCCATGAATTTCGTGCATTCTGGCATCTAAGTTGTCAAGCTTAGCCTCCAACAACAAGGCTACTTGTACTGGAATTTTGGCATTAAGTCTGCGGACTTCGATGTTCGTTTCATTCAACAAGACAAAAACATGGGTGAAATCCTTCTTAAGTTCGTATTTTTCGTTGCTGACAGTCTGAATCTGAGCCTCTAAATCACACAAATATGTCTGGAAAGCTGTTGACAAATTATTGAATCCCAACCCGGCCTTTGTTGAATGGAGCCCTTGTCCTAGGTAGGCAGCTTTCCCATGAGTTTTCAGTGATGGATTCGCCCTCTTGATGCCAACATCTACACCTGCTGCCAATGGTTCGTTCTGGTCCAGATTCGCGTAGATAGGTCTCCCGTGAGCAATCACTTGCTTCCCACCGTGGAAGGAAAATGTAGCTTGATTTTCTGCCATCCTGAAAATGTCGTGACTCCTTGCCAAGGAGCGTAGAACAGGAGATTCAAAGTATGAAACAAGGTATTCGGTTTGAGAAGCTATGTAGACAGAATAGGGGCAATTCGAAGAATAATTGGAGGTGGCGTCTCTGCCAAGTTTAAACCCAAATTCACCTCAGGGAAAGGCCGTCATTAAGCCCTGCATGGAGACCATGTGGGACACTCGTGTGGGTGGATCTTGTATCCTCCTTATGTCATTTTTTGATGCACTGGACCTGCTACAAAGATGCCATTCAAAGGGGCCAAACAAATACAAAAATTTTTCCATAGAAGGGACCATAGATCGATTAAGGATTAGGGGACCCATGCAATTCCTATATCTTGATCATTGCTAAAAAAAGCACCACATCCCAACTTAGCTCCAAAGTTTTCCATCTTGTCTACGCAGTTGTTGTTGGATATCAGAATGTGGAAGAAGTTGACTTCTTTGAATTCCTGAGCAATGTGCTTAAGGATATGCTGAAATTTGTTGGTGGGCTTCTTTCTGTCTTTTGCGAGGCTCCTTGCTTCCTCTATGGCCATAATCGAATCGCCAAAGACAGTCAATTTCTCAACTCCCTCCTTTCTGGCCAGCTCAAGTCCTTTAATGAGAGCTAGCCACTCAGCTCCATTTTTGGTCTTGTTGCCTATGCCCCATTCATAATCGTTCTTTTTTATTCCCTTGGAGTCAAAGAGTACTCCTCCCACTCCTGCCAGCCTAGGGTTTCCTTTCGAGGCGCCATCAAAGAAGAGTGTGCTGCATTCTAACTTACTTTTCCAATTTTGAAAGGATTCGTCATTCATTTTGATCTGCCATTGTTTAGTACTTGGCCTTCTAGGGAGATTAGGCTGATAGTTGTTAACGGCGGGGATTAAGAAGTCAGCTACCCAAGTTTTTTCTTCACTGGTCAGATTTTCAATGTCGATATTTTTCATGCCTCGGGAGATGAGGGATTCTTTCTAGAGGGCTTTAGCAAACACCAGTGTTCTGCTCGGAGTGGTTTTTTTGTCCTCAAATATTTCTTGGTTTCTAACACCCCATATTTTCCAGCAAATTAGCTTTGGGAGTGCCTCCCAAGCTCTTTGAAAATTGGGTTTCTTATTCAAAGATCCCTGATAGAAGTCCTTCCAACTGAGAAATAGGTCCTACCATGCTGACAGAAGGGTCAAATGAAATGGAAAATATTGGTATGCTCTATGCCACACTTCTTGGGCAAATTTGCACTCAAGAAATAGATGATCAATGGTCTCTTCCCTTTCTTTGCACAAAATACACCAAGTCGGGCCTTCAATTCCTCTTTTCCAGAGATTCTCCACAGTTAGCGTTTTTCGATGTGCTAGAGTCCAAGAGAACATGTTTACCTTTGGGAGACCTTGCTCCAGACCGCATTCCATTTGTTGTTCCTGATCCAGTTGTGCTTGCTGTAATCAACTACGTGATATCCTTCTTTGACCGAATAGTGGCCAGTCTTCCCCCAACCCCGTTTATCCAACAACTTACGATGTATAGGGATAGCACCATGCAGTGAGGAAGTGAGAAGATTGTATTCAGAGAGAAGATGCTCCGGAAGCTCCAAGACTCTCCAACCGGCCCAGCATCCTCGCCTTGTCCATGTGGATAAATAAAAAAGGGTGTTGATGTTACAATTATCCATCCAAATTTTAAGATTAGGGAAGGAATGTTGAGAAAATGGAGGACGTCCGTCGATGAACTTATTAGGCCAAATGTTGATTTGCTTGCCACTTCTCGGGATCCAATGAAGTTGGCTCTGGATAAGGGGAGTTGCCTCTTGACAGAGTGCCCAAATAGGAGAGCCTGTTTTAGACGGATCAATGCTTTCCACACTTCTTTTCCTACTGCCCTGCATGTATTTTTTATGCAGGATATCTTTCCACTAACCTTTATTCCTAGAGATGATTCGCCAGAGAATTTTAGCTCCTAAGGAAATGTTCATGATCACCGGATCTTTGACACTGGCACCCCCGCTATTTTTTGGACTGCATACTAAATCCCAATTTATCAAATGGAATTTTTTGCTTGATTAGACTTGCCTCCCTGCCAGGGAAACAACTTGAGCTCTTTTGAAATAGCTTTTATCCCTGTTTTTGGGGCTATGGATATTGAGAAAACATAAAGAGGATAAGCCGAGAGGATTTATTTGATGAGAATTAGCTTGCCCGCTGGATTCAGCCAGCCTGAGCCCCAAGTCTCTATTTTATTTTTATTTTTTTCAATCAAACCATATCAGTCTGCTACGTTTTTTAACTTTAAATATAGGGATACCTATATATTGAAAATAATTCCATACTATGGTTCCTTCAAAGCCGAATATTCTGGCTATGCGAGCCATTACCCCTGCCGTGTAATTCCAACCATGGACTTTGGACTTACCATTATTTGTTTTCCCATCAGAAGCTTTAAGGAAAGTTCTCAGAGCATTATTGAATCTTTCAGCTATGATTGTGGAGGCCCCTCCAAGTAGGATCATGTCATCAACGAATTGGTCATGATTGGTAGCTTTTACTCCACGGGCAATTTTCAGACCTTTTAGTTCTCCAGAGTCTTGCAGGAGATGAATATTTTTGCTTAAAGATTCCGCCACCAACAGATACAAAAAAGGTGACATAGGACAACCCTGTCTCAATCTTCAAGAGGCTTTGAAGAAACTGGTAGGCCTACCATTGACCAGCGAAGATATCCATGGGCTGCTAACACAAGCTTTAACCCATCTCACAAATCTATTAGAAACACAAAGTTTAACGATGATTTCAAACAGAAAGGCATGATTTACTCTATCAAACGCATTGGCCATATCGAGTTTGACAGCCATACCTTGCTGGTCTTTGACCATGCTTGAGTGGATTGCTTCCTGGATAATTATTATATTGTCAAGGATCTGTCGTCCAGCAATAAAGCCTCCCTACGTTTCTGAGATCAGACGATTCATAACTTTTTTCATTCTAGTTGCTAAGATTTTGGAGAGTATTTTATACGAAGTGTTGCAGAGGGATATTAGTCTGAAACGGTCAATCAAAAGGGGTTTTTTGTTTTTAGGGATCAAAGTAAGAAAAGAAGAATTGGTTGCACCACCAATCTTGTCTTTTTTACGTGTCTAGTTGAGCATTCTTTTCAAGTTGTCCTTTATTATCCCCCAAGCGTCTCTATAGAACTTTACAGTGAAACCGTCTGGGCATGGTGCCTTATCTAGTTGAAGAGTCCATATGGCATCGATAATCTCATGTTCCATAACTGGTCTAGCTAGTTCTTTGTTTTCACTGTCAGCGATTAGCGAATGGATGTTGTTGAGTAAGGTAGCTTGAGCGTCCAAGTCGGCTTCATTTTTATCCATATAGAGATCACGGAAGTGTTCATATGCATGATTTTTTAAAGCTTCATGATCGGTAATCTTGCTCCCATTTGGGTCTTTCAGCTCAGTAATCGTATTATGACTTAGATGGACTTTGGCTTATTTATGAAAATAATTGGTGTTACTGTCTCCACCTTTAAGCCATAGTTGTCTTGACTTTACTCTCCATATTTCTTCTTCCTGCTTGGTTGTAGTGAGAATTTTATAATTGAGATCCTTTTCAAGGCCAATTGACTGTTGCATTATGGCTTTGTGCTCCATACGAGACTGGAGGTCTTCAAGTTTGGACTGAAGGGAGAGTTTCAGCGCCCCAGGTTTCTTATATGAGGTTTTAGCCCAAGATTTCAAAGCGTATCTCACGGATTGGAGTTTTTTTTCCCAAACATAACTAGGGGAGCCAAAGCAGGGTGTGTAGCAAGTGTTTTGGACAATGGGTAGGAAGTTTTCATCCTAGATCTAGAGCGGATTAAATCTGAAGGGTATGGGTCTGAGCCTGACCGGAGGGGACAAAGTTAAGGAAATGGGCTTATGATCACAGGTTGCAGAAGGTATAATGAGAGAGGTGGGAAAAATATCTTTCAACATGAAAGAGGTGCTCACCAGAAATCTGTCCAACTTGGATGCGATATGACCAGTGCCTATTCTTCTGTTGTTCCAAGTGAAATTCTCGTTCTTAAGATGAATATCCATGAGATTCATCTCAACGATGAGGTCTTCTAGCCTCTCCCCATATAGATCTCTAACCAAGTTTCCGCCACGTTTTTCATTCTGACCTTTGGTTACATTAAAGTCTCCTGCGAAGATAAAATATTTTCCTCTTTTAGATTGATGAGTTCATCCCAAAAGACAGATTTGTCTCTGTAATGGGTTGGTCCGTATACGTTGCAAATATAAATTGTGCTGGAGTTGTTCTTGTCCTGTATTTCATTGAGCATCCATGTTGACTATTTTTTATAATGGAGATACGAAAATTGTTGGAAGTGAAGTTGGCTATTCCTCCAGAGGCGCCTCTAGAGCTAACAGCAGAGGTATTACAATCTTTCCAAACGGAGCATGAGAGCGCCTTAATCTCATCCTCCTGCAGTTTAGTCTCCTGGATAAGCACAAAGTCAGGCTTTTCGGTTTTGATCATGGATTTCAAAGAATCAATTTTAATTGAGCCGCCCAGACCTCTGCAGTTCTAGGAGACTGCTTTCATCATTTTTTGTTGGATTGAGGTCCTTCCCAGGACCTATTGTCTTTATTTCCTCCTAAGTTTTTTGGGATCTGCAGCAATTTTGTTTCTTCCAAACGTTTTTGCCTTCCCATTTCAGCTTCCATTTCTCTATGATAACGAAGATTTTTTCTTCCTCTAGTGTTAGGAAGCATGGCTATGTCATGGTCCTCCAATGTTTCATGTGATGACGAGTTTTCAGGAGAAATGGCCAGGGGATTTGAACGCCTGACCTTATCTTCCCAGCATCCACTGGGGGTGGCTCCTTCATGAGATGGATCGATGGGATCTACCTTTGGCGAGGGGGGTTCGGGAGTTATGGTCTCCAGAAGTTCTTCAATCACTGGTTCCACTGAGATAACGATCGAAATTTCTCCTTCTTCCAAAGGTAGTGCATGAAGGTGACTGCTAGTAGAAGCCTCATTACCTTCTTTCGTCTTTCCTTTGTCTGTGTTTCCATTTGCTATGGGCTCTTGGTGGGTTTCTTTTCTACCTTTTTTCACCGGATTCCATCCACCTTCTTGATTTTTTTCCTGAATTTCCTGAGCTATCTTTGGGAAGTTCTTCATGAAATGACCATATTCATGGCATTTTTTCCATTTGAAGGGTAACTGCTCATAGTCTACTTTCTGCGTCTGTTCCCAACCATCCATGAATAGAGTTACCATCTCAGGTAGGCCTTTATCGAGATCTACTTCTACACAGATTATAGCATATGAGAAGAGGGGTCCTTTTGGCTCTGCTTTATCAATATATTTGACAAGCGAGTTTCCAATGGCTTGCAAAGTTTTGTCATTCCAACAGTGAAGAGGGAGGTGTGGGAGGCGCACCCAGACTGGGACAGCTGAGGGGACATCCTTGTCCGGATCGAAGTTTAGACTCCACCGATTTAAATACAGACCCCGAGTGCCCATGAAATAGAGCCCACTGCTTAATATTAGATCTCAATCATCCTTGTTTCAAAGAGAAAGGTAAAAATTCCTTTGCCACAAAAGCAATGTTGGAGCCCCCCTGAGATCAGGGGCATCTAATTTTTATTGATCCTGGTATCCATAGTTTTGGGTGAGGGCCAAATACCTATAAACTGGTCGACCAGTCCTCGTTCGTTGAGGGTGAGTGCTTTAATTCTTGAAGCTTCCAACAAGATATGGATGTGAGGTGCTGCAGACCGTTGATGAAGTTAGCGTCACCAAGATTCGTGGGGGGAGGAGGGGCTGACGGGTCGAGGCGACCAGAGCTAGAAATGCATCATCCAAATGCTTTCTGCGTTCTTCCTGACTTGATTCCGGTGGGGGATACATGAGGGCCAATCGATGGCTAGCAGAGGAGCCGCACGAGAGGCGGCCAAGGCTATAGAACCCTAGGTAGCGAGCCCTATGCAGTCGTGTTCATCGATGCAAGATGATCATCACTGTCACCTCAAATGTTTTTGAAATTTCCTTTTTTTTAGAAGAATTCATATCTACAATTAGTTTTGGGATATTTTGTTGTAAAAGACTCAGAAATCCATCTGAGAGTCGTAGCCCTCTTTTTTTGTTTTAAAAAATTTGCAAAAAAGAGAAAAAAAAATCCAATGTTGTGCACCTAGGTGGCTTTGATACCAATTTATATATACCCAATATAAAAGTAAGATCATACACAATAGATATCAGACATGCCAATCAATACAAGAGATATGCAATACGATCAAACCTTTAAATATTAATATGGAAAGGGTTCTTTTGATGAGATAAACCAACCCTACTTACTTTCCCTTTCAAGGGGGGTTCCTCCTAATGAGTTAATGCTCCAAATACAATATTCTTCTTAACATCCCATAAGGAGGACTCAATCATTATTTATGGAATCACCATACAATACTAACTTTGTAACCTCCTAACCGCATAGTGGACCTTCTTTAACGATGTCCCATTACATTTATTTACTAGCTTAGTGGTTCTTATTTAATAATAAAAATATAGTGGACCTTTTCCACTTTACATTGAATGGCCTCCACTACTACCCTAGTGGGCCCTCTAGGCCCCCCCATTATACCCTAGGTAGGGTCATAACATATTTTGACCCCAAATGTAGTAGTGTAACACCAAAATTTTGTTGCAAGAAAGCAACTTGAGTCAACAACATAGGTTTACCCAGTTGAAAGAGCCCATTTAGACCTTCCTCTATTGACTGTTGAACCCTCCAGATACAACTGATTCCATTGTTTATTCATTTAAGTACGTGTTTATTTGTTGACACCTATTTCACCAGTGGTTTTTAAGTGCATTTATGTGAGATATAACTAAGATGCAAATGCAATATCTAACATGCAATATGTAGTTTGATATATTTCTATCTAACCTATCTAATTGACGATCCCATTTCAATTGAGAATGTGCACTAAATAGAAGCAATTTTATATCAAACATAGGGTAGGTACGGAGATCATGGAAGATATATTACCCCTATAGTTAGTACCTAATCCAACTAGCTAACCAAAGAAGTAGTGAATGGAAAAGATAGCGTACACCAATAACAACTTTGCATAAGTCAACTAGGTCCTTTCATGCACGCATAAGGATATCTTCAATTACCAGTAAAAAGAATGTTTCACATCAAAATTGATGAACATGAATAAAGGAAAGACATGCAAAAGCAAACAAGATATATTACATCTATCATAGCACATTACTCCAAAGCTTACTAGGAGGACATGAAGAGAGCTTGTGTTTCTCGATAGTCATGTTCAACAAGTTAGCATAGTGTAAGATAAGCAAACATGAACATCAAGAATCAAGTATATACCCTTTATGCCATGACATCAAAACAAATAAAATGTTCATCCTCACAAGCATGGAAAATTTTAGGGGCTAATCTTTGCCCATGGGCTAAATTTAGGGGTTTTAAATTTTTAATGGCCTATTTTTTTAGTAAACACTGGTTAGGTATGATTATCCCACATTTTAACTATTTATTTTTAATGAATAAGAGATTATCCCCATCGAATTTAGAAAGAGGACCCAGGATAAAAACAATTTCGCCCCTTTGAAAATCAATTTAAACCTTTGTTCGCCCATGAAAATTTCCAGGCAGCTCCCATTCACCCCTGATTTCCAAAAATGGTAGTTGTTAGGGGCTCTTTCACCCTCTATCAATCATGGAAATCGAAGTCGGAGTTACATTTGTCCAAATTTTATGGGTTAAATATTGTTTTGCAAGTTGCTTAATGTCCACATGAGAAGGGCAGTTGATATTTACTATCAGGTTTTATAGTTACAACCCATTTGCATCTAGGACAGTTTGGAATCCCATTGCCTCATATTCAAATTTTCCCCAAGAAACATGGGGATTGTGAAACACATGATCGGCGATGCAAAAATAACTTTTATGTGAGTGTTTGGGGCATCATGTCTGGGGGATAGGAATTTGTTCATAGCTACATATTTGGGTGTTCAGGGGTCGATGACACTACTTATAACCTCTACCATTTTGTTTCTACTTGTGTTTGTGTTCTCCTTTCTATGATAGGCCACGAGTGGAGCAACCTTGAATCCCATTGTCTTTGTTGCTTATTTTTCTTTAGGCATTGTTAGGTATTTTGACATGTTGTTTTTTTTGTTTATTGAATTTTATGGTTCTCAAAGGATTTTTGTAGGGTTGACACTGTATTTTGTGGTTAGTCAAATTTGCCTCATTACTCTTCTACTAGCTTTGTCATAGTTTTGTAGCATTTCTTTCATGGATTTAAAGACTTGAACCAATGTATCGACATCACCACATTTTGAGGGACTTGCATTTTTTTAGTTTTGCATGGAAATATATCATGCATAGCGGGGTTGGGTTTTAATTAGGTTTGGAATCATGTGGATAGTATTTGTTTGAATAAACATTTGTTGACCAACTTAGAACACACATATGCATTCCATATACAGTGGCAATTATTTTTGAGAATAGTTCCAAGTGCATTGAAATAAACAATACACATTTAGAGTTTTTAACACTCTAATTTGGTAAGGTGTGTGCATAAACAAGGTGTCGGTGGGCCCTTGTAATAGCATAGAGATCTAAATGAGGATCGAGTTGTTGGTGGGCCCTGTTATTAATATTGATCCTATTTTTCGTGGTGATGAAAAATTTCTTTCTTGTTTTCCAAGAATATTCCAAGAGTATAATGTTGAATTTCTATTTATTGTGATAGTTAGAGTGAGGTACCAAACTAGAACCAAAAGAGGTTTTGTTATGTGATTATTTATTAATATTTATCTCCTATTTAGTATTTTTTGCATATGTTTTCCTATTACTATATATGGTTTTATACTTTATCTAAAAATTCGCCAAAACTTCACAATATTTTATAATTTAGTAAAATATTCACTAAGACTTACAAGGTTCCATAATTTAGTGAAATATTTTCCAATATTTTACAAGGTTTTATAATTTAGTGAAAGATTTGCCAAGATTTTACAAGATTATATAATTCAATGAGATATTCACCAAAAATGTATATATCATAATATACCATTGATAAAACAGCCTTCGTGTTTTTCTACATATCATGGGGATTCACCCATTTATTATATATAGAAATTTAGGGGGGGTTCTTAAAATTTTCCCTGATCACAAGCACCAAGGAAATGAAGAATCATGAAGATAACTTACAACCATCAACAATATTACAAGAGCATAGTGAATGAGCTAACAATGTCCTCTATTTCACATACAAACATAACTTACAATGCAAAAGGAGGGACCCTTTGCAAGAGCACAAATACCTCTTTTAGTATTCATTTTTCCGTATTTGTCCCTTTATGTTGGGAAAATACTCTTGGGAGGTTTGAACATTTATTCTCTCTTCTTCAAACCTTGGATGGAAATAATTTTTTATTGTTCTTGTTGAAATTTCAACACTTGGTCGCTTGATTTGTGGTGCACAAACTTGAGTTGTTTATCCCCTTTAAATATTTTACTTGAAAATACCAAGTTTTCCTCATCCATCCTTGGATTCATATAGGAATACTTTCAAAGGTGTTAGAACCCAATTCATGCATCCACCCTCCTCGGTGCCTTCATTTCTCCATGCCATCTTTCCACTTCTCACTTGAAACCCAAAAAAGAAAAAGAATTTCATAGTCATTGATTACAAAATTGTCGAGAAATACATATGAAATATAACTACCCTTGCTTCAAATCAAGCACTAATTTGTCATGGATTTTACCAAAAATAAATATTTGGTGATTTGCAATGTAATGGAAAAAATGATCCTTTAACACTCTCTTTAGGAGTGATATTGCAATCAAGGTGAATTTTAAAATTTAATCAATGAGAACAAAATTACAAATGCACTACTAACTTGTGCATAGGAGGTCTTGTTTTTAATGCCTAAGGTTCTCTCTAAAATCTCTTGTAATTAGGTTTGAAGGCTTTGATTTGCATTGCATTCATTAACTCATATCATAAGATGATAAAATTCTCTTTGTCGCAAAATAAAAATGGAGTGAATGTGCAATATAAAACTTGAAATGGAAGAGCAACTTTGAAATCTACTTGCAATATTGTTTTCAATTTCAAAATAAGTTTGTAGGACATGTTTTCCTTTTATGTGTAATGGTTTTGTTTGATAATTCTTGGTCATCATTAGCTAGAAACCAAATTGGTGTATGAGACCCCCTTGTTTGTGGGACAAGGGACCCCCTCTATGCAGTGATTTGACTACTAAAGTCTATTGAGGTGTACGGGTGAATCCATGAAGATGGGTAACACTTTTTGGCCAAAAGTGACAGTGAAAATTCAAGTTTTAACTCATTCATTAAATCGAAGCCCTCAAAACTCATGTATGCCTCATGAATTTCGACACGCAACACAAAAACAAATTGTAGGGAATTATGTCATCTTTCCACCTATATTTTTTTTAAATAATAAAATTATTTAATATGCCAAAATTGCATTTAATGATAGGGTTGTTCTTGTAAATTTTAGCAAAATTTTATGAGTGGCTTGTGTGGATGAAAAATAATTTAATGATAAATTCATAAATTTTGAAAAAAAATGTATTCACATAATCTACACAAAATGCACTAGGGCACACATATTTTTTTAATTTATGATGGAATTTAAAAAAATAAAAAATAAATTGACTGTGGAAACTCTTAATTGCATTTCATACACATGTGTGTGCATGTAAATGTTTTTTACTGGTTGCAAAAATCGAAAAATAAAAAATACCCTTTTGAAGGGCACGCGTTGGTCTGGGGCATATCTATTTTTTGAAATTTTTTTGTTGTGTATTTTTTATGTTGTTGATTTATCTCTGCATTGATTCAAAGTTGTGGACATGGTTTTGTAAGTATAAGATTTAGAAGAAAATAACAAAAAAAATTATATGAACTCATAAACTTACAAATTTTATGTCAATGAATAGATGATACGTTGAGGGATCCACTAGTATGAAGTCCTCTGTATAAGGTGTATCCTAGGCTAGAGTTTAGGTATGCAAAAGAGAGCAAGAAAAAACAATTATAAGGAAGGGGGATAAAATTATGTTTCAAAGCTCTCAATTGAGCTTATTAGTTGGATCGAGTTTTTTAAATGGCCCGATCGAGCGTTTGTGTAGCCTTTCAAAACATCTCGATTGAGGGTTAACCAAACGCTCGATCGAGGGTTAATCGAAAGTTCGATCGAATGGATAGGCCGAATAAATGAAATGGATAGGTCAATTAAAGGTTGCCCCCATTTCTGCAACATATATACAAATAAATAAACAAGATACACCAAGAACTCTCCCAACATGAAAACCTCTACAATATATATATATATATATATATGTGCATGAGGAAATGGTTAAACTACCCTTCAATTAAAGAAAACACAACGCATAAACATAAATAAGGTTATTCTACCTTAGGGGAACCCATCATGTAAATAAATATATAATGGACGAGCTCTCAACTCTTTGGATACCCAATGCATGGAGTCGGTTCTTTCCCTCCAGGCCGATCCTTCTTCTATCTCCTTCTTGCATTAAGAGAACTCAAAGTAAAATCTCCCTTAACTGGAGTCCAGGATATCAATTTTTATTCGAGAAACCCTAACTGAATACATTTTTCCCCAATAACACTTGTCCTAATTCACTTATATGAGATTGAATAATCTATGGAACCTTCCCTTATTATGCAATATGAACAATATTAAATACACATTTGGCTCTCTATTGTTTGTGGAAAAATTAGTATTAAATACATATTCAAGGGGTCAGCACTCTTTGTCTCCATAGCGGCCGCCTCCCCAACAATAGTAAAAAAACGATATATATATGATGAACGAAATCGGTTCCATAAAGGTTGATTCTACTCTCAACAAAAAACTGAAACGGAAACTATGGCATCGGCCTCGAAAGGTTGTCCCTCTCTCTCTCCATATGCAAGGCTAACATCATGATATAAATTGAGTGTAAAACATGAATGGGATTGGCTTGGAGAGGTTGTCCTTTTCTTTAAACCCAGAGGACAAACTCTTTATTAACTAAACAATGATTGGGTTCAATATTCTTGATCCATTCACCTTTACACTAATAGGTTTTATATCTTAGAATTTGGGATGGATTACCGTTTATGGTTTTCCTAAATTAAAGGAGGATGGGATAAGTGTACTGTCCAAATTGATTTTATGGGTATCGTTCAAAATTTGAAATAAACAATTATATATGTATATAATTGGTAGTTGATGCATGGATAACTTGTAACTCATGCATGGATAACAGGTAGTGACAGACAACCCAATTAACTAAAGAAGGGAACAGTAGTTGAGTCATAGACAACAATTCATTACAATAACTTGTTCATAACACTTAACTTGTAACCTATCAATGTTCACCAACCACAAATTAAGTGGTTGTGCTATTATTAATCAAACAATAGATGGATTCGTTCCTCTCTGCATACATAGACAGAAAATAATATTCAAATATATATTAGTTAGATATGCGGAACAAGGTGAGACTAAGAACAAGTAAGTCTTCTCCATGGAACAGGTCTCTCAAGTCTCGGGCTACTACCCTTAACATCAACCCTTACTCGCATAATTCGATACATGAATAAATTGTTTGGACATTCTACAAACTGTACATTGTTACAAAATGCTATGGGAGTCGAATGGATATATATATAAGTTTAGTTCTTGACAACATCTTTGGAAGAAAATGAGATCTAGGAGGTTAGAGCGCTTACCAAGAATACTTTTGGAGTAAAGGAGAACGAACTGCATTTGCAACTTCAACAACAGTCTTTATGTAAGGTAATGTTAGTGAAGTCACAGTTTGAAGGAGTCGATACTCCTCTCTTATAGAGGTCACTTTTCAACGAAAATTGTTGTGCCAAGACTATAGTGCCACTCCTTAATATAAAATGATAGGTAAAAGAATGGAGAGGTTTTTCTTCTCCATGAAACGATATCCAATGCAATAGGTGAATACCCCTCTTCTTCTTCTCCACAAAACCATATACCAATAGTCAAGATCGACATGATCGTTGGAAGCCCTCCTTCCCTCAAGGCTTCCTCCCTTTCTTGTTAAGTGAAACCATCTCCCCCAAACTTGTGAGGTAAGTTACCCAAAGGAAACCTAACCGCAAAAATTCTTATTTCAACAAGGCTTCTTTATAAGAATATTATACTAAATGATCCATTACATTTAATAATGATTATTCTCTTTACTCATATATATATAATGAAAATTCTATTATATGTATATAATGATTCCTTATTCATTAAGCAATTATATATATATATATATATATATATTAAAAACAATTAAATTACTTTTCAATTACTTTTCAACATGGAAATTAACTTTCCTTCAAAATTCTAGAAAAGCCCTATGAATCTCATAATTAATATCTATTTAATTTAATTAATTAATAATCATTAATTAATGACACCCTTATTAATTAATGATAAGATAATATCTCTCAGTAAATTCATGTTCCTAGTTTTTTACTTTAGGCAATTAAGCGAACATTAACAACTTGCTTTCCCTTTAACACCCAAAGGTATCAAGATGACTTTCGATCATCGTCAATTGAATTTCCAAGGCTTGACTAGCCTTCCTTCTAATGAATATTGTTGCCTCTCTTTTCGGTTTCCTTGCACATTCATCCCTTAGGTTTAATTTCATTAATTCACCATTTGCAATTCACATCAAACACGTGACATCACCATGCTTTAGCTAACGCATGGTTTAACTACGAAATCATAACAATGCTACAACGTTCGTCGGCGGGGCCTTGGCCTTGAGCTCGACACCATGAAACAGTACATTAATATTTTTACATCACTTGTATTTATTTACAATAATAGGAGTCAAGGACGAGGGATATCACACTTAGAATAGTTGAGAATCAAGAACGAATAGTTGTTAAACGTGTGAAGCTTTTTATTAATGGATTTCATTTGTATGACTAATCCCTCAATCATTGGTTGTAATAGTTTACCAATATTTATGGTTTTTGCTTTATCAATCTATTGGACAAAACAATAATCAAAAGTTGTCTTGCCAACAAGCGGTCCTCCCTTTTAATTAATATACATGAAATTAGATGTGACTCTCAAGTGCTATTAGTATACATAGTCTTGTCATTGTTAAATCCATTTATGGTGGACTATGGAACTCTTTCCCTAGAATACAACAATCTCCAAATCCACCAAAGCCTTTAAAAACTTAAAAACCATAATATTAATATAAACATATGACCCTAGTGTTTTGTGAGATTCCCACAAAGTGAGCAAAAATAGAACATTTCGAGTGTTAGTTATCAAACACCTTCAACCTAAAGTTAAATGAGTACTTATTGCTTAAATTTTACAAATTATATTAATAAATAAACCAATCTCATAATAATGTATTTATATGATCTTTTATTTTAAAAATATATATAAATTTGTTGTTATCAAAATATAATATGAAATGTACATTAAAATTAAAGAATTATGGTACTATTTTATAAATAATGTTTCTATTAATTAGTATATGATGTTTTTGGGGAAAATATATATTTATATATAATTCTTTTGGAGAAAAATATATATGAGAATTACCATAGATCCACACATATAACAACTACCATTCACTAATAACAACTATATTCACTAAAAGACATGATTATTAATTAATACTTAGCAAAGACATGATCATTAATTAATACTTAGCAATTAGGGTTGACTTAATTTTCTATAGCCATAGTGGGATCCGCTTCTATCTTTACTTAGAATGATTTTCAATTATCTTAAAGTTTTCAAAATTAAATATGACATAATTGAGTATGGCTTTTTGCTTATTATTTTTTGAGAAAACATTGTATGTTTAAGCACATAATTTGTGACCGATAAACACTTATAGATCATAAAAGTTTCTTGGTTATTTAAAAATTTATTTTATAATATCTTTACAAAATCTCAATACATATTATTTTCATTTAATATGTCACAATTTACAATTATTTTTACAATAAAAAACAAATTTACAATTATTTTTACATAGAACATATCACATGATAAAATGTACATTTAAAATTAATAATTAATTAAAATATTGTAAACTAATAAAATATTTATTATTATTATTATTATTGTGTTTTGAAATATTTAAATTATTATTATTATGATGTTTTGAAATATTTAAATAAATTAATAGTTTTATGACTTATGTGTCATAAACTATCTATTATCTAAGCACTTATCAATGTGATTATAAAACTACATATAAATTACAATGTCATTTTAATTAGATCTTAAATTGATTGCTAAAATTAATCATAGGCATATTTATTTTAATTAAATTATTTACATCTATTTTTTTAAATTTATATTTATATATATATAATTGACGTCAAAAATATAAAATATAAAATTTGTTATTTTGAGCCTTGTTGCATTGCACACTTAAAAAATGGTGGCTCGTATTTTTCCAAGGAATATATACATAATATTTAACTTTTTGGGGATGTAGAATAGAAGGCAGCTCACGGTAGGGTGAATGCTATTGGATGGCAAATTGGAGAAATACATCACAATGTCATAATTTAACGAATAAAGGTAGAGTATTTTATCATATTGAAAGTATGTTATAATTTATTAAAATATAAATTGTAAAATTTATAATTTATAATGTTAATGGAATATAATTTTATATTTATATATTTATATATTTTTTTATGGAAAATATCTATTATTCTAAATAAAGAGTGATTATAAATTGTTTTTGAAGGATTATCATATTAAATGCAAGTACAGAAGTTATGATTCAAAATTTCAGTCCCATACTTTTTCGGCATTTTGGTATTATCTCCAAAATTAGATCAAAGTCATGAATTTGTTCTGACTCGTCACTATATTCCAAATAATTTCCCAATCATCATTAATTACATATAGACGATACAAAAAAGGGAAGAGTAATTGTTATTTCATTCCGAGACTTCCTACAACAGAGTCTCCAATGACCCTAAAAAACGATCACTTCATGTTGCTAATTTTCCAGGTGTGTTGGCTGAAAGAGAGGCTCAAATTCCACTCTTATTTCTCCTGGTGGAATCAGCAGCTCATTCTTTGAAAGCAAGTCAGCTTCAGAGTTGAGTTCCCTATAGACATGAATGAATGAGATCATGCTAAAGAGGGAAATCAGGTTCTAAATTTGTGTCAACGAGGATTGAAGATGCGGAGCTCTGATGTGAAGCCTTTGATTTGCCCAATCAATTATCATTTTTGAATCTCCTAACACTTGAAGATTCGTTATGTGATGACTGAGAGCAGTATGGAGTACTACCCAAAGCACTGTCAATTCCGCTTTGTTGTTAGTGTCGTGCCCAGTTCCATAGAGGATGATAATTTTAGCGTGATCATTTAAATATATGACTCCTCCTAAGGCTCCTAGTTGAGGGTGGCCTTGACTTGCACCATCAAAATAAGCCCATGGAACACTTTTGTCAATGATAGGATGAATCAGTATTCTTTGTTTTTTCTGATTCTCCTCTTGTTTATGTTCCTTTGTCCACTGCACAATAAGGGCTGAAGTTACCTCAGCAAGGATGAAGTTTTCAAGAAAAATGACAGAGTTCCTTGCCCACCAAAAACCATATATGAATAGGGAGGAGAAAGCATCAAAACTGCATACCAGTGGGTTCTTCCACCACTTTTGACACCAGCTATATATATATATATATATATATTCCATTAACATTATAAATTTTACAATTTGTATTTTAGTAGATTATATATATATATATATATATATATATATATATATATTCATGATTGCTGATTCCATCTCTGCCAACGCACTTAAAACCTTAAAAAGTAGAAATCAGTAACCGTTAATAACCTGCGAAAAGACCACAATAATAAAGTCTCGGCTCTCTCTGAGGTCCTCATGATGGATGGCTAATGGTCGAGCCAAAACGTGGATACCATCATTGAAAAGCAGTGAATCTAGAAATTTAAATTTATGATAGTTACTTTCATTATTAGCAGCCCACATTGTAAGAGTGAAAATTAGTTGCAGAAATGATTCAGGAGAGAGACAAGTCGAGGAAGTGGTGAAAGGTGAGTGTAGAACTGGTTGTTTGTTTCTTTATTTCACAATTTCCGTAGTTTCAATTTTTTTTCCCCACTATTAGCAATCCACATTGTGCGAGATTTAGATGTAGAAAAGAAGCAGGGAGAGACCAATTGAGGAAGTGGTGGAAGGTAAGTAGAACTGGTTGTTTGTTAGTTTCTTTCATAATTTCTAAAGTTTCATTTTAATTTAAGATATATAAAATTTCAAACAATCAAATTCAACCCAACAAATATGGTACGAAAGATTTGCATAATTTAAGATATATAGAATTTCAAACAATCAAATTCAACCCAACAAATATGGTACGAAAGATTTGCATTAAAAAAGTTGAGAATAATTTACCATTTATATATATCTATGCGTATTAATTTTTTTATTTATATATATGCGTATTAATTTTTTTTTCAAAATGTAAGCATTAGCAAACCATTCTTAATCAGAAAGAGCAGACGATAAAGCTGAAGCAAAGGCACTATAGAAGCTGCCAACACTTTTTGTACTTCATGGACACTAGCAAGTAGCATTGGAACCTTAATGCAATTTTGGTAGAAAGTTTTGAGATGTGTTTGTCCCTTCTTGCTTTAGCTACCTAATGCAATTTTGGTAGAAAATATTGAAATATGCTTGCTTATTTTTGGTTTGGAACTTTGAGTTATCTATTTATGAGCTACAAGTTATTCATGCATCCATGCATCACCTACTAGTTATCCATTGAGTTATCCATCCATGAGCTACAAGTTATCCATACATCCATGCATCCCGTTAACACTAGAATTGTCTCTAGTTTTTGTATGTTTGTCTTTAATATTTTTACTTTATTTTTCTTTTTCTATGTTATTTCATTTTGTTTTTTAAAGTTATTTTGATTATTTTCTAATTTCTATTTTTATGATTTTGAGTATTTTACACGTAGTGGCTTATGTAGATTATATTTCATTTTAGAATATTTTAGAATACTTTCCTAGGTATTTTCTAAGGTTCTATCCAAAGTCTAACCTATACCATTGAGTTTACATGTCAAATTGGACATTGAGTGTTTCCCACAGCGCAAACCCCAAATTTTATACTCCGGCGCGCTGTAGAAATCTTATAATTATGAAGATTGGTGGAGTTATGATGGCAGGACATAAACGATGTGTTTGATGATAAAAGGGGATGCTTCAAGACACTAGTTCATTCCATCATGACACTTGTACAAACTTATGGTGATTACCATTTCATCATTACAGAGTTCTAGATGCCATGAACTCCGCTTTGGGGGTTTTAGTTTTCCTAGCTAAGACACGTAGAGTTGGAGGAATTCTTCCTTAATTCAATTGTTGGAGAATAGGGTTGTAAATTTGCTAAGTGTAACTGAAGATATGGGAAAGAGTGGTAGAAGTGGCATGCTAAGTCGGTTCGAACCGACCGACACCTCCTGGGAAACCGAGTTTCCAGAATGTGCTACACTTTTCAAAACCGCGGGATGGTTTGTGTTCTTTGAAAGAGTTACAGGCTTTAACATTAAAGTGACTCATGAATTCACTCGACATTTCATGGAAGATATTGTGCAATTTGATACTTTGAGGTTCGAGTTATTCGAAGCCTTAGTTGTAGAAGTAGTGGGTGTACCCTCAGAAGGTGAATCATGGTTTAAAAATTTTCCTTTCGATTTTGATCCTAGCATATTTCTAATAGCATGAGTTGGAGAACTAGACTAGAGTAAAGGCGTCCATATAAAGAATTTAAACCTGAGTGGAAAGAAGTAATTGGGATTGTTCAGAGTTATATCACTTGTGAAGGCCGCTTTGCTTCAGTTTTTAAGTACCATATATGATTTTTGCAACATTTAACTTAGAAGTCCAAGATGAGTTTACCTTTTTTCTTGTTAAAAAGTCTCCAGAAAATGGCTAAGAAGGTTAAGACTCAAGTTGATAGCAATAACCAATCTCTCTTCCATCATGGTTTAATTAAGTTGATAGTTTGCACAATGTTACAGAAGGAGAATCGTAGCTGGGAACAGTTTTTGTACTGGTCAGGCTTTGTGATTCAATGAGAAGAACAGGAAAAGAAACATGTACCTAGCAAACAATCCAGGTTTATAAAGAATTTTAAAAGAGATATTGAGGAGGATTCACAGACTGTTGATGTACAAGATGAATTGCAAGGTGCTAATGTAGAAAAAGAGGTTCAAAATCCTAAAAATGTAATGCAAGAAAATGTTTCTGAAACACAGTCTCAACATGTTCTGAAAGATAATAAAGGAAAGAATATTGTTCCTATGAATGATGAGGAAGCTGCTAGTTCGAAACAGGACATGCACAGTTGTGTTATGGAGATAGAAAGTCCAGCTATAAGTCTTCATGTTGTAGATACTGAGGAGAATATATTTCACACTCCAAATTTTGATGCTGACATAAAAGCTCTAAGCAAGCTTAGGGAGGTCAAATGGCGACCCAAAACAAGACCCACTAATAAGCTAAGACTAAATATGAGAAAGATATTGGATCCAAAGGTAGAAAAAGAGAAAGTTATAATTATCCAGGATTCCTTGACTGATGAAGAGAGAACAGGGTCGAATGGATGTTCAAGAGGATCAGCTAATATCACCAAAGCTGGTTCAGGAGAACCATGAGGTTACAGAAGAATAGGTTACTCTCATTCCAGAACAGGGTATGTCTTTAGGAGTTGCATCTGCAGAGAAACTAGCAAAGGATAAGCAAGAAGATGATTTGATTTTTGGAAAGTTAGATGTTCCATGGACAGAAGATCGTGATTCGACATTACATGGAGAAATGCATATTGATTATGAGTTGGAGAATCTAAAGAAAGTCATCCAATAGCAAAAGACTCAGATACAGTTTCTAAGTGGGTCGAATGAGAGATATATCTCTACAAATAACATACTAAGGAAGGATTTGAATGATATTAATGCACACTACCAAGAGCTGATTGTAGTGGCTAAAAAGTCTTTGAAGAGGAAGAGGGAGACTGAAGAAAAAACAAAAGATTTGGAGAAACAAATTCAAGGTTTGAGTAATAAGAACAAAGAGTTATCAAACAGAATCAAAGACTTGGAGACACAGCAGGCTCGAGATGAGAAGAAGTCCCATTCCCTGGAAGGAATAGCTATGCTCGCTAAGGCTTCCAGGCAATTATGAACCACTTCATCTCCTGCAATCTACAGTTGTCCAGGTATTTCATTTTTAATTATCATAAATAATAGTTGTTAATAAGTTGTTTAAAGATTCGAATAGTTAAGTTGTAACTTCTAATTGTAACTGTTTCGAAGAGAGGTCTAGAGTTAGTTATCAAACTCATTTTTTGTAAAGATATAAAAGTGAGAAACTTCTATGGAAAAAGGGTTCGATTTTTGGGTCAAGGAGGACTATACAGTGAAAGCCTTGATACATTTTCAGACTCATATACATATCTCTCATGTAAGTTTTTTGAAAGATCGAGATTGTAATATATATCTATAAGCCATTATTATCTTGTTACTGTCTTTTTCTTATCAGTGTGATCCCACAGTTAATGATTTCATTCTTTGTTTAATGTTTTAATCATGGAATGTTCATGTATTGTGAAAAAACCAGTACTCTGTTTATGACTAGATTGGCTTATATTTAATCTTTGAAATGTTAAATATCTCCTTACTTTAATGTCTTGCATGATTTAGTTTCTGTATGAGTTTGTACTTGTTTAGAATGAATGATTACTTTCCTGACTATGAAACATTCAGACCAATAAACTACAAAAACAAAACCCCATTTCATGTTTGTTATGTTGAGATTGTGCTAGCTTGCCCCTCTGTAGTCTAGGGTCAATTTTTAGGACAAACACATCGCCTGTTAGTTATCCATTCATGAGCTATCAATTTTTTTATATTGTTTTCCATCTTTCACATTCTTGTAGTTAAATGGGTTGAGTTATCCATGTCTAGCTACACACTATCACCGAACATTTATATGCCAAGAGGTGCTCATTATCCATTTATTAGCTACTAGTTATCCATGAGCATATAACACCTATTGGGGTAATCATAATATTTAGATCTAATACATATAACATTTAGTTAATGAAACAAAAACTCTATGCATATATTAATCAAATAGTTTTCTAATACATATAACAATTAGTTAAAGAATTAGAAGCTCCATGCATATATTATTCACAATAGTTTTCTAATAAGTAAAATGATTAGTTATTGATTCCAATTATCACAAACTCAATTATCAAATGTAAACTGTGTTATTTTTCATATTTTTATAATTCTTTATTTGGAATTTTGGAACTACTGTCCTAGAATCAATTTGGACAATATATTTGTCTAATCAACTACCATTACACTTGTCTCATCCTTTCCCATAGATGAAAAAACATAAATGGTAGTCCACCCCAAAATTCTAAAATATTAACACCTATAAACATAATGAATATTATTTATATTATGATGAATATTAATTGTACTAAGAGCTTGAGTTGAAATCCAAGATTAATTAATTTAAGCAAGTGAATTTAAATTATATGATTTTGAATCAGCTTGTCAGTATTATGTTGAGCTTGTTATTATTATACTATGGACAAAACTATACACTACAATGTATTTGAATATGTTGCTCATGACATCAACAAATTATAGATATGAGTTAATTGATAAGCAATTGAATTTAATTGTGCAGCATTGTATTTGTAAATGAGTAAATTATAGATCTTATAGTATTAAGGAAACTTGTTCCTAAACTTATAATTTAGAAAAAAACTTATTTCCTCACTTAAAAATATAAATCTATATATTTAATTCCATAAAATATATATGTTAGTGAAGTGAGTCTGCTATAATATCTTTTACTTTAAAAACTACTCACAACACATAAACTCTTTTCTTTTTAGACTACACACAACACATAAACGTAATCATAGTTTCCAAATCTACCAAATAAATTGAAAATTTCGGTAGCTGGATGGTTTTTTAGTACCGTTTCTTTTACTGGTGTGACGTTCATGGAGCGAAGGAACTCTGTGCATTTACTTGAGTGAAGATCCGATCCGGTAGTGGTTTTGGTTTTTTAAGCCAACCTCCTGAATCTTTAGATAGCTATGGCTCACACTGACCTTAGGTCCCAACATCTAACAACCATTGTAAAAATGTAGTGGACCAGATAAACAAATAACTTAGTAACGTGTACTTGTCAGGAAAGTGAACACATTTACCATTCGAATTGGTAAAGTATATAATTATTTCTGTATCGTATCGAATTCTAATTATTTTACGATATCGTATCGAACTCAAACTTGATAACTATGAATATAATTATTTTACATTATATTCTAATATTACACTTCTGGAAATGAATTTGCAATATGAAGATACTGAGAATACTTGAACTAACTAAAGTATATAGAAATAGTATTAATGCGAAACAGAAAATATAAGACCAAGCTGACAAGCTAAGAAAAACTTTCGTAACTAAAAGCCTTAGTCAATTATAAACAATAAGCCTCCTGTAATGTATCTAATCTTATTGAATCTTATTAAGATTAATAGTGGCCATTAAGCACCAACCTGTCTCATATCCATATGAGTAATGTTTATGCGTGGATATATACATAGTTATAAACAATAAGCCAACTGTAATGTATCTAATCTTATTGAATCTTATTAATATTAATAGTAGCCATTAAGCACCAACCTGTCTCGTATTACTAATGTATATACGTGATATATACATAGTTATCACCCAGCTTTTATGTATCAGCAAACTGTAATGTATCTTAACTGTATCTGACCCTTGTTAATAGTAGCCAATAAGCACCAAGCTGTGGCATATTAATAGTTGTATATGCGTGGGTTGATATATACATATTTGAATGTTTATGTTCACACATCTAACACCATATATGCATAGATTGCCAATTTGCCATTAATGCATTACAATCAGGATGTATAATGCATTGGAGTTAACAACTTCTTAAAGACGACAAATGGTAAACAGTTCAGTTTTCCGTGAACTATTGCACGCAATTCAACGGCTTATTATGAGCTTATGGCTTTATGCCAATGGAATCTAAGTCTCTCATGTTGACTGAATATTCATATTGTCTTGCATGCACAATTTCAAGATTCTTCGCCACATTCCACTCCGCTCAATCAGCATCCAGATTATACATAATTCCTGTCCTCTCTGGCCAACTATTCCTCCTATAAAGCTGTAAGTCATTCCCTCAAACATGGGCGGAGAATTGTGATGCGAATCCATTGCATATGCTACCGGATATAACTTCTTTCCTTTAATGCTTTCAATGTGCTCGACTTCCACAATATGTTATGTCATCGATTGGGTTCCTCGTGGGTGTATTCACACTGAATAATATCATATTCTTCGTCGTGCTATCTTCTTAGTTGGCCAGGCTCTAGCTCCATTCTTACTGGCACACAGGTTCTGACAGTGGCTTTAGAGTTTCTCACCAGCCAATTTGGGATTGGAAATATATTCAGGTCTGTCTTCCAGGTTAAAAACTCATGTTGACTCAGTATTGTTTATATATGTTATTCAGGATTACAGATTTTTTAAAATATAACACACATCCATCTTCACTGCACTGGGACTATAAAAAAATTGTAGTGTCACTCTCAACCTTGAGGTATCAATCGCCAATGTTATGATTTTTGCACCATCCCTATAACAAATGTGATAAAAGAGAGATTGGCACCTGAAGGTTCATACAGCTATACCAATACCAAAATCTACACTGACAATCTCAAAGTTTTCACACCATCCCTACCACAATGAGATTGACAGCTTGAAGTTGATATTGGCACCTGTAAGATTTTATTTGTCTAGGGCATAGTTTAAGATAGATGTATGTTAACTTAATTAACAATCTTTATATATTTTCATGCATGGAGAGTGCTCTGTAATCTTTTATGGACACATTCTGTGTACGATTTTAAAGGAACCCATCTTATTCTGGTACCTTGAATGATGACTCTGAAGCTAAATGATTTGTCTTCATAGTTGTATTACCTGCAGAATCTTATCTGATGTATTGAAGTTGTATATACTCTGTATGTATATTGACAGGTACCCACCTTGGTCTTGTGTGTCGGGCAATTGAGTTTTGGTCTATATAGACACTTGTCACAGATAGTGTCCATCCAGAATCTGGCCTGATATTGTTTTAAATTATTTGCAGAGTATGTATTCTGTAGGAGCCCATTTTGGTCTTGTTTAATTGACTTCCAGTTCTCATAGTTTCTTATAACATCTGTCTTCCACGCAGGGTTTCAATTAATAAAGTTTTATACACATTGTTTAGACATTCAGAGAAACCCATCTTGCTCTTGTATGTTGTATGTTAGCCAATTGGCTGAGTCTTTATCTTGTCGTCAAATCCAAATTCCATGCATAAAGATTAATGCACATTCTATCTATATGTTCAGATTGGGTATTGATGTAGTTGGTTTAACGTCCATACTCCTTCTAGAGTCTGATACAATGAACTTGTATACGTTCTTTGTTTACCTTCACAGGAACCCCTCTTGCTTCGGTATTGTGGGCTGCCTCTGGATCTATATAGAGTGTAACATCAATCCTGAACCTGTTTTCCATTGATTGAGGTTGGGCAACATGGCGAAAAGAAGTGGGTGCGGATTCTGCAGGGGACAATTTCTACCAGAAGAGTCCTTCCAGAGCTGGGGAAGTTATGTTAATGCTTTGAAACAGACAGGGAGTAGGCTTCAGGACAGAGCATTTACAAGGACTTTGGTTGAGACAGAAATGACAGAGGTTCGGTCTCGGAGTGGGAATGACATGAAGAAGAGTCTAAATTGGTGGGACTTGATTTGGTTTGGAATCGGTGCTGTTATCGGTTCTGGGATTTTTGTCCTGACAGGCCTGGAGGCTAGAGATAAGGCTGGGCCTGCAGTCATATTGTCCTATGTTATTTCAGGAATCTCTGCTTTGCTTTCTGTGTTTTGTTACACAGAATTTGCCGTGGAAATCCCAATAGCAGGTAAGAAGTTTTTCCTTATTTCGTAATTCATGTATTTTCTTGTTTTTATTAGGAGTCCAGTCAGTCCTTATTTTGTCATCTGTGTCGTAATTGAAGACATATACATCCCCTTAGAAGGCTAGAGGCTCACATACACAAAAAAAAATCGTTGTTAAGCCCCTCTTACTTGATTGGAGAGGATATGAAACCCCATAGAAGATCTGCCACTTTGACCAAACAAAAACTATAGACACGCTCTTTCTTATGTAATTCAAGGGCATTCTTGCCGAGGATTTGAGAAATATCTATTCATAAACACTGAAATCATCCACCTCGACTAAATTTTTAAAACGCCAATGTGGCTGACAATGTTAAACTTGCTGCATATGTTGTTGAAACTATACAAGCCTGTATTGCTCGTCCTCAACTTCAGTTTTGTTGAATATCTTGTATTTTCATTTATTCCACAGGGTCATAGGTATAGTGCATCGTCCAGTTCTACATTCAGGGTTATGTCAGCTAGTTCTTATTTCGCTAATGTCTAACCTCTTCTTACGGCTCATTATTTTGATCCTGTAGAGAGGGAGCTGCTCTGCTCATCTAATAGACAGGTTAAACTCTGATACTTGTAGAAAGGGAACTACTCTGCTCATCTAATAGACAGATTAAACTCTGATACTTGACACACAGACAAATTATTTCCAAGAAGGTCAACAATCCTAATATTATGACTATTGTGCATAACTGTGGAACTTCTTCTTGAAGTTCTTCAGAATATCCTATGGGAGCAGTATGTTCATGATTGTAGATGCAATAGGGGATCTAACATAATTCCACCATATAATGTAATTTGGTTTCTTGGTGTTGTTGCTAGCATATTAAGGTACTTTATTTATTGTACTCTGTTGAAGCTATATGTCAAGTCCTCATTGGTGCAGAAGTATCAGCAAGGATGTTTGTCAGCTGTTGTAGAAAACACCTACATATTCCCTCAATTATTGACTTATGTTGATTGTGCAGGTGGGTCATTTTCTTATCTGAGAGTGGAATTGGGAGACTTTGTAGCATTCATAGCAGCAGGCAACATCATATTAGAATATATCATTGGTGGAGCAGCAGTTGCAAGGTCATGGACATCCTACTTTGCCACACTCTGTAATCGCCAACCTAATGATTTCCGCATTCACACAAACTTTGCTGAAGATTACAATGAATTGGACCCAATAGCAGTTGCCATCCTCATCATAACATGCATTATTGCCATAAAGAGCACCAAAGCTACATCAAGAATAAACTCTGTTGCCTCTGTAATTCATATTGTTGTCCTTGTGTTTATCATCATTGCTGGCTTAATGCATGCGAAAACATCAAACTACTCAGACTTTATGCCTTATGGCGTAAGGGGCGTTTTCTCAGCAGCTGCGGTTCTCTTTTTTGCATATGTCGGGTTTGATGCAGTTGCAACAATGGCAGAAGAGACTAAAAATCCTGCAAGGGACATTCCTATTGGGCTTGTTGGGTCCATGGTGGTCATCATAACAGCCTACTGCCTCATGGCTCTCACACTATGCCTGATGCAAAACTACAAAGCCATTGACCCTGATGCTCCATTCAGTGTTGTATTTGAAAAGGTAGGAATGGGTTGGGCTAAGTACATCGTAGCCTTTGGAGCTCTTAAGGGTATGACAACCGTCCTAATGGTGAGTGTTGTAGGCCAAGCTCGGTATCTGACCCACATGGCAAGGGCACATGTGTTCCCACCATGGTTTGCAATGGTGCATGAAAAAACAGGAACTCCAGTCAATGCAACTGCCATAATGGTCATAGCCACAGCAGTAATAGCATTTTTCACAGACCTAGATATCCTCTCCAACCTGCTATCCATATCAACTTTGTTCATATTTAGTCTAGTGGCCATAGCACTAATTGTTAGGAGATACTACATATCTGGCCAAGCCAGCATTAGAAACCAGCGATTGCTGATCATGTTTTTGATTATAATCATTGGATCCTCAGTTGGGACTGCCATATATTGGGCTAGGAGTACAGGGTGGATTGGTTATGTAATAACAGTGCCTTTATGGTTTCTAGGTACATTAGGATTAAAACTATTTGTTCCACAGGCTAGAAAGCCAAGTCTGTGGGGGGTGCCATTGGTACCATGGGTGCCAGCTTTATCCATTGCAGTAAACCTTTTTCTTTTAGGTTCCATTGATAAGGATTCCTTCATCAGGTTTGGTATTTGGACTGCCATAATGCTACTGTATTACATCTTTTTTGGGTTGCATGCATCATATGACACTGCTAAAGCTGCTGAGACAGAGAGGCTGGGGAAGGCTGGTAATTTTGGTGTTGGCTCTGCGATTGGTGCTGTCTCTGCGATTGAAATAAATGAGGCGCATGATAAACCTTAAACTACCTTAGTTTTTACTTCTAGGATGGCTTGTAAGAGATATGTTTTTTGGGGATTTGTCTTAAATGTGAAAGTATTAGATATTTATAAAGATTTTAAATTGAGCTTGATTCATTGGATTCTACATGTAATGACATTTCTAGGCATAAATATATGAGCTTGAGGGAAATCCATCCAGTGTATAGCAATAGTATTCATATAGCAATAGTATTCATATATCTTTGCAGTTAAGTACCATCTCAATGTTGTAAGTAATAATTTCAGTGTGTATTTGATAGATGCTAACATTCTGATATATTTTAGAAGTGGCTAAATTCATTATATTATTAAATTTATGGATAACAGATTATTGTATTTCTAAAGCGTTATAAAGTGAAATAAAGACTTAATATGTTAATATCTAGAGTCTAGACATCAAGTGTTTGTTAAATTAATGTAATACAAATTATTTTATTCTGGGGAGAAAGATTTAAACTTTGCACCTCTCCTTTAGAGCAATGCTTTTATCAATTAATCATAGGTGACAAATATAACCATCTCTATTTGCAATTTAAAACTTCTAAAATTATATTGAGAATAATATTATTATAACTAACCATGTCTTTTAAAGAAAAATAATTTATATATGAAATAAAAATGAAAATAACTTCTTAATTTTTCGATAATAAACAAAAAAATCAAATAAAACTTCTAAAATTACATTGAGAATAATATTACTATAACTAACCATGTTTTTTAAAGAAAAATAATTTATATATGAAATAAAAATGAAAATAGCTTCTTAATTTTTCAATAATAAACAAAAAAAATTAGCTATAATATGATAGTGCGTGCCCATTACATTTGAACTAATGAAACCAAATCCCATATTCTATGTCTTACTAGGTCTAACTAATCACAAGTTATTAGATTCAAATGTTCATGCTAAACTGGAATTAAGGTATACAAGGTTATAAAAGATATATGGTAAACTTTTTTATAATGATCAATTATCTTTTTTGAAATTATTACTAATTTGATTAAAAAATTATCCAATAATGAAAAGCATTAAATCCTTTAACTTGATTTAAAAATCTCCTATCTCAATATATATTTTATTATACCAAGATATAAACTGAGAAAATTAGCCTATGTAAGATTTATTGGACTTTTAAAATGCAACTTGTATTGTATATTTAGATGATGTGATTTCTAATAAATTTCAACTGTATTTTGAGTATAACTAATGTTTTATTATTAATATCATATTTAAATTTACAATTATTTGGTAAAATCTCCTCCCTCAATTTATATTTTATTATACTAAGATAGAATTGAGAAAATTAAACACTCTTATATAAATTTTGTGTAATATTTATTAGACTTTTAAATAAAGTTTCTATTTTATATTTAGATAATGTGATTTTTAATCGAGTTTCAAGTGTATTTTTATTATAACTAATGCTTTATCATTAATATCATATTTAAGTTTACAATATTTTGTAACTTACATTTGTGATTATATGTAATTATTTTGTGATTTATATCATTAATATCATATTTAAGTTTACAATATTTTGTAACTTATATTTGTGATTATATGTAATTATTTTGTGATTTATATTTATGGCTTATGTGCAAGGGATGCTATTTTATAATTCATTATAAACTATAGTTTAGTGAAAACTCAATTTCTATTTTCTTTATATTATAATAAGAATCTAATTCTTTTGTAAAAAAATGATAGTTATTATATATATTGTGCTTACATAAAAAATTTAAGGATTCATAATTTTCTAAATTGTAAGAAGTTTGGGGAATCTTACTAATTCTTCAATTTCCAACCATATAATGTTTTGTGATTTTTTTGTAAAAATATTCAAATTTCTAAAGATTTTATATAGTTTATTGAAAATTTTAGCCATATTTAAAATAAAATAAAAATTATTATGTAAAATTTGGGTGAATCATTTAAAAAAAAAAATACTTAGTGATTTTTTTTTTTTGAAAAATATCCATGAAATATGAGATTTAAATATCTTTCTTATTTTAATGTGGATGATTGTAATATCGTATTAACTTATTTTAAATATATATAATGCATGAGAAATTAAAACTAAATTATTTATTTAAAATATTATAAAATTGATTGCTGTAATTGTCTTATTTTAAGAATTGGTATACTATGTAAACTTATTGGAAATACATACAATTAAATATAGGAATCAAAATATATGAAGTATTCTCAAATTCTCAAATAGGCTTGGTGCTTTCACTACATCCATATTAGAGCAGATGGTAAATTAATAAAAGATATAAATAACACGTTTTAAACCACTATCTTAACAAGGGGCAAATAAACAATATAATAAAGGAACACCGATTTAATAAACAAGTGGTGATTCCATTACACACCACATAGTAAGTTAGTAAGTTAAGATAACAATAGCAGTAGAGCCACTTGCCTTCCCATGCAAGGACATGCACGCATAACTAATAATCCAATCATAAGATTCATATAATTAATTAATTATAAAAAGGATTTTTTACTAACTTAGGAATATTAATTATTAATTAATATTCATCTCCCTTCTCTTCATGAAAAAAAACCTTAACTCTCATTTAAAAAGGGCTCTAGCTCATACTTAGGACATAATAATTATTTTCAAACACTAAGTAATTAAACCATTCATTAATATTAATAATAATAGGAGTAACTCTATATTAATATTATATAGTAATTAACTTATATCATATGTCGTAGGCTCATTAGGACACTAACTTGCCATGCATGTGCATACATATAATATGTATGTTTCCTTTTAAGGGTTATTAGTAACATAGATCATACTAATACTACCAGTACTAGTAACAACTCACTAGCTTCACTAGTGAGTTAAGTAGGTTTAAACTCTACCAAAGGGTTTCATGAGGCTTTACTAGCTCCTTTTCTTTCCCTAGTGGACTCCCTTCCCCCTTCGTTACCATGGTCTTGAACATCCAACCCTATGTTTTTGTTTTTGTTTTCATCATTCACATATTACATCACATCACCATGCAGTCACTAACGCATGGTCTAATATCACATCACAATGCTAACAATGCTATAGTGTTCAATGGTAGGGCCCTGGCCTTGAGATCCTCACCATGAACCATAGGGCTTAGGACGAGGATATTACACTTAACCAAAACTATAAGGATTAGGACGAGGGATATTACATCCTCTCCTCATTCAAGCAACATCTTCCCTGGTGTTGCCAGTCTTCAAAACTTGTCTCTAACTTTTCAGTTAAGTGCACACATCAACAGCTGATCTTTTATTTTCTTCCAGTCATCTTGGATGGACTTTTCTCAAGGTATTCAAGCCTTTATTGTTCATCATTCCCTATTGTTCTCAACAAACAAAATAAGGAACATATACCTACATATAATCATTCCATGTCAACAGATGAAGGAAAGATAAGTGCTCTTAATAAGTTAGTTATCTCTATGAATACTATCCTGTCGTCTTAATATTTATGTAGTAACTTGCCTTCATTGGATGACTATACATCATCCGTTTTGTCTCCATCACCATACCAATGATGGTTTATCACAAGACTCCTTGAAAGTATTTGTACATGTTCCTGCATTATTCATAACTTGGAGGCAAATAATTCACAAGTTACACTTTTCAACAACAATTTATGCATATACACATTAAAAAATTTAATAGGTTTCTATGGACAATTGCACAACATCTCATCATTTCTTCCATTTAGCAACAATATTTAAGAGATTCTTTCATTTTCAAGCCTATTTTAACATGCTATCCATGTCACACATGCATATTTGGACATATAGCCCAAAGCATCCCTGCTTGTCATGGACAATAATCATGAAACATTAGTTCACATTAGCACATTTATACAACATGTAGTCCAAGAAAGTACAAAAGAGTACTCAAATCACTAGATACTCATATCATTTCAACTTTCAAATCACTACTTTAAGAATGATGTAATCAAGTATGGCACAAAATCAAACGCAAACCTAATCATTTTTACCTTTTCAAGAGGTTTCCCTCTTATAGGTGTATAGGGTCTTCAACCTCCTTCTTGGAAGTTATTCCACATGTGATTTACACAAGGTATTCATGCCATACCAAACATGAGGATGGTACCCCTTCCTGGGTGTACCACTCACCTTGTCATCTAGGTTGGGTTCAACATCACCCAAACCTCAATCATCCTTATGCTAAGGCACTTCACAACCTGGGGTGTCCCCCGTGATTTGATCAGAAAATCCTTAGCTTATTGCACCACCAAAAGTCTTCTCATCATCCATCACTTCATTATTATTATTATTATTAGATTAGTTTGTTTGGTCGGGTGCCTCCCTCCCCCTTCGGTTTGTGTTAGTAGGTGAAAGTTTATTAATTATATTATTCTTTTTACTTAGCTTTAATATTCTTTTTTAACCTTGTAGATATGCATTTAGCTTCTAGTCTAATCTTAGCCAAATCACCCTACCAGTGTCCATGGTTTGATCTAGATAGCATCACTGCCACACAACCAGCTAGTACTCCATTCAATATAGCCAATACTGGTGCCAACCGTGACACCTAGTACCCTCACTCTATATAGACAATATTGTTGTTGACAATCAGACAGTATTCCAGTCGATATAGCCAATATTGCTACCTATCGACACCCAGTAATATCACTATATATAGACAATACTATTGTTGTCGGTACCCAAGTAGTCCTCCTACCAAAAGGTACAAAGCACCTTAGTGCTCACACTCTGTGGCCATAGATATTTTCCGACCATGACTGGACTTGGTTTTGATCATCTGCAAGAAGATGCCAGTGGCTAGATTCCCCTTTAGCTATCCATGTTTCTGAGCATTACAAACTCAGTTTCTTAGCTTTTATACCAATTTCATATCTTGAGCTTTTTAGACCAATTTCATATCTTGAAATTTTAAACAAATTTCAAATCTTGATCTTTTCAAAACAATTTTAGATCTTGATCTTTTTAAAACAATTTCAAATCTTGATCTTTTTAAAACAATTTCAGATCTTGATCTTTTTAGTCCAATTTCAGATCTTGAACTTTTAGACCAATTTCAGATCTTGAGATTTTCTATTAATATGTATACTTCTTAACATTTCAGCCATCTCAGCCCGTCTAGGGAGGCTTATTTCCTTTCTTCGCTAGCATTACCATAGGTGAGACCATAGTCTTTGAATGCTTCTTAATTTGATTCTATTTTTTTTATAATTCGAACAAAATTCTCCTATTTGGTCATAGTTGAACTTTCAAAAATTAAATTTGCTTCTAATGTTTGAATGCATTTGAAATCTACTCGTGGGTGAGACCATAATATTTGAATGCTTCTTACTTCGACTCTATTTTTTTCTTAATTCGAACAAAAGTCCCTTATTTGTTCAGAGTCGAAATTTCAAAAATTAAATTTGCTTATGATGTTTGAATGCATTTGAAATTTGTTCATGGGTGAGACCACAGTCTTTGAATGCTTCTTACATGGATTCTATTTTTTTTAATTAGAACAAAAGTCCCCTATTTGGTCAAAGTTGAACTTTCAAAAAGTAAATTTGCTTCTGATGTTTGAATGCATTTGAAATCTACTCATGGGTGAGACCATAATATTTAAATGCTTATTACTTTGACTCTATTTTTTTCTTAATTCAAACAAAAGTCCCTTATTTGGTCAGAGTTGAACTTTCAAAAATCTAATTGGACTATATGTAGGGATAGATCCCAATCAGTCATCACAGGACCCCGTTCCCTTTCACACGACTTCAAGAGTAATTGGGAGCTGTAGTGGGTTTGTAAGAGGTGGAGAATGTTAAGAAGACCTTATGGATGTCGTCGGTGGAGAAGAGTTTGGGAACCCGAGTCCTATTCGAACAGTTAGAGAGTATGTCAACAATATCATCAAGTTGCATTTTGAACTACACTCAGTTATCACACAAGCTCAAATCCTACATCGATTGCTAAAACGTAAAATACTAAAAGATGCCAAAAAAATGTTGGGTTTTAAATATGCTAAAGGTAAAATGGCACATGACATCGTAGCAGAAAATGTCACAAAATCATTATCTTCATTCAGAAAATCAAGGAAACCTTATATCCGAGCTGCTCATGGGGCAATTACATTTTTTGTTGTGGCACCGACAAACTCAAGAATTCAAATCTTGGCAACAATGTCAAAATTCCTCCATGTTTCAAGAAAAACATTGCACAAATATACTAAATTCAGGGTCTGGATAAATGAAAACAATGAAGCTGCTTATTGGGATCTTATTTGAAGGAAACCCTATCTTGAAATATTTTCTAAAGGCGTTAGAGAGAAGGTGGTAGAGTTTTGGGACAACCATTCGCATGACATACCAAATCGAAAGCATGTCCTACATAAATGTTTATCTAGAGGGATTTATGTTGAGCATTGTAAGCATGTTATGGAGATGACAGGAGTTGCATTGTTTGAGGAATTTCAAGAGGCCAATCCCAGTGTCGATATCTCAATCAACATGTTTGACAAGCTAAAACCATGGTATATTAGGTTGAACACGATTCGCGACACCTGTTGTTGTCGATACCATGTGAATTTCAACTCTATTATGACACATTTATAGAGTTTTGCAAAAAGCACTAGCAGGGTGAAATAGCTTCTCCCATGGTGTGAGATTTTGTTTCTACTATACTATGCAAAAGGAATCCTGAGGATGTGTTTTTCAACAAAATATGTGTAGGTGGAAGAAGATGCCCTGAATGTGGTAACTTGGCATTGTCACATAGACATTTCACATTCGATCTAGCACACTCTAGACTATTAGATGTCATAGTTACATGGAAAATATATGAGTATGTTACCATGGTTGCATCATCTTCTTCAACTGCACCATCTAAAAGAATCGACTTGCTTGAGGAAAAAATTCCCATTCCAGAGTTCATGGAGAAATTCCAAAACCATATTTATAAATATATCAAACACTCGCATAGGTCTATGTGGAAAGCTGTTGAATTCAAGCATTTTCATGAGGTGTTTGAACCGAGCACAATCTTATCAATGGTATACTTCACCAAGAACTACACATTTTCTCTCCAAATTGAGATAGAGAGTGAGTGTTATCACTCTGACCAGGTGTCAATATTCATACATGTTCTGTACAAACACGCTTAGGTGAGCATTGATGGTAGGGATAGCACTCCCCCATCAAGTAATGTGATTAAAGAGTACCATTTTTATGTGAGTGATGATCGCGAACATGACACATTGTTCGTTCAACACTTCTTTGGGCTGATTTATGACTGATTCAAAGAGAATGGGGTGTCATTTACAGAACATTGGATTTGGTCATATGGGTGTGAAGGACAGTTCAAATCGGCATGCTCTTTTTTTTGGTTGAGTTGCCTTCATAAAGAGACAAGAGTTTGACATACTTGGAGTTTTTTTTAAACAGGGCACGGAAAGGGCGAGCATGATGGTGTAGGTGCATGTGTGAAACGAGCACTTAGAAGGTACCAAATGAGTCATGGTGCAACCCGACTCAATCATCTGCAGAAGTAGTTGAATGGTGCACATTTCATTTGGGACATGAAGATCATGAACAGGCAAGGCCGGTGCACAGGTAAGATGGTACGGTGTATAGTTGAAGCTCACATTTTGAATGTTCTTTGAAACATTGTCTTAGTTGAATACTTATATATTTGATTGTACATTTATTTCAGTGTAGGTTCTTTTGGAATGTTGCTATTGGCGATGTGAATAGATCCATTCCTTGGTATTGTGAGACAATACCTGGGATGAGGGAATTACACTCCATTCGTAGTAAGGACATGGGCGACATCTTTTCCATAGAAACGAGAAATATGCGTGTTTTTGCTAGTTTTGCATCAATACAGATGGTTGCGACCTTGATAAATGCCAAAATGTTGGACATGTGAAACCATGGAACTGTGTCCCTCTTAACCCAAAGGGTCATCATACAATTCCTACACAGAAAGAGAGGTGCACTGAATATGT
The DNA here is from genome assembly GCA_027924585.1 of Larix kaempferi. NCBI lineage: Eukaryota > Viridiplantae > Streptophyta > Pinopsida > Pinales > Pinaceae > Larix > Larix kaempferi. The sequence continues at coordinate 2,796,803 of BSBM01001133.1, read as the reverse complement.
TGTGGTATCATTAGATCATGATCGAGTTTCTAACGTGGTTAGGGAAGGTACGCAACTGAACATTAACCATATTTTACTCATTATATATATCACATGATTTTATTTTGGATCTTTGATTGAATGTTCAAACTTCCAAATCTTTACTTGAATGTATATACATTTGATTAACAAAATTTAATTTTTATGGGAGAGGATGTATTTGTTGTCACTGCACCCCCGAGCGATGAAAAGAACGTTACATATTATTTAATGCGATGTACCCAAATTAAAAGTAGGTTGGTGCAACCATATCGATATGGTGATTTCACTTACCAAAATGGCGGCCTAGTTGTCATGGGCCACTTTTTCCAAAAATTGAAAAAACAAGGAAATTATATTACTTTTTTTCATAAGAAAAAGGCGATACTTATATTAAAATAAGGCAATTATATTACTTACCGAGACTATATGCCTGAGTATATATCTTGTCAGTACAGTCATTTGGTGGTGGCAACTCAGATACATTTCACAGAAATCAAGGTGAAGAGCGGTGAACCAAAGAAATTGAAGATGGTAGACGTTGACCATGATTGTATCATGGAGACTTGCATTCCTATAATGAGTTGGATAGAAGAATGATTTTAAGACTATCTAATTTTGTATCAATATTTCACATGGTATCAATGACCCTATTATCTATCTTATTTTAATTGCAAATGATATTGTAAGTTGTAATTTGTACATGTCTAATTAGTAATTTCTTAAAGATTAATTGTACAATTGTAATGTATGCATGTCTAAGTAGTAATTTCTTAAAGAGAAATTGTACAATTGTAACTTGTAATTGTCCAATTTTGTAATTTGTAATTGTAATTACAATGGTAAATTGTATATTGTAAAATGCAACTCTAAATGTGACTTGTGGATCTTTTAGTTTGTAATATGTTCTATTGTGATTCATAATTTGCAATTGTAACTATAATTGTAGATTGTAACTTGTAAATTTTAACCCTAATTGTTATTGTTAATTGAAACTGGCATTATGAATTGTAATTTCTTATTGTAAGCAGTAATTTGTAAATTTATACAATTCTAATGTGTGCATGTCTAAGTAGTAATTTCTTAAAGAGTAATTGAACAATTGTAACTTGTAATTGTCAAATTTTATAATTTTGTAATCGTAAATTGTAACTCTAATTGTTATTGTTAATTGAAATTGACATTATGAAAATTGTAATTTTTCATTGTAAGCAGTAATTTGTAAATCTATTCATTGTTAATTAAAACGAGGGTATTTTTTAAGGATTCTAATATTACACTTAAGTATAGTATTCTAGGCGATTATTTTTTATTGGAAAAAACATAAATATAGATAGATAGGAAAATATTAAATACAAAACCTACAATATACTACTGGAACGCGTAAATTTTGGCGAATATTATGATAAAAAAAAATCATATTTTATGTAAATATATGCGATATTAGAGACTAAAAATGACCAAATAGCGAATTTATTTTTTGAAAAAAAAGCCCCCAAAAAAGCCAATTGGCGAAATTTCGCCCCTAAAAATTACTCTGATTAAAACTAGCATCATGAATTGTAATTTCTTGTTGTAATTAAAATTTGCAAATATAATCAAAGAACTATTAAATTGTTAACATGCGGACCTGCATAAACATAAACATGCTTGATGAAGATAAATGGCTATAAACTTAAATAACATACACACATTGTGTATCCATGAAGAAAAAATATGATACAAAATAGTCCTTCAAGTTAAAAAAAATACATAACTTGTATATATATATACATAAAAAAAACAAATATGTATGTATGTATAACAATAAAAATAGTACAACATGAACAACTCTCATGAAGTATGTGGACCAAGCCCCTGGTGGGATATGTGGTCATCCCCACATCCAAGACCACCTGCACCATGCCCCTAGCGATAGGGTGACGCATGATAAAAAATGGTGTCTAAAGATGGGGATTGCAAAATTTAAAATTGTCTACTTTGTAAGTTAATTAGATTTTAGTACTTGAAATTAGGTAGATGACGTATTTTTAAACTTTTAAGTGGATGGATCAACTTACTTAACTTGATTCCATGGAGATATTTGTTGAAATTTGGTTACGCTTTGATCTTTAATTCTTTTATATGCAGAGACTTGAAGCAATGAGACAATTCAATCCATGAAATTAATACACCCATAACACAAGATATACCCTGGGGAACATCCTCAAAATTATGAGAACAAAAACCCCAGCAATTCTTCTCAGTATAATATAATGGATAGCAGAGAATGCTTTCTTTTACAACATAGCAAATTGCTTTCGGAAGATAAGAGATCACCAAACTTCTTGGTGAAGATACAGAATCAATAGAGAAGAGAGATAACTTGGATGTGTGCCCAGCACAACAATAACAAGCACGAACAATACCCTGCACAAAGAGAAGTACCTTTCCTTTAATGGAGAAGAGAATTCGCTTCACACTGGATTCAACAATCTTGTATATCATATTTATACATTCTTCTCTTCTATTTTTAACTTCTAACTTCAAGATAAAATCGCCCTCAAACTGGATGTATTAATATTGCATGGAGTGGTGCGCCCCACTTCTCATGTAGTTCTTCATCTCATTGAGGTGTCACTTAGGATGAACTTGCCTCTTAGCTGAAAGCTTTCCCACTTAGTTAGGTGGTTAACTTATGTGTCGACATGGAAGTGTCACAACCCACGTGTCATCTTTTAGTTTAACATAAGTGTCGTCATGCAATAACACTTAGTTAACTAGATCTTCTCTTTAACTGAAGTGTCATCTTTTAGTTTAACTAAAGTGTAAATACTTTAGTTAAATAGTCCCTTTTATTGAGCACTTAGTTAATTGAAATCATGCTTATTGATTTACTTGAAGTGACCACTGTGAGTTCTTTAGTTAACTGAGACATATCTTTAATTGATGCTTTAATTGAATCATTGATACTTAACTGAAGCTTTATAAATGAAGCTTTAATAATTTGAGTTCTCTTTAATTAGATGAAGTGCCTGCATGGGAAATTCTGAATTCTTTTGATCTCTATGCTTTATCTTTTATTTCTTTATCTCTTACTGCATGGTCAACATGTGCTAACTTTAATTATCCATCACATTATATTATACTAAGAAGAATTATCGGATGTTGTGATCATATTATATTATTCCAGACCAAATGATCATATGCTAAAGTAATTCGCTTTAGAGGTGATCAATATCTAAAGGATACTTAATAGCAATCTGGTGATCACGGTTAATAATATATCACACAACATTAATTCTTTTAACAAGTAAAGCATGACCTTTATATGGAAGGTCCACCTATATATGGGAGGTCCATCTCATGGATACCTTTATATGGAAGGTTCGCCTCTATACAGGAGGTCCATCTCATGGATACCTTTATACGGAAGGTTCACATGATAATCATGACTTGATACACACAAGTTCGGAGCCTTGTCCAACAAGACTTTACAACATCATTAATTTGATCAATTACCTCTATACGGGAGGAATAACCTTTAAACGGAAGGCAATCAAAGTGCTCACCTCTATACGGGAGGATCAATCTTGAATACACAATATTGGTCTGGAGAATGTATTCTGTTGTTTTATATTTAACACTCCCTCTCAGTAAGGGAGGCATTCTCTTCCATACCAATCTTGTCTCGGAAGTACCTGAACTTCGTCACTGACAGAGGCTTTGTTAACACATCTGCAATATTCTCATCAGTAGCAATGTACTGAATTTTTGTTGTACCTTTCTGGACCTTGTCTCAAATGAAGTGATACCTCATTTCAATGTGCTTTGAATTGTCATGAAACACTGGGTTTTCGGAAAGCTTGATGCAACTCTGTTTGTCAAACCTAATAACGGTAGGCTCAATATTTTCACCAAACAACCCTGCAAATAGCTTTATGATCCACACTGCTTCTCGGCAGGAAACACTAGAATCTATGTATTTTTCTTCGGAAGTTCTCTGGGCTACGGAGCCCTGCTTCCTACTGGACCAAGATATCATAGCTAATACTAGGCTATAATAGTAGCTGGATGTGCTCTTACGGTCCACAATGCTTCCTCCCCAGTCTGATTATGAATAACCAAGTAACATGACTCCTCCACTGGACGCATATTTGAGTCCATATGAAATTGTATCTCGAAGGTACCTAAGCACATGCTTAGCAATTGTCCAGTGTCTCTGTCTCGGATTAGACATAAATTGACTGAGAATTCTCATAGCATAACATATATCGTGCCTCGAATGCATCAAGTACATTAGCAAGCCTATAAGATGTCTATACAAAGTGGGATCTACTGGATTTGATTCAGATACTGACTCATGAAGTTTCCTCAAATTGGAAACCATCGGTATAGTCATAGATTTGAAGTCTATCATTCCAAACCTGAGCAATATATCCACAGTGTACTTCCCTTGAGATAGAAAATTTTCATCTTTTCTTTGCCAGATCTCAAGACCAAGAAAGTAGTGCATTCGACCTAAGTATTTCATCTCGAACTTTGAGGTGAGCTCCCTCTTACACCAAACAATCAGATGTTCCTCTCCAGTGAGAAACAAATCATCAACATACAGAACCAATATCAACGGTTGGTTCTTCACTACTTTGATGTACAAATTTGGATCAACTTCACTCTTACAGAAACCCAATTTTTGAAGGTAGTTATCAATTTTGGAGTACCAAGCCTTGGGGTCTTGCTTAATCCCATATAGAGATTTTTGTAGCTTGCAAACATGGGACTCCTTCCCATGCAACACAAATCCTTTAGGCTGCTGAATATAAACCTCTTCCTCAACCTCACCATTGAGAAAGGTTGTCTTCGCATCCATCTGGTGAAGTTTCCATCCTAGAACAGATGCAAGTACAATCATTGCTCAGATTTTGGTGTACCTTGCCACAAGGGAAAAGGTCTCATCATAATCGATGCCTTCTTTCTGAGAGAAACCTATGGCAATGAATATGGATTTATACTTCTCAATGCTACCATCCGCAACATGCTTTATCTTGTAAATCCATATGGAAGTCACAATGGACTTCCCATCAAGTTTGGGAACAACCTCCCAAACATCATTCTTCATTATAGAGTTGTACTCTTCTGTCATTGCATCTTTCCAAACTTGTTGCTTTTCATCTCTTCATATGAGGATGGTTCTGAATCACTGATGTGACTCATTAGTACAACATACCCTAAATATTTGTCAGGTTGCTTGCGCTCTCTGGATGAGCCTACTGGTGCTCTGTGTTTCTCTGCATTTTGTAAGATGTCTTGGCACCAAGAAGATCTTCTTTTAGTGGGAGGTTCATCAGGTGACCTCTCAACCAGTTCTACTAGTTCTTTAGGAGCTATCGAATCTGAGGCATTTTCTAGTTTCTCCCTCTCTAACTTTGAAGGGGGAGAATCAGACTTAGGATCCTCCATCTTTGAATCACACTGAATCTCTTTCAATATTTTGAAAGCAACTTCCTCATGGAAGGTAACATCTCGGCTGACTTCAATGTGTCTCTCACTAGATACATATATCCGTTATGCTTTGGATGACTCGCTATAACCCACAAAGGTGCCTTTATTTCCGAAAGGCTCCATCTTTGTTCTCTTTTCTTTCAGTACATGAATGCATATTGGGTTCCAGAAGATATTCAAGTGTGAGATTTCTGGCTTCTCACCGGTAAACACTTCTTTTGGTGTCTTCTCATTTAGAATGGCATGCGAGATTCTATTCTGGATGTACACAGCTGTACGGGTGGCTTAATCCCATAATGGGGTATACATATATTGATCATGCATCATGGATTTTGCAGCCTCACATATGGTTCTATTCTTTCTTTCGGAAACCCCATTTTGCTGAGGGTTGTATGTTACTGATAACTATCTATATATTCTTGCATCACTACATAGCTCATTAAATGAATGTGAATCAAATTCACCTCCATTATCAGACCTTAATTCAAGGATGTGATTTTCTTCCTGATTTTCAACTAGGGATTTAAACTCTTTCAATTTGCTAAGAGTTTCACTTTTAGCCTTCGTGAAATAAATCCATGACTTCTTAGAAAAAGCATCTATGAACAATACATAATATAAGAAGCCACTTAGGGAGGGGGATGACATGGGACCACATACATCAGAATGTATTAAATCTAAAATCCATTTAGATCTAGTAGAAATGCTGGAAAATATTTTCTTAACATTCTTCCCAAGTGCATAACCCCGACATAAGGCTATCATGCTCAAAATAAAATATGGGCATATCTTTTACCATATTTTGAAGTCTCGATAACGCTTTGTAGTGTAGATGTTCAAACCTTCGGTTCCATAGCTCGCATGGACTGATATTGTGGTGAATCATAGCTTGAATGTACTTCTCGGGTACCTTGTAAAGTCCTCCCTCTCGAACTCCAATCACAGCAGCAGATTCTAGGTTTTTGTTCTTCGGCCATAAAAGTGCTTTGTTATCCATGAAGATAAATTGGAAGCCTTTGTCTTCAAGAACCGAAACTGATAGGAGGTTCTTCTTCAAGATTGGAACATATAGAATGTCCTCCACATGTAGAATATCACCGGTGCTTAGTTGGAATGAGGTGGATCCAACTCCTTGGATCAAATAAGTTGAGTTGTCCCCCAACTCTACCATGCATATGAATTATTTCTCTTTTAGATCAGTGATGGTACTCTTGTAACCAGTCATATGTTTGGATGCAGCACTGTCAATCAACCATGTGTCTGCATTTGTGTTGACAGATCTCGAAAGGGATGAGACAAGATAATACTCCTTTCTTGTCTCATTTTTTTCGGATGCATTCTTTTGAGTAATTTCATCTTTTATGGTGGTAGAAGCATGAAACTTTTCTTAAGCGGTAGAATGCATAAACAAATCTACTGCTATTGCATAAATTATTAACATGGTTCAGATTTGCAGAGACTCGCGGCAGGCTATTACACTATAGCAATGCTACAGTGAGGTCGTCTTTGCGTCTTACTTGTATCTGCGCCTCCATCCTTCAAACAAAAACATATGCATGTATAATGAAAAAAAACAAATAGCTCACTAGCAAAAGAAAATTTACTCAAGCAAAAAAAGACAGTGGTTGTGGTAACTCCCCGGCAACGACACCAAAATGATGGGCTTTTTAATTGCATTCTAATTACTTAGAAAACAACTAAGAAGTGTACATTAATTGTCAACCCGGGGTTCGTTGAGAACTTGCGAGTTACCATGCACTGTATGTGCAAACCATAATCTCCTCTTACATTGGTTTATCTACTTGAAGTTGTAGTTCAATAACTTTACTTACAACCAATGGTATGAGCAATTACATTGTCTTGGCAAGGAACTAGCCATCTAAACAACTATTGAAACTAAATTGCAAGAAAGTAAATCACACGACAGGAAAGTAAATCACACGATAGGAAAGTAAAACACACGACATGAAAGTAAATGCTAAAACTAAATTCACACTTGAAAGTAAATTCTGAAACTACATTCACACTCTGCAGAAACGTAAATCCTAGAACTATGTCACACTTTGCGGGAAAAGTAAATTCTAATGCTACATTCACACTGTGCAAGAAAGTAAATTTTAAATCTAAGTTCACAACATACTTTACAGAAAAATAAATTGCAGAAATAAAATCTAAAAGCTATCCTTGCCAAATACAAGTTACTGTTTATGATCCAATGGAGTAAATAACATTATTGCATTAAGCTCAATGATTGTAAAATAAACATTTAAATCTCTATCTATGCATTGAAATCAAATTGCAGAAAGAAACTACATAATGAGAAATGCAAAATTATCTAATTGAAACAAAGCAACAAATTATAACTACATCAACATAAAATAAATAAAATCATGCTACAAAAAGAAAATAATAAAACTAAGATCTAATTGAAGCAAAATGAGAGTATAGCTTTATTTCATCATCAATTGGACTATTGCTCTAAGAGTCCTCCCATAGAATGGAGAAAGATCTCTTATTTATACATGATTTCTCTATGACAAATAATAAATGAGGATCCAAAATATCCTCAACAAATTCCTAAAAGTTTGGATCTCAAAATTAATTCAAAACTAATCCAAGATCCTTACTAACTACATGCTATTTAGATTACCTTTGAAGTCAAATTCAAATTTAGGGATAGAGGCTATAATAAAATAGTCAAAACTCATCCCAAATGTCTCTTAACAACTGTTGACTTCTTAGGTCCATCATATATTTGATAGAGATCTTCAAATCTTTGTGAATAAGCCAAATATGCACTCATATCCACCTCCATTTACCAACTTTAATTTAATATCATGATTTGAGACATATAAGAATAATATAAATAATGGATTTATAAAAATCCATTACTCCTAATGAATATCTTTCTCCAAAGTTGGTGGTTGAAGGTAAAATTTGAATTATTGACTTTTTGTAATGCTGCAGATAGAGTTTCCGTAATGCTGTAGATACCTGTAGAGTTTCTGTAATGCTGCAAATAGAGTTTCTGTAATGTTGCAGATACAGTTTCTGTAATGCTGTAGATGGAGTTTCCGTAATGCTATAGATAGAGGTTTTGTAATGCTGCAGATAGAGTTTCCGTAATGCTGCAAATAGAGTTTCCGTAATGTTACAGATAGAGTTTCTGTAATGCTGCAGATAGAGTTTCCGTAATGCTGCAACAAATGTTTTGCACTGCTACAAAACTCCCTCAAATATGTTGTAGCTGCTTCCAACAATTGATTCAATATTCAAATCAAATACATAGTACACTAATTCCCTCAATGTTAGTAAAAAATCAAATGAAATACTAAGACATGTAATGGAAAAATTACTTGAGCATAAAAACCCGGATATGAGCGTAAGAGAGGAATAATGCATGAATATGGATAGGCAAAAGGAATTATAAATAAGGTGAAATGGTGGTAAAAATATGCTAAATCCAAGGACCGTCATCTCCCCCAAACTGAAAATGTTGCATGTCCTCATGCAACCTTGTGTCAACCAAGCTGAATGATGTTCCTTCTTATGGATTACTCAAAATGCATCATCAACAAGCCACCACCAATGTATTTGATCATCAAGAGGTATGAAATTTCATCCTGAACAATCCTCCATGCCAACTTAACATTTTCAATGCAAAAATGCAAGAAAAAATATATTTTGTAGCCAATGGACTGACAATTTGCAGCTTTCACAAAAAATGTGTTTTAAATATGAACTGGGTTTTCACCAAAATTTGCAGGGGTGTTAGGGATGTCATTATGCTTCTCCTAGCCAAAAATTGGAAAAACCCACATCACGGTTTTCGAGAAAATCAGAAAATGGCTATAGGTGACTATGCTTGATTTCTCGAAAAATATCAACTGGGTTTTCGCCAAACTTTGCAGGGGTGTAAGGAATGCCATTATGCTTCTCCCGGCCAAAAATTGGAGAAACCCACATCACGGTTTTCGAGAAAATGAGAAAATGGCTGTAGGTGACTATGCTTGATTTCTCGAAAACCGTGCATCGGATTAAGCTGAAACTTGATGTATTTATTCTTCTTACCATAATGTTTATTGCCTCCAAATTTCAAGAAAACCCACTTCACTATTTGGGAGATATCTCCATTTCAATTTCTGCACTCTAGGCTGCCATAAAAATGCTCTATTGTTGTGCATACATTTGCCAAGTGAACTGTGTGAAGACTTAAAATGAAAAAATCGAAATAGATATCATGTTTTTGCAGTAAAAATATTTGTTCTTGTGCAAATCCCAATCATTCAAGTGGAGTATGCAATTGCTCTGTTGCATATGCCTTTGCTACTGCTTATAGAGATTCTCCATACACAAAACTCTTCTTCATATCAGACATATTCATAGCAGAATTATATATGGTTGTAGTGGCATATGTTTTGATGATTTTTAGGAAATCAATCAATAAATAAGAAGGTAATTTGATCACCGAGAGATAAGCACTTATAAATAGAACTTGAGATGAAATTACCAGTTGGTTGGAGCAGTCATCGGATTAGCCCATGCATGCCCATCTTTATGCAACTTTTTGGCAAATATTCAGTGAAAGTAAGGCTGCCTTGTTGTGTTGGACGCTTCCCCCAAACTGAGAACAGAGCATGTCCTCATGCTGTCTTGGAAAACAAATGGATGATGTTGCCCATTCCAGTCTTCTCCCCAAACTGAAGAGTAAATCAGCCTTAGAGAAAAAATGATTTGCATTGATAAATATGTGTTATTGACAGAATTCATGAAACTTATAATCTGGGAACAAGAATCAATGCACATTCAAGAAGTAAATTTCTGTTTCCACTACTTCCTTAATATTTCTGCATAATGATGCCATGCCACACCCAAGTTCTCTTATTTATGCAACAAGTCTTTGTTACAGCCTGTGGATCCAAGAAGCTCCAAGATCGTGTGATAGTCACCAAATTTGCAGACCTTATATTCTAGTGGCAAGTTAGAGCAATCCATCTTTTTTAAAATTTAAAACCCATTGCTCTCACATGAAGCAAAAAATAACTACAGGGATAAGGATCACACAACTCATGAAAATTTCCAATCAAATCTTTGTACCTCAAACTTGCAAAACTGATTCTATGCATAAAGCAACAACAGATTTTATAATAAGCAATCCCACGATGCTTTGTTATCCTCTACATCCAGCATAAGGAATCTGAATATGTGAATGCACCTGCTGATCAATAGTCTCTTTGTCAGATGTGTTAAGCTGCAACCCTAGACAGAGACCCACCATAATATTATTGATTTGAACCAATGCATACAAACTTTTACTGTTGAATACAGGATATGGGACCAGAATAAATGTTATCATAGTGTCTCAGTGCAATAAGCAAGATGACTAAAGTGTCAAAGAAATTGAATCTATTATCTTGTTGGGTCAAAAGACTTCTACCAATTGCAAGAAAAAGGTGTTGATCTGTTCCCAAAAGGCATAAATGCTACCCAAAAATTATCACAAGGTTGTCTTACAAGCTGCTACAGGGTTGTACTAGTCTTTAGGGTAGATTTGCTGATGGTTTTGTACCATTTTCAAAGATTGTAATCACTTAGAAACCAAACATTCCATGATACCTGCTATGCTCATAAAACAATCCCCATTACTCTTCAAAATTATGCCATGAACTGAAGGCATGATATTCTCTATAAGTTGGAGACTTCAGAACACTAGCAATATTCATTTCCCATAAACAAAACCAGTGTCAATAAAAACACAACTGACCTTATTTCTTCCCATGGGCCGTGGTCTCTTAAATCTAGACTCATCTTCAAGTTTTGAACAATGTGCAACAATTTGTTCCAATGATCCTTTGTTGGCAGGAGTGGCTCTATCTCAAGGTGCTCAATCTGACTATCCTGTGGTAAACCCCTAATGTTTCCAACCTTCTTGTATGACAGTGGAGTTTTATGTAGGAATGGCTTCTACAACAACTTATTCTGCTGTAGGTTCTTGTGGCCAGCCTATTCCTTTCTTCCTGTAGTATACTTGGCTTGTAGATGAGCTTCTCCCCTTTTTCCTACTGTTGGTTCTTGTGTGACAACAGCAAGTTTCTTCTTCCAACGGTTTATTTGGCTTGTGCATCAGATGTTATTTTCTTCTCATTCTTGGTTCTTGTGTGGCAGCAGCAAGACTTCCTATTGTTGGTTCTTGTGTGACAACATTAGGGCTTATGTAGCAACATCATTTTATGCTTGGGTGCTAGGAGATGTCGGAGTGGACTTAGCTAGGGAAGTAAAGATGAGGTAATTTTTTTTAAATAGAAGGGTGAAGGTTTGGGTTGAGAAAGGATGGTAGAGGATGGAAAGGACTAATGACGAGTAATATAAGGGTAATGGTATGGTCATGGTAGGTAATGGTGCGCCCCTTCCCCCAAATTGAAAGCTTCTACTACCCTTAGAAATATAGGAGGAAGTAGTGATAAAGGCTCAAGTGATTTTCCAAATAAAAATCTATAACATTCAATGAACTTGACTAACAATAAAGAAAATAAGCATACCTGTACCTACCTATGAATATCATGAAATGTGCAGCAGCATCCTGAGAAGCATGAGATCTGATGTGGTCCACAATGGTGTAGAAACTGACAAGAAAGAGCAATGTGGAATCCGGAGCTTGGATTTGGAGCTAAAAAATGATCTTCTGATGTAGTAGCAAATCTTGGAAACTTTATTTAAAGAGCATGATGGAATACTTTATTTTTCACTTATTTGCAAACCTTGTCCGCCAGCAAGCTGGTTTTCAGACAAGATCTGTCTGACTGTGCCCAGAGGGTTTTCACAATCAGAAACTTTTTATTCCCGAGGGATGCCTGCTAGCAAGCTGGTTTTCAAGCATTCCAAGGTCTGATGGCGCCTGAAACAGGTTTTCACCATCAAATTTTATTTGGAAAGGGGGTAGGGAGGTGAGGGGGCTTGACATTGTAAGTGAGCCAAGCTGCTTTATTGTGTGGGTCAGGGATGGATGGAGAAGAAATTCATGGGAGAAATGGAATGGTGGGGGATGAAGTCAATCTGATGACAGTGGTGATATAGATGATGTTCATGAGAAAATTTTATCAACCACATAAGGAAATGAAAGATTTATTAACTTCAGCAGGCATGCATATCAAAATGGGAAAATGAAATACATAAGCATACCATGGTGCTAGTGAATGAGCATGATGAATCTTAGGTCTTCTGAAAGGATTCTTTACTGAAATCAGGGATGTGGCAATGGGAATGTGGGAATGGCACTTGACCTCTGGAACATTGGTCTTCAAATTCTTCATATCAATTCTTTATATGTCTTATTCTGGATCCATCTTCCATCTTTGATAAAAAAATCTTCTTATTGGTGTCTTTTACTGAGACACTGCTGGATTAGGATTTCTAGGAACTTGAGCTTCAAAAGTAGAACATATCATGCTAATGAATTTTCATTGTTGGATTTCTGGAGATAATTCTCAGCAGCATTAAATTTGGTCTTCACGAATCACTCATGCATAGATTAACCTTCTTTAATCTTCCAAGGACCTGCAAAACAATTGGCACTTACCTGCAATAAAATGTGAGCTCATGGAAGAAGAGAGGTGATCAGTCCCTCTTAATCCCAAACATATGTAAGATAAATACAAAAAATTCTTATAAAACAAATCCAAGGAAGATAAAACAAACAAAAATTCATTTTTTACCTGTTGGAGAGCGGTGGCCATCGTAGACAACCCAACAGTATTTTGTTAATAACTTCTTTGTTTCACAACCGATTTAAGTGATTCCAAATCCAAATGAAAGTGGATTTAGAGGGATAGCTCCAGTAGAAACAGGTTTTGAAAATGCATTAATATGGTACTCCAAATCTGCTAAAGAACATCATGTAAGACAGACAGGTTGCAATTTCCAGCCTAGACCAACAGTCAGTGATTTGAGCATAACATTTTCGTTTGTTGACGGATTGACTCGATTCAACTTGGAGGTTAAATTAGATTCCCATATGTACCTCAAATAGAAACAGGTTTTTAATTCAATAAGAATTGATGGGTCGAATATTCCAAAGTACAGCTGATGAGACAAAGTTCCGGGAGTGCTGATTTATGACAGGCAGTTAGTATTTTGGGCATAACTTCCTCGTATGATATCAGATTTGAGTGATTCAAATTGCGTTGTAAACTATATTCATAGGAGAATATGTAGTAGAAACAGGTTTAAAAAATTCATCCATTTAGGCACCCAAAAATTGGTTGTCCCAACTGTGTTATTGAGCTGTCTACCCCACACCCAGTCAGTATTTTGACCATAACGTTTTCGTTTGATATCCAAATTAAAAAAATTAAATTGAATTAGAAACTATATTCCAAGGGCTAAATTTTATAGAAACTGGTTTTAAAAACGTGTCCATATGGTCTCTCAAAACACGACTGTCTTGACTGTGTTTTCAGTAAGCCCAACATGCCAAAATGCCCAAATAGCCATTTTTTCACTAAAATGACAATTTAGATGGAAGTGAATGTTTTTATGGATATAATTTCAATGTAATACATCAAATAAAAAATAAAATCAACAATCCATGTGTTTTTTGAAGGTTCCGCAGTTGAGCTACGGATCCTCAAAAATTGAAAAATTTGCAAGATATGAATAAATGATTATATTCAAACTTCAAAAATTGTATTTTAGTGCTAAATGATGTATTTTATGAATTGAATAACATATTACATACCCCTTTTGGAATTTTTGAGTCTTATGTACTCTTTCTTCAATGGATTCCCCTCAAATCCTCTTGAATCCTTCAATAAAATCTTCATTCGCCAGGCTTCATTCCTCTTTCCAAGCTTTCTGCAAAAGAAAAATTAGTAATATGTGTGGCTCTTACTGCACCACATAATCATCATCTTGAATCTTTGATTTTATTCATGAAAATAAAAGGCATAAACAAATCTACTGCTATTGCATAAATTATTAACATGGTTTAGATTTGCAGAGACTCACGGCAGGCTATTACACTATAGCAATGCTACAGTGAGGTTGTCCTTGCATCTTACTTGTATCTGCACCTGCATCCTTCAAACAAAAACATATGCATGTATAATGAAAAAAACCAAATAGCTCACTAGCAAAAGAAAATTTACTCAAGTAAAAAAAGACAGTGGTTGTGGTAACTCCCCGGCAATGGCACCAAAATGACGGGCTTTTTAATTTCATTCTAATTACTTAGAAAACAACTAAGAAGTGTACATTAATTGTCAACCTGGGGTTCGTTGAGAACTTGCGAGTCACCATGCACTGTATGTGCAAACCACAATCTCCTCTTACATTGGTTTATCTACTTGAAGTTGTAGTTCAATAACTTTACTTATAAACAATGGTATGAGCAGTTACATTGTCTTTGCAAGGAACTAGCCATCTAAACAACTATTGAAACTAAATTGCAAGAAAGTAAATCACACGACAGGAAAGTAAATCACATGACAGAAAAATAAAACACACGACATGAAAGTAAATGCTAAAACTAAATTCACACTTGAAAGTAAATTCTGAAACTACATTCACACTCTGCAGAAAAGTAAATCCTAGAACTATGTCACACTTTGCGGGAAAAGTAAATTCGAATGCTACGTTCACACTGTGCAAGAAAGTAAATTCTAAATCTAAGTTCACAACATACTTGACAGAAAAGTAAATTGCAGAAATAAAATCTAAAAGCTATCCTTGCCAAATACAAGTTACTGTTTATAATCCAATGGAGTAAATAACATTATTGCATTAAGCTCAATGATTGTAAAATAAACATTTAAATCTCTATCTATGCATTGAAATCAAATTGAAGAAAGAAACTACATAATGAGAAATGCAAAATTATCTAATTGAAACAAAGCAACAAATTATAACTACATCAACATAAAATAAATAACATCATGCTACAAAAAGAAAATAATAAAACTAAGATCTAATTGAATCAAAATGAGAGTATAGCTTTATTCCATCATCAATTGGACTATTGCTCTAGAGTCCTCCCATAGAATGGAGAAAGAACTCTTATTTATACATGATTTCTCTATAACAAATAATAAATGAGGATCCAAAATATCCTCAACAAATTCCTAAAAGTTTGGATCTCAAAACTAATCCAAGATCCTTACTAACTACATGCTATTTAGATTACCTTTGAAGTCAAATTCGAATTCAGGGATAGAGGCTATAATAAAATAGTCAAAACTCATCCCAAATGTCTCTTAACAACTGTTGACTTCTTAGGTCCATCATATATTTGATAGAGATCTTCAAATCTTTGTGAATAAGCCAAATATGCACTCATATCCACCTCCATTTACCAACTTTAATTTAACATCATGATTTGAGACATATAAGAATAATAGAAATAATGGATTTATAAAAATCCATTGCTCCTAATGAATATCTTTCTCCAAAGTTGGTGGTTGAAGATAAAATTTGAATTATTGACTTTTTGTAATGCTGCAAATAGAGTTTCCGTAATGCTGCAGATACCTGTAGAGTTTCCGTAATGCTACAGATAGAGTTTTTGTAATGCTACAGATAGAGTTTCTGTAATGCTGCAGATGGAGTTTCCGTAATGCTATAGATAGAGGTTCTGTAATGCTGCAGATAGAGTTTCTGTAATACTGCAAATAGAGTTTCCGTAATGCTGCAGATAGAGTTTCTGTAATGCAACAGATAGAGTTTCCGTAATGCTGCAACAAATGTTCTGCACTGCTACAAAAATCCCTCAAATATGTTGTAGTTGCTTCCGACAATTGATTCAATATTCAAAGAAAATACATAGTACACTAATTCCCTCAATGTTAGTAAAAAATCAAATGAAATACTAAGACATGTAATGGAAAAATTACTTGAGCATAAAAACCCGGATATGAGCGTAAGAGAGGAATAATGCATGAATATGGATAGGCAAAAGGAATTATAAATAAGGTGAAATGGTGGTAAAAATATGCTAAATCCAAGGCCCGTCAGATGTGTTCCCAGCACAACAATAACAAGCACGAACAATACCCTACACAAAGAGAAGTGCCTTGCCTTCAATGGAGAAGAGAATTCGCTTTACATTGGATTCAGCAATCATGTATATCATATGTATACATTCTTCTCTTCTATTTTTAACTTCTAACTCCAGGATAAACTCTCCCTCAAACTGGATGTATTAATCTTGCATGGAGTGGTGCGCCCCACTTCTCATGCAGTGCTTCATCTCACTGAGCTGTCACTTAGGATGAACTTGCCTCTTAACTGAAATCTTTCCCACTTAGTTAGATGGATAACTTAAGTGTTGACATGCAAGTGTCACAAATCACGTGTCATCTTTTAGTTTAACATAAGTGTCATCATGCAATAACACTTAGTTAACTAGATCTTCTCTTTAACTGAAGTGTCATCTTTTAGTTTAACTAAAGTGTAAATACTTTAGTTAACTAGTCCCTTTTATTTAGCACTTAGTTAACTGAAATCATGTTGATTTATTGACTTGAAGTGACCACTGTGAGTTCTTTAGTTAACTGAGACATATTTTTAATTGATGCTTTAATGGAAGCATTGATACTTAACTGAAGCTTTAATAATTTGAGTTCTCTTTAATTAGATGAAGTGTATGCATGGGAAATTTTGAATTCTCTTGATCTCTATGATTTATATTTTATTGTTTTATCTCTTACTGCATGGTCAATATGTGCTAACTTTAATTATCCATCACATTACATTATACTAAGAATAATTATCGGATGTTGTGATCATATTATATTATTCTGAACCAAATGATCAAATGCTAAATTAATTCACTTTAGAGGTGATCAATCTCTAAAGGAGACTTACTAGCAATATTGTGATCATGGTTAATAATATATCACACAACATTAATGCTTTTAACAAGTAAAGCATGACCTTTATATGGAAGGTCCACCTCTATACGGGAGGTCCATCTCATGGATACCTTTATACGGAAGGTTCACCTCTATATGGGAGGTCCATCTCATGGATACCTTTATACAGAAGGTTCACATGATAATAATGACTTGATACACACAAGTTATGAGCCTTGTCCAACAAGAATATACAACATCATTACTTTGCTCAATTACCTCTATACGGGAGGAATAACCTTTACATGGAATGCAATCAAAGTGCTCACCTCTATACGGGAGGATCAATCTTGACTACACAATATTGGTTTGGAGAATGTCTCTTAATGCTGTATATTTAACAATATTGTCCAAATCTTGTTGGGTGGCAGATCTAGGATGATGCTGAGTTGATGGGTCCTCACTAGGATGATGTAGAGTCAACCTTTCCTAGTCCTCTATGAGCATTAATGTAGTATCGACCCCTAGTTGTACTTGATCCTGTATATGGTGGCATCATGCATGTAATCAATAAAAGAATGATAGATGAACATTATAAGTTAAACATCAAATTGAATTCTTTATTTCATTCCAACATAAGTTACGGAACCTAATCAACTAAGGGTTGATGGTCAGAACTCGAGGGAGAATGCATCTTCTGCTCTTGTGTAATCTCATTGCCTCTACCCTGTACATTTTGAACAAGGCATAAGAATAAAGTTACAATAAAATAATTGAAATTATACACATGTATGTAATTGACAAATTTAAGATGAGGGAACTAGCATGTGTACCATGGAGACATCACCAGGGACAAAGTTTGGATTCTCAACCAATGGGTAAGTGGCATTGAATGAATCCATAAAGGAAGTCCTCTGCATGGAACAACAAAAAACAAATTAGTGTTACTAATTGACTATTTTTTATGTACATGTATTAAAGATGATTATTTAACGATGTATAATAACAAAAACTGAAGTACATAAATATACTTGCTCTATCGACGATGGCTTACATCCCTTATACAGACAATAGTATGCATATCGAGAACTCATTGCATACTTAAGTAGAGTCTCATGTTCAAAACCCAAATAATTAACTCGTACACCCATGGTTCCTTGGGATTTGTAGGTCCAGGGCGTGGTCTAGAACTGTGCTCGTGCATGGACACTATAGCATTTTCCAATGCAATGCGCATGGAACCTGCCATACGATCTCGTGTCTCAAATCCGAGCTGCGATGGCTCAATAACATCATCCAACCACATAACATTCTGAATAGGAATGGGAACTAGTCGAGGAGGTGGTGGTGTAGCGATATGGTCTCTTTGAGCCCTAGGATGCTCATAATTGTGTCCCCACCCGACGCCATAAAAATATGACGGCGTACTCGTATAATCAGGATGCATATGTAGCACAAACTATGCATACACATGTTTGGAAAAGTATAGTGGTACCTGATCATGGTGGGGAATATGCCCCATGATCCAATAAACATATCATAAATATGAGGCGTAGTAGCCTCAAGCCTATGCTCTCGCAATCAGAGTGGTTGTCTAAGAGAACGACCAGGAAGGATGTTAAACAAAGTGCCCTTGACATCCTTTCCTCTTGTTGCAGCTTGAATAGACTCCCATTTTCCAAGACCCAATACTCAGTTCCTCCTCCTTTGGCAAGTAGTTTTCCAAATGTCACTAAGAGTCCCTACCTTCTCGTGGACCTCTAACAATCCATCGACTGCATTGATCATCATGTTGATAAACTGTCTTGATGCAAAATCCAGGTGCATGGCCTCTAACTGGGTGAATAGCCAATCATGTTGCAATGTAATCTCCTCGATCACGATCCTTGTGATCTCATCCTCCCAAGGAGGTGGAGAAGTAGGATGAGCACCTAATAAACATAATATATATATATATATATATATATAAGCCAAAGTACAAAATGCCGATACAAAATGGAGATATCAGTAGTTGAAAAATATATAGATATGAATATAATGTACCTACGTGATGAAGAATATCTTCACCATGATATGAGGAGGTCAATGTATTGTGACTATCATGCGAGATACTAGCCGTGATCCTCCTAAATACACGATCACCATACGGTCTAGCTAGCAGGGTGCCTATGAAAATAGAAACAAACAACAATTAATAATTAAGTTACATGTATACAATAATTCATTTTTTTATATAAATTAATAAAAACAAAACTATATATGTAAATAGTTCACATGCAACTACGCTCATGACATGGGGGGGGTGCCACAACACCAGAACCTCTTGATGAATGTGATTTGCGGAGGGAAGAACCTCGCTCTAGAGAATGGACTGCATGATATAATGAAGATAAATCATATGTATGTTATATTTTGAAGGCAATAAAGACTCTAAGAAACCCTTCCTATAAATCGATTTCCCCACCAATACATGTTCTTGGTAACGCGATATAATGTTTAACATTACATTACCAAAAAAAAAAAATACATGTCACCTCATAAAATAAAATAAAAAATCCATGCCCTCTCATAAAATAAAATAAAAATTTAAAAATCCACATCCACCTAAAAATAAGAAAATTAAAACTTAAACCCAAATATATCAAGCATGAAAAGGATAAAATTTCTTGAGTTTAAAACTTAAAAAAATTACACCTCAAAAAATTGGATGCCTCTCGGTGCTTGATAGATATGGGTTTAAGATGGATCTATATTGGTTTATTTTCAACTAAAGTGTGGATTACACATGTACAATAAAAATATCTAATATTACACACTTTTGGTTAAAATTACTTTAAAAAATTAAAAAAAAATAATCAATACATATAGTTGATTTTTGGGGGGTTTTGAAGAAATTTCATTAAATTCCAAAAAAATACAACATTTTTAATTAATGCATAGAAGAACTAATTTTTCAAGGTTTGGAACAAATTTCACAAAATTCTTAGAAAAGTTACACTTTAATTCAATGCATAGAATAACTAAGTTTTTAGGGTTTTGAACAAATTTCACAAAACTCCTAAAAAAATATACACTTTCAATCAATGCATAGAAGAATTGATTTTGGGGGGTTTTGAGTTGCCTACCTCTAGGTGTGGAGGCCATGGTAGAAAATGGTGGTGGCTGGTGGCAAGTTGCAGTCCTCGATTAAATTAACACAACTACTCTATACTCCTCGTTCGAGCTCCTATGCAACAAACGCATCTAGATAAGCTGAGGTTTGATTTTTTTCATTCTTATATCTGTTACAAGTCAGGATCTTGATTGAGCTTTATAAAGCTCGATCAAGCTATGAAGCTCAATTGAGCTGAGCTTTCAAAATCCACGAGCCCATGTCAAGCCAAGGCCTTTCAATTTGGGAATTTCATCCTCACATTCTCTCAATCAAGCTTTATATCTCAATCAAGTAATTAAGTTCGCACTCTCGATCGAGAGTTTATTAAACCCTTGATTGATCTCCATAGCTCGATCGAGAGTTTGTCAATCCCTTGATCAAGCTTTTGAAATAAGCTCAATCAAGCACTTCATTAAGCCTTTGATCGAGCTTCTAAAATCTCGATCAAGGGCTTAATAAAAGCTTGATAGAGCTCCATTTTCAATATACTCACGCCCTCTGCTTGCCAAAAATTGTTACCCATCTTCATGGGAACACCCATACATACCCTACCCCCCTCCATATTTGAACTTGTGACCTCCTAGGATGAAACATGTGTTCTTAAACGTTAGTCCCACTCAAGTTGTAATGTGAGGAAGAAGTTGGTTTTAGTGAGTTAAAAATAAAAAAAGGGTTTTCATCTTTCACAAAAATCAATTGGCCTCTTTCTTTTATTGATCTCAAAAACAACACTATGTGAAAAACAATATCTACTTGCATACATGAAAATAACAAATGCAAACATCCTTCAAAATGGATGCAAGACTGAAAATTACCAAACATGAGAAAACCAAAACACAAAAGCTAAGTGTGTATTCAACAAAAAATAAAAGGCTGAAAATGGACCTATTATGCAAGCATATGATGGTTGAAAATGCATGCTCATGTTTAAGCTTCAGAGCTGGAAATGTGTGCAAACAAATTCACAAAAGTAAACTGAAAATGCATGTGTGATTGTGAGATAAGTAGCCTCGCTTTTTGTTAAGAGGTATGAAAAAACAATTTTAAGCATGTGTTTAGGTAAGGTTGAAATGAATTTTTTGCATACTCAAAAAAAGGTTGAATATGCCATCTTGTGAGAGAAGTATCCTAGTTGAGCTCAACAAGGGAGTTGAAAATGCATTTCTTTAAGGCTTGAATCCTCCATAATTTAACTCATAGGCCAGCCATATAAACAAGCTTGAAAATCTTGCTAATGACCTTTAAACAAAACAAAAACCAGCAAGAACCAAAATGAAAGATCATGAAAAACATAAAACCATAAGATTTCACCCTCCAAACCCATAACCAATGCAAAATAAATCCAACAACAAAAGAATGATATGCTTCATTGGAAAGTGAGGTTGAGGAAGAATGTTTGAAGCTCCAATAAGTTGGATGAAGAGTGTATTGCTCCTAAGAAGCTCGAAGGGCCATCTTAATATACTGGGGTTCTATTTTAATGGCTTCGATGGCACAAAGAGAAAATAAAACATTGAAGTGTGTACATAAAAGATGATTTAAAAGAGAACTCAATATCCATGGATTTGTTGAACTTTGGTTGTCATTTATGTCAACTAATGTCAAAGAGGATGTAAAATGATTCAGTTTGTGTCATTTATGTCAACTGATGTCAAGTTGATTCAGTATTCCAATACCATCTTGAAGAAATATAGAAAATCCACATTGAAGAAGTATATGCGCAAGAAAGATGGTGAAGTATATGGATTCCAGTATGAAGAAGTATATCTAGAAGTTGCATCTAGTCTAAAGAAGTGTGTCCAGGGGTACATTATACATATCTAGTTTGAATAAGTATATAAAGAATATGTACTTGAGCAGGTCATAAGTCCATCTAGTCATAATCCTTCAAGGTACAATCTAAAGTGTTGATTGGAAAAAAGTTTGGGGAATGCGCAAGTGAGCCAAAGAATACATGGGATAAATTCTAAGTGAGCAAGCAAGTCTAGTGGAGTGCACAAGCAGCATGGAACAAGAAATGGTTGAACAGTTATGCAAGACCTGAAAGTACGCAAGTCTCACCAATTAGAAGAAGCTTTTAGTTGTTGAAGCGCACACAAGTTCCAAGAAGGGTGTAGCGATTGAATTCAGTATATGCACAAATTCCACATCCGATGACATGTCAAGTGTGCAAGACCCACAATTGATGGTACCCCGAGGGTCAAAGTCCCACTAAGTCGAAGATCAAGTATGCGCAAGTTCCGTAAGATAATAATACATCAAGTGCACAAGACACACAAGTGTTGGTACAGCAAGGGTGAAAGATCCACCAAGTCAAGAACCATGTATGTGCAGAACACGCAAAGAAAGGACACATAAGCGGTGCACAACATGCCAAGTGGAAAAAGCACAATCTGTGAAACAAGGAAGAAGGAATTCCACAACCAACATGTGGACATACAATCCATGCAGGACATGTATAAATAGGGAAGCAAGTTGGATATTTGTAGTAAGCTTGATGGTAAGTGTTGGTTGTGGATCCAAATCCTCCAGTCTCATAGATGATGATTCAGCCGTGTTTGAACCCCAGGTTTGGTTATGATCCCCGCCCAATCCTCAGGGGGTCCGGTGGGGTGTTGACACCCCCCCGGCTGGGGGGCGCAGGGGCAACGCCCCTGAGAAAGTGGATTTGGGGGCGTAGCCCCCGAGAAAAATTTTGGGGTTGTTTTTGCCAATAGTTTTCAGGCCCATGGTTTTGGGTAACCCATGGTATTTTCCCACTGTATTTCCCTTATAAAAGAAATACATTGTAATACGGCTAGGGTTTATGTATTAGGTTTTATGCATTGTAAAGATCTCTGAGATCGAAAAAAGAAGAGAGACTGTGAGATAGTGAAAAGGAAGTGCAGTGGCTGTGCTGCAGGTTCTATCCCTTCACTTTGTTGGATGGTATAATAATAAGGACTGGCAACTTCAGTGTGGATGTAGCCCAAGTTGGGTGAACCACAATATATCTGTGTCTCTCTTGTAATGTGTATGTGTGATTATATTTGCATTTATGTTTATTGTTATTGCTCTTGGATCCTATTTTTCTAACAATTGGTATCAGAGCCAAAGGTCTATTTGGCAGATAAACCCGCAGGAAGCTAGGGTTTCTGGTTCAAGTGGGAGCAATGGCGGAAGAATGAAAGTTTAAGGTCAACAAGTTTAACAGCCAAAACTTCTAGTTATGGAAGATGCAAATGGAGGACTATCTATACCAGAAGGATCTATTCCTACCGTTGGGAGGAAGAGCAAAGCAGTCAGTGGCTATGAAGGACGAAGAATGGGAGGTTCTTGACAGAAAGGCACTGGGAACAATACGGTTGTCCCTGGATTCGTCGGTGGCTTTCAATATCTCAAAAGAAACGGCAATGGAGGGTTTGATGAGCGCATTGGGTAAGTTGTATGAAAAACCCTCGTCCTCCAACAAGGTATTTCTAATGAAGCATTTATTTAATATGAAGATGTCTGAAGGTGGATCTGTTACTGATCATTTAAATGAGTTTAATACGGTTACAAAATAACTAAGTTATGTAAGTGTGAACTTTGATGATGAGGTTAGGGCTCTTCTAATCTTGTGTTCATTGCCATAAAGCTGGAATAGCTTGGTCATGGCTGTAAGTAACTCTATCTCTGGTTCAAACACCTTGAAATTTGATGATGTTATTGGTGTTATTCTTAGCGAGGAAATGCGAAGAAAAAGCATAGGTGAGACATCAGGTAATGCGTTGACCATGTAGAGCAGGGGAAGACAAAAGGAGAGAGGAAAGAGACAAGGTAATCGTGGGAAGCCTAAAACGGGCAGATCCAAGTCCAGACTGGGAAATATAGAGTGTTGGAACTGTGGAAAGAAAGGACATCTGAAGAAAGACTGCAGATCTCTAAAGAAGAAAGGAGATGCACAGCAGGAAACTACCCAGGAAAAAAATGTAGCAGGTGATGTGTTACAAGATGCTTTGATTCTTACATTAGATAATACTAGTGATTATTGGGTAGTAGATTCAAGGGCTTCATGTCATGCTACAACCCATAGGAAATACTTTCATGATTATGTTCCAGGCGATTTTGGACATGTTTTATTGGGTGATGATGAGGCATGTAAAATTGTTGGAAAGGGTAAGGTATGGATAAAATTTAAGAATGGAACTGATTGGCTGCTAAAGTGTTGATGTATATGTAACTTTGGAATGTATTTCATCTATGTATTTCATATATATTTATTGTACCCTTATAAGAGATGTGTTATTCCTCTATAAGTGTCGTCATGTGTATTGACAAGTGTCGCAAGTGTGTGTACTTGGAGAAGGGTTATTAGACCACCATGTGTGGGTTCGGCCCTGAAATATATATTATATTGTGGATGTACCTAGCTAAACAAGTCGGCACCATAGTGTAACTGGGAAAACAGGTTAAGTATAAATAGAGATCAGGAGATCTCTATTTGATCACTCGGAAACTCACACTTCTCTCACTCAGAAAGTGGCGCACTAGTGAGGAGGAGGATCATCTGCTACTAGGAGACTATCTCAGTGTATTTTGGTTGTACTTTGGTCGAGCCATTGTTCTCTCTATCTCTGAGGAAGTTGTGGGGTTTTTCACCTTAGGGTTTTCCCCACGGAAACTCTGTGTCTCTTTTCTCTCATGCTTTTGATTCTTGTGATGCTTGTGATGTTTATTATGATTGTTATGCATTGATATACTGCACATGTTATTATCTCAGTCAATATCCTAGAGTATTGTGAATTAATGCTCAAAATTTAACATGGTATCAGAGCTAACCTAAGAAGAAGACATTGTACAGTGACAGAAACTATGGTTTCTTGTTTATTGGGTTTCTCTCCACAGATTTTGGAAAAAGTAGTATAGTAGATTGACTCTACTCATCAAGAAGAATCTATCTGTCCAATCAGAATTCAATTCTGAGCATTTTCAGATTTGGCCCTAAAACTTAGGGTTTCCTCAAAAATAGGAATTTCTGGAATCTAAAGACATAGCTAGAAGCTCCTTGCAAAAATCGAAGTTTAGAGCTTTGGATCGAGGTTTTTGGCTGGGTAGATCGCCGGGAAACTCAAACCCTAATTCAGGGCTCTCCTTAGTGAATCTGGGAAGACAGAAAAGCAGTTTTGAAGGGTGTAGCTTTGCAGATCTCAAATTTTGAATACACCAGGTTGATCAGCTCATCAAGGCGCATCTTTCTATCCTTTCAGAAAGTTAAAATTCACATTTTGAATTTTTAGTGTTTTTTCGACAAACCCTAATCCGGGACCAGATCCAGTTTTCAGCAATTCAAGTGGTAAGACCTAAATCTTTTCTATTTCCATTTGAAGTAATCCTTAATATGTCTCACCACACCAAGCTTGAGGATAAGCTTGAAGGGACTGATACCTTCTGAGCCTGGAAGTATAGGATTGGGTTAATCCTGGAAGAGAATGAGTTGGACTCATATGTAAAAGAAGACATCTCTATCCTAGAGGATGAAGAGGCTAAGATATTGCATAAGAAGAACTTGGTCAAGGCAAAGAGAATCATTGTTGATTCTACCAAAGATCATCTCATCCCCCATGTGTCATCTCTGAAGACACCCAAAGAGATGTTTGACTCCCTGACCAAGTTATTTGAAGGGAAGAACATAAATCGGAAGATGACTCTGTGGAATCAATTGAAAGGGATCAAGATGTTGAATGGAGAAACCATTCAATCTTACTTATCCAAGGTCTCTCAGATCAAGGAACAACTTGAAGTTGTGGATGAAGTAGTGGACAATGGTGAAGTTGTTATGACCACTCTGAATGGCCTACCTAGGTCATGGGACTCCTTTATTCAAGGAATCTGTGCAAGAAAGAAATTGATCTCTTTCAGTAAACTGTGGGAGGAATGCTCTTAAGAAGAAGCTATACTTGTAGCTCGTGAAGAAAAGATGGGAGGTGAAGATCAAGCTCTCGCAGCTCACACCAAAAGAAGCAAGCTCAAGAAGGAGCACTCTCACTACAAGAAGTCCACTCACTATCACCAAAAGAATAAGAAGGATCTAAGGTGCTTCACATGCAATGAGAAGGGTCACTTTGCTTCAGAGTGTCCCAAGAACAAAAGGGATAACAACAACATCTCTAGCAAGAAGAAGAAGGGAAGCAAAAGAAAGTTCCATGCTCATGCTGCCAAAGATGATGAACCTCCAAAGAAGAAGGCTAAGGTAGAAAGTGATGATGACTCATAAAGTGAAGAAGAATATGTTCTAATCTATGCTCTCACAGGTACTATCTCCCATGGTTGTAATGATTGGTTAATTGACAGTGGGGCTTCCAAACACATGACTGGGTTTAAGGAATCTTTTGTAAACCTATCTGAACATGAATCACCCCACAAGGTGAAACTTGGGGATGATTATCAATACCCAATCAAAGGAAGTGGTGAAGCCTCCTACAACCTAGATTCTGGAAAATCTTTGAAGATGAAAGAAGTCCTTTATGTACCTGGGCTCAAGAAGAATCTTCTCTCCATCTCTGCATTGGATGCACAAGGCATGAGGGTTGCATTTGTAGATGGCCAAGTCCTAATGTGGCCAAAGGGTAAAACAATCGATGATGTAGTGGTGATTGGAGAGAAAGAGGGAGGATTGTACAAATTGAAGGGACAACCTGAAATTGGTATGGTGACATGAAGACAAAGATTCATCCATAGTCATGGATCACATGGAGGTATGCATGATTTGGTTTTGAAAAGGTTAACTTATGAGTTATGCAGGTCATTGAAGAGAACAAGAAAACATTGCTCGACATAACTAGCAAATATGGTGAACAGGTATGTTTTTCTTATATCATAGGATCTCTTATATAAGTATGCATGGCATGATTGATGATGATTGTTCATAAAGTCATAGGTTTGAATAATCATGGGTATATCCATATTATGTGTCTTACCTTAATTAATGATATGACTAGCCAGAAGAGTCATAGGTTTGAGTAATCACAGGTTTAGACATATGACTAACCATAAGAGTCCCATATAAACCTTGAATGCTAATGCTTATTATTTATGTTTGAAATGATCATGACTATACATGCTTGAGATTATTGTGTTTTAATAGTATACTAATGAATGTATGATTTTGTATGATATCACAAGGATAACACAATCATGATACTAATAAGCATGCATAGGGACCAAGGATGAATATAAGTTTAAGGACAGGTAATCCAGGAAGCAAAGATCAAGAAGAAGCACACTCCAGTAGTTTCTGCAAGGTTGTAGATATTCAGAGGGAGTTGACCATCTTTCTACATTCCACAAATAGAAAAGTGAAGAAGAAGCTAATTCAGCAGCTCCTGCAAGGAAGCAAAGACTTAGAGGGAGTCCACCCAACAAACAAACAAAGATAAGTATTTTAATTACCATTTCTTACATATTTGTTTGTTTAAATAATATTGTTCAATGATGTATATACTTATGTTCCTAGACTTAGGTTGTGTATTTTGCATATTTGCATTAATGAACAATATACTACTAATATGCATATGATGGGTAAGTGGCCTATGGCACCGTACAACATTCCATTGCTACTTATCTAGAATAAAACCTCTTTGCTGACATTTTGGGAGTTGTGCACACTCTTAACAATGTTCTGGTGGAGACTGGAAGGCATCTAGAAAGTTATGGAACATGGATAAATGTTGTATTGAAGCATTGGCTAAGATAATTGCATGATTGTATGACATATTTCCTTATGTGTAAGAATTTGCTCTGAAAATTATGAGATGTTTCTAATCATGCAATTTAACTTGTTTTGTAGGAAAGACCGTATACCTTCACCTACAAAAGAAGGACTACAACATTTGTTCCAACAACAAAGATATCTATTGAAGATATTGAAGTTCCCAGGATCTGGGATGAAGAAATGGAAGAATGCCATGATCCGTCGATCATGAAGAATGATGTTTGGGATACAGTACCAAGACCTGAAGGGGAGTCTGTAGTGACTTCCAAGAGGATTTACAAGATCAAGCATGCTGTAGATGGCAGCATAGAGAAATATAAAAGTGATGAAATGAAAGATACACCAGATGGATTCCAAGACAGCTTTCTTGAATGGTGTAGTTGAAGAAGAAGTATATGTGGAGCAGCCACTTGGTTCTGAGGCACATGACAGGGAGTCATATATATACAAAACTTGGTAGGATAGACAGCTTTCTATCCAGTTTGGGCTTTACCAAGAGTAAAGCAGGTGCCAACCTTTACTACAAGGTTGAGGAAGGCAATCCTGTGATTCTACTCCTATATGTGGATGACTTATTTGTAACAGGAGATGACATATTGATTGCAGATACTAAGAGGAAGCTTTCTGCCGAGTTCGATATGAAAGACTTGGGAATGATGCACTATTTCATAGGTATGGAGGTGTGGCAGAGTGCAGATGGGATCTTCCTTGGTTAAGGGAAGTACACAGTAGATATCCTGAAGAGATTCGGGATGATGGATTGCAAGGCCATGGCCACACCTATGGCATCAAACCTGAAGCTTCTATGTGATGCTTCATCTGAGCCAGTTGATATCTCTATGTATCGTCAGATGATTGGGTCCTTGATGTACCTGATGAACACGAGACCAGATATTTGCTTTGCGGTGAACACATTGAGCCAGTTCCTGATGGATCCGAGGAGTGTTCACCTGGTTGCTGTAAAGCATATTCTGAGGTACCTGAAGGGTACAGTTGATTATGGACTCAGGTATGAAGCGAATCAAAAGTTTAACCTGCAAGGTTATGTTGATTCAGATTGGGCAGGTAGTGCTGCAGATAGGAAGAGCACATCTGGGTGCTGCTTCAATATGGGATCAGGTGTGATCTCTTGATTTAGTAGGAAGCAGTCCTGCGTAGCACTGAGTATAGCTGAGGCAAAGTATGTTGCAACCTGTTCAGTTAACTGTGAGGTAGTATGGCTTCGGAAGCTACTGTCTGAGTTATTTGATCTCCCGTTGGATGCTACTGGTATCTTCTGTGATAACCAGAGTTGTGTGAAGATGTCTGAGAACCCAGTGTTTCACGACAGTTCGAAACACATAGACATCAAATATCACTATATCAGGGATATGGTGCAGACAGGAGCAGTGAAGCTCCTGTATGTTGCGATGGACGAGCAGATTGCAGATGTATTGACAAAACCATTAGCCAGAGTGAAGTTCGAGTACTTCAGAGAGAGGCTTGGTGTTCTTCAGATCGATGACACTTCGAGGAAGAAGTGATGGAGACATTTGCTGAAGCCATTCCAAGCATGTTTGAAGGAGGATCCTTCACATGGCTATGGATGTAAGCGTTGGATGATGAGCATCAAGATGATGTTCTAGTTTCTGCTTTGTATGATCAGTTGGATCATTTACATTTGTATATATATGCATCAAGATGATGCTGGATATGATCAGTTGGATCATTTATATGTATATGTATGTATGCATCATGTTGGATGCTGGATATGATCAGTTGGATCATTTGTATGTATTTTGTATATGCATCATGTTGGATGCTTGGACCATGTATTTGTATTTGTATCAGGTGGATACATTGTATGATCAGGTAGATCATGTATTTTGATATGTATCAAGTATGATCAGATGGATCATGTATTTGTTTGTATCAGGTGGATACATTGTATGATCAGGTGGATCATGTATGATGATATGTATCAGGTAGATACTTGGTATGCATCAAGTAGATGTAGTGTATGATCAGGATGATCATAGATGACGAGCTTCAAGATGTTACTCCAGATGACATGCAGCAGGATGTTGCAGTGATGATGATCAGGATGATCATGTGTACATCAAGATGATGTATGGTGAGTATCAGGATGATACTTTATGGCCGTGGATCAGGTTGTGCAAATGAGCATATAATTTGGCCCTGGGAGATTTGCAGATAGTCTTTCGAGGTTTTGCCTATGGCATGTAATCTGGCCCTGGGATATCTGGCAAATGCGCTTTCGAGGTTTTGCTCTAGGAGGACATATAATTTGGCCCTGGGAGATCTGCAGATAGTCTTGCAAGGTTTTTCCTATGGCATATAATTTTGCCCTGGGATATTTGGCAGATGCTCTTTCGAGGTTTTTTCCTATGGCATATAATAGCGCCCTAGGAGATCCAATAGGTTGAGCTATGTGCTCATAATAAGTCCTGGGATGCTCATGCAAGGTTTTTCCATGACCACATGTAATATCGCCTTGGGAGATCCGATAGGTTAGGATGTGTTCCCGGAATAAGTCCTGGGATGCTCTTGCAAGGTTTTGTGGTGACCACATATAATAGTGCCCTGGGAAATCCGATAGGTTGAGCTGTGTGCTCGTAATCAGTCCTGGGATTCTCTTTCGAGGTTTTGTGGTAGGGTCACATGTAATAGCTCCCTGGGAGATCTGATAGGTTGGGCTGTGTGCCTGTAATAAGTCCTAGGATGCTCTTGCAAGGTTTTGTGATGCATGTAATAAGTACTGAGGATTCCACAGTATGGCCAGTGATGACGAAGACCTGCAGGTGGTGGGCCTACATCCAGTATGAAAAAGGACTGGCTCTGTAGAACTTCCTATGATGAGTAGAGTCAGATATTGGTTGAGATAGTAGCAACAGTGACGATGCATCGATGACGATGATCCCGAGTAGAAGACTTGTCTAGCAAAACTGTGTCGAGAAATACCTTACTAGTTAAGAGGGAGTGTTGATGTATATGTAACTTCGGAATGTATTTCATCTATGTATTTCATATATATTTATTGTACCCTTATAAGAGATGTGTTATTCCTCTATAAGGAAGTGTCGTCATGTGTATTGACAAGTGTCGCAAGTGTGTGTACTTGGCGAAGGGTTATTAGACCACCATGTGTGGGGTCGGCCCTGAAATATATATTATATTGTGGATGTACCTAGCTAGACAAGTCGGCCCCATAGTGTAACTGGGAAAACAGGTTAAGTATAAATAGAGATCGGAAGATCTCTATTTGATCACTCAAAAACTCACACTTCTCTCACTCAGAAAGTGGTGCACTAGTGAGGACGAGGATCATCTGCTACTAGGAGACTATCTCAGTGTATTTTGGTTGTACTTTGGTTGAGCCATTGCTCTCTCTATCTCTGAGGAAGTTGTGGGGTTTTTCACCTTAGGGTTTTCCCCACGGAAACTCTGTGTCTCTTGTCTCTCATGCTTTTGATTCTTGTGATGCTTGTCATGCTTCACAGGGTATTACCAAAGGACCGAACACCAAGAGCAACCACTTCACATAAACAGATCATAGATCAACACACCAATGTTTTGACGTGGTTTAAACCCTCTTGGGGGAAACACTCCACAGCCCCGGCCAAATAGCTTCTACGGGACAATTTATTATGCAAAGAAAAAAAATTACAAATGAGCTTCTCATAATCGATCAACTAAATAATGACCCTCCATGCTCTTTAAATAGAGATCATGGACCAATCGGGTGTTAAGCCACGAATCAAGGTTAGGTTTGATCTAAGAGAAGTTGAGTCGTTGGATCACTCTATGTTGGGAACATATCGTGACTGTCGGATTAAGTATTTATAAATGCATACTAATGCATACTAAAGAAACACACTATCCCTAACGGATATATTATGCAAGTTGATCTTAACTAACTCCTAAGTGTCTAAATATCCTAACATCCCCCCTTAAGAACTACTTGGGATATGATTGAAGGATTTACAAAAGTGACACTATTGGGAGAAGGAAGGAGGCATTAGAGCCTATCCCCCCTTAATGACAAGTTCCTGAACTCCTAACATAGATCGAAGTTTAGAAAACTTCGCTTCTATAAGAGACTTGGTGAAGATGTCTGCAACTTGATCATCTGTAGGGCAAAAGAGCACTTCAAGAACACAATCATGAACAAGATTTCTGATGAAGTGTATATGTAGCTCAATGTGTTTGCTGCGTTGATGTAGAACTGGATCTTTGGCAAGCTTGATGGCACTTTGATTGTCGCACCAAAGTGGAGTAGGCTGCTGCTGCTCGAATCCAAACTCTGAAAGGATCTGTCGAAGCCATAAAGCTTCCTGACTGGCATTAACTGCTGCTCGATATTCTACCTCTGCTGAAGAAAGAGCAAGAGCTTGTTGTTTCCTACAAGCCCAAGTAATAGGTCCAGATCCTAGACTGAAAACATAACCTGCAGTAGACTTTCGATCATCAGGATCGCTGGCCCAATCTGAATCATTGAAACCAACCAACAAAGGTTTCCCCCTTGTACTGTAATGAATCCCAAACTGAACTGTACCTCGAATATATCGAAGTATTCTTTTAGCTGCTTTCCAATTACTTTCATGAGGTGTCTGCATATAACAGGCAACACGACCAATGGAAAAGGAAAGGTCAGGATGAGAATGAGTCAAGTATAAGAGACTACCAACAAGTTGACGATATAAGGTGGCATCGACTTCAGGTGAAGTACAAGTGGCAAAAAGTTTGACTCCAGACTGGAAGGGAGAAGGGGCTGGTGTACAATCTTCCATGTGAAAGCGACGAAGAAAGTCACAAGCATATTTAGACTGAGAAAGAAAGATTCCTTCTTGGGTTTGCAGGACTTGGAGACCAAGAAAATAATGCAAATGTCCTAAGTCTGACATTTCAAAATTTTGTTTAAGACTGGATTTCACATGGGTTATAAGTTTAGGGTCACTACCAGTAAGAATAAGGTCATGAACATATAGAACAAGTATGATGAGATGGTTTCCTACTTTCTTGGTATAGACATTGGGATCAGAATGGCATCTAGAAAAACCAGTGTCAAGGAGAAAGTTATCCATTTTGGCATACCAAGCTCTAGGAGCTTGCTTAAGGCCATATAAGGATTTCTTAAGGCGGCAGACAAGGTTAGAGTTATTCTGAACATAGCCAGGAGGTTGTTCCATGTAAATTTCCTCTTGTAAATCACCATATAAGAAGGCAGACTTGACATCCATTTGATGGAATTTCCAGTTGTGTAAGGCTGCAAGGGAAAGAACAAGGTGGATGGAGTTCATTTTTGCAACGGGAGCAAAGGTTTCATTGTAGTCAATCCCTTCAACTTGGGAAAAACCTTTGACAACTAACCTTGCCTTAAGTCTTTCAACACTTCCATCTGATGCATACTTAGTTCTGTAGACCCATTTACATCTGACAAGTTTTCTTCCTTTTGGAAGAGGTACAAGATCCCAAGTATCATTCGCCATTAAGGAACAATATTCTTCATCCATGGCTGCATCCCAATCTAGATTCCCTGAAGCTTCTGCAAAAGTTTCTGGATCATGATTCTCGGAAACTTGAGCGAAAAGAGAAGAGGCTCACTGAAACTGAGAACGTGTTTGACGTTGATCTCTAGGATCACCGGCAAGATCACCAGCTGTTTCACATGTTGAACGGACCCATCGAGGAAGCACTTGTGCTGGTGCAACTGGAGGAACATGAGCAAGAGGAGGTGGATTTTCATCCTCACTGTCATTATCAAAAACTGGAGTTGGAAACCTATCAAGGAAGTTGGAAGAAGAAGAAGAAGGCACAAACGCCGAATCAGTCTCGTAGGCCAAAGATGGCACAATCGCCGAGTTAGGCTCGCAGGCCAACAGATTTTCATCAAATTTAACATCTCTTCTAATGATTATATCATGAGAATGTGGTTGAAGAAGTCTATAACCTTTTACATCTTCAGAATATCCAACAAATATGCACTTTTCACTTTTAGGTTGCAATGCTTTCCATTTTTCATCCTGAATGTGAGCCCATGCTTCACTACCAAACACACGAAAGTGACTTACATCAGGTTTAGTTTTACTCCATGTTTCTTCCGGTGTTATACCTTGTAATGCTTTTGTGGGGGTGCGATTAACTATGTAATTTGCACAATTTATGGCTTCAGCCCAAAATTGAAGACTTAGTCCCTTAGATTGGATCATACAATTAGACATTTCTTTTAAAGTGCGGTTCTTCCGCTCAGCTACACCATTTTGTTGTGGTGTATATGGAACAGTGTGCTGTTGTTGGATGCCTTGTTCAGTGCAGAAAGTAGTGAACTGTTTGTTAACATACTCTCCTCCATTGTCAGATCTTAACTTAATAATTTGATGACCAGATTGTTTTTCAACAAGGGCCTTGTAGGCCAAGAACATGTTAAATACTTCGCTCTTAAGTTTTAGGAAATAAACCCAAGTGCGTCTGGTGTAATCATCAATGAAAGTTAAGAAATATTTGAAACCAGAAAAGGAAGCAGATGGAAGAGGACCACACAAGTCACTATGCACAAGCTCCAAGGGGACCGAGGCATGCCAAGAGGCACGTTTGTCAAAACTGTCCCGATGATGTTTTCCGAGTACACAACCGGAACAAACACCATCTCTGCAAGATACCATCAGAAGACCTATCACCATATTTTCTTTACATAGTTGTTGCAATGAGCGATAATTTAAGTGACCAAATCGCTCATGCCAAAGTTTGCTCAAGTTATCACTATGAGCAACAAAAACTGAAGGGAAAGGTGATGACCCAAAGTTGATAAACTTGTACAACCTGGTAATATCATCAACAATTCTGGTAGCTAGGACCTATTGAGGATCTTGAAAATTCTTGATTACAACTTTGTGAGGTGTAAAGGTCAGAGTTTTACCTTCACCAGAATGAGTAATTTGATAGACTGATAACAATTCTTGGAACACATAGTACATCACTAAAATGACCATTATCTACTGGAACTGTTCCAGCTCCTACAACACTTAGATATCTATCATCACCAACAAATATTTGTTTGGTGTTACATTCATGCATAGTATAAAATATGGCTTGATCCTTAGCCATATGATAAGATGCTCCAGAATTAATGAGCCATTCATTTGAAGTAGAAGAAGAATATGCATTATAAGAATAACTAGAAGGACAAAGTGTATGTCCATGAGAGGAAGATTCTGAAGGCGAATCTAGGTTGATGTGGTGCTTCTTCATTGCTGCTTCCAAGGCTGCCATCTTCTTGAAACACTTAGATTCATCATGATTATCTTTCCCACAATAGTTGCAATGATGCTCAGTCTTCTTGCCTTTTGGCTTGGATCCTTTGTCATTGTTTAAAGAAGGAGCTGACTAAGAGGGTTTGGGACCCTTGTTTGACTTATTATTGCAAAAAAATTGTTTCTTGGGAGGCTTGTACTTTTCTTTCTGTTGGGACAATAAGGCTTTCCCAGATGTATCTGCATTGTTGATTATTCCAAGATGAATGAGTTTATCTTGTTCTCTAATCAAGGAATCACAAAATGATTCAAGACTAGGCTCTTGATAGCTAGTTGCATTAAAGGATGCTTTCATGGAGTAAAATGTAGATACAAAAACAGAATATGCAGGTCCAAGTTTGGAAAGAATATGATAAACGCATTGTTTGTCTTCCCTCTCAATCTTATATTCTGCACATAAGAGTTTAAGAGTTTTGTACTTAGATAAATAATCTTGAATGCATGAAAAGTCACTTGGATTTAAAGAAATCAACTCATTTTCGAGTTGGTGACCTCAAATTTCATTGTGTTTACCAAACACAGATTCTAACTTGTCCCAAGCAGCATTAGGTTCATCAATTCCAGATATGTGGAATCGCAAATCAGTAGATATTAACATTCCAATCAATCCACGAGCTTCATCACATTTATTTTCCCATTTTATTTTCTTATCATCATCAGTGGGTTCTTTTTCTTTCCCTGAGGTAATTCTGAAAAGTCCCATATTTCGTAGAACATCCTCCATACGAGATTTCCATGAGAAATAGTTGGAACTGTTAAGTAAAATATCACAAGGGGCGGTCATATTTGTAAATTAATGGCTGTAAAAGCAGAAACCAATAGTCTGGATGTGAAGAGCTCGAAAAAATAGGCGGTTTAAAAAAAAAAGCACTGAAAACTGACTCTGTATGATGAAGTTATGCTTGAACAAAGAAACTGTTGAAGATGTCCTCACTAGTGACGTGGCAGCTAGAAAATGTCCAGCAAAAAAAAGAACCCCCCTCTTCCCAAGATGAACCTTTTGACAATCACTTTACAAGAAAGTTGCTTTAAGTGAACCACTTTTGTAAAATAAGTGATTTCATTTTTATAATGATATTACTTTTAAATGGTGCAACAAATAAAAAAACTTAAGTGACTCACTTGTATTTTTATTTTTTATTATTTAAGTGAGATGCACTTTTACAATAAAATAACTTGAAAATAGAAATTGCATGCACTTTTTCTTTTAAAAGTAACTTCCTAAGACTTGAACTCAAGACCTATTAAGGAATAAAGCAACTTTGAACCAAGTGAGCTAGATTAAAAGGTATGTAAAATATGGGAATGAGGAAGGTTGTTTTTTTTTTTTTTACTCTTTTTGCTCGGTTTGCGTGCTTGCCCGTTTTCCTGCAAAACAAACCATAAATCGAAACAAAAAAACTTTTCCACACTTGTGGAGTTGGATCTTGTTAGCTTTCCCGGAAAGTCTACATTTTCTCTCTGTTTCTGATTTGTCGAGATCGCGCAAGGTGCACGGCAAAGAGCATACGCAGCCGAGAAAAACCCTTTCCCTTTCTGTTTCTGATTTGTCGAGATCGCTCAAGGTGCACGCCAAAGAGAATACGCAGACAGGAAAGCAACAATCCGAACCCAAAAAAAATCTAACAGTAAAAAAATGATGAAATATGAGATTTTTTTCTTTTAAAAAAAGAAAATAAAAAAATGCGTCACTGTAACATTATACCTTCAGATTTGATGAAATACGCATTTCTGGAGCAACTGGGAACCGTTTTCAATCAAACGAAAACTATTTCCCAATGGAAACGATGCTTCGGACGCAATGGACCACCTCCCATAGCCCAGAAATCCACAGAAATACCAGAACTAGAAAACCTTTCGAGTTTCGGCAATAGCAGTTCAAGATCTAAATCACAACCGGAAGTGGCACTTCATAAAAGCTCTGATACCATGTTCGGGTACGCAGGGTACTACCAAAGGACAAAACACCAAGGGCAACCACTTCACATAAACAGATCACAGATCAACACACCGATGTTTTGACGTGGTTTAAACCCTCTTGAGGGAAACACTCCACAACCCCGGCCAAATAGCTTCTACGGGACAATTTATTATGAAAAGAAAGAAAGTTACAAATGAGCTTCTCATAATCGATCAACTAAACAATGACCCTCCATGCTCTTTAAATAGAGATCATGGACCAATCGGGTATTA
This sequence comes from Larix kaempferi, assembly GCA_027924585.1. Lineage (NCBI taxonomy): Eukaryota > Viridiplantae > Streptophyta > Pinopsida > Pinales > Pinaceae > Larix > Larix kaempferi. The sequence continues at coordinate 2,759,072 of BSBM01001133.1, read as the reverse complement.
AGCCATAGATCAAGGTTAGGTTTGATCTAAGAGAAGTTGAGCCGTTGGATCACTCTATGTCGGGAACATATCGTGACCGTTGGATTAAGTATTTACAAATGCATACTAATGCATACTAAAGAAACACACTATCCCTAATGGATATATTACACACGTTGATCTTAAAAAACTCCTAAGTGTCTAAATATCCTAACAGGAGTGTTGATGTATATGTAACTTCGGAATTTATTTCATATATATTTATTGTACCCTTATAAGAGATGTGTTATTCCTCTATAAGGAAGTGTCGTCATGTGTATTGACAAGTGTCGCAAGTGTGTGTACTTGGAGAAGGGTTATTAGACCACCATGTGTGGGGTCGGCCCTAAAATATATATTATATTGTGGATGTACCTAGCTAGACAAGTCGGCCCCATAGTGTAACTGGGAAAACAGGTTAAGTATAAATAGATATTGGAAGATCTCTATTTGATCACTCGAAAACTCACACTTCTCTCACTCACAAAGTGGCGCACTAGTGAGGAGGAGGATCATCTGCTACTAGGAGACTATCTCAGTTAATTTTGGTTGTACTTTGGTTGAGCCATTGCTCTCTCTATCTCTGAGGAATTTGTGGGGTTTTTCACCTTAGGGTTTTCCCACGAAAACTTTGTGTCTCTTGTCTCTCATGCTTTTGATTCTTGTGATTCTTGTCATGCTTATTATGATTGCTATATATCGATATACTACACATGTTATTCTCTCAGTAAAGATCCTAGAGTATTATGAATTAATGCTCAAAATTTAACATAAGGGATTTTAGGCATCTTCCTGCTATGAAAAGAAATCTGATCTCAATAGGGCAATTGGGAGATGGACGATATCTATCTACATTCGGAGAAAAGTGGTGGAAGATCACTAAAGTATCAATGGTGATAGCAAAAGGAGACAGGGTAGGTATGTTGTATTTATGTCCTCATAATACTGACCATTCTATCTCTTTAGCTTCCACAGGAACAGATACAGCATTGTGGCATCATAGGCTTGGCCACATGAGTGAGAAGGGGATGCAGATTCTCCACTCAAGGAAGTTGCTGCCAGATTTGAAGCAGGTAAGTTTGGAATTATGTGAAAACTGTGTTTATGGAAAACAGAAGAGAGTCAGATTTCTCAGGGTTGGGAAATAGAAGAAGAATGAAAAGTTAGAGCTTGTGCATACAGATGTATGGGAACCAGCTTAAGTATAATCTCTTGGTGGCTCTCATTATTATGTTACATTTATTGATGATGCAACTAGGAAAACTTGGGTTTATTGCATTAGATAGAAATCTGATGTGTTTGATACTTTTAAGAAGTGGAAAGCTTTGGTTGAGAATGAGACAGGAAAAATGGGTAAGTGTCTCAGATCTGATAATGGAGGTGAGTATTGTGGCAAGGAGTTTGATAGTTACTGTTCATACCATGGGATTCGTAGAGAGAAGATAGTCCAAGGAACACCACAAGAAAATGGTGTGTCTGAAAGGATGAACAGAACGATCATGGAGCATGCAAGGTGTATAAGACTGCATGTAGGGTTTCCCTTATAGTTTTGGGCGGATGCTGTAAATACTATTGTTTATTTAATAAACAGAGGACCTTCAAGTGCTTTGGATGGTGGTATTCCAGAGGAGGCATGGACAGATAAAAAGGTAAACTACTCATTTATGAGAACGTTTGGTTGTGAAGCATTTTTCCATATTGATAAAGATAATAGAACAAAGCTTGAAGCTAAATCCAAGAAATGTACCTTTATTGGATATGGGGTTGATGAATTTGGTTATCTCTTATGGGATTATGAAAATAACAAAATCATCAGGAGTAGAGATGTGATATTCAATGAAAAGGTCATGTATAAAGATCAGTTGCAGGGAAAGAAACAGGAAAAAGAAAACACAGAGTACACAGTGCTTGATGAAATTAAAGAAAATGAAGTTCCGAAGGTGCCAGAAAATCAAGAACAGCAGCAACTACCTGAAACTCCTGAAAGTGTAAGAAGATCTACCAGGTTAAGTAGACTCCCTAAACGATACTCTCCTTCAATGTATTATTTATTGATGACTGATGCTAGTGAACCAGAATGTTATGAAGAAGCAATGCAGGTGGAAACTAGAAAGAAGTGGGAGCAAGGCATGAATGAGGAGGTGGACTCATTGGTAGGAAACCAGACTTGGGATTCGGTCCAGTTGCCTGCTAGTAAAAGAGCATTGCAGAACAAATGGATTTACAGGTTGAAGGAAGAAGAAGGAGGCAAGAAGCGGTACAAGGCCAAACTTGTTGTAAATGGGTTTGCACAAAAGAAAGGTATAGATTTTGATGAAATATTTTCTCCTGTTGTTAAGATGACTTCAATTAGGACTATTTTAATTCTAGTGGTGGTAGAAGATTTGCATCTTGAACAGTTAGAGGTAAAAACAACCTTTCTCCATGGGTATTTGGAGGAAGAGATATATATACAGCAGCCACAAGGGTATGAGGTCAAAGGTAAGGAGAAGTTGGTATGCAGGTTGAAAAAGAGTTTGTATGGCTTGAGGCAAGCTCCAAGGCAGTGGTATTTAAAATTTGATAGATTTATGACAGAACATGGTTATAGTAGATGTCATTCTGACCACTGTGTTTATTTCAAGAGGCTAGACAATGAAAGATATATTATCTTGTTATTGTATGTGGATGACATGCTTGTTGCAAGTTCTAATATGCAGGATATAAATGTACTCAAAAGAAAGCTAGCTAATTCATTTGAGATGAAGGATTTGGGTGCTGTAAAGCAAATCCTTAGTATGTGAATAACGAGAGATAGGAAAAATCGCAAATTGACATTGTCTCAGAGTGAGTACATACAAAAGGTGTTGTAGAGGTTCAGAATGAACAATGCAAAACTAGTAAGTACACCTTTGGCCAGCCATTTCAGTCTAAGCAAGGAAATGTGTCCCAAGACACAGGAAGAGATAGATTACATGTCCAAGATTCCCTATCAATCAGCAGTTGGCAGCTTGATGTATGCCATGGTGTGCACAAGACCAGATATTGCACAAGCAGTGGGAGTTGTGAGCAGATATATGATCAATCCAGGTAAAGAACATTGGAAGGCAGTACAGTGGATTCTCAGGTATTTGAGAGGTGCCACCACTCAGGCATTCTGTTTTGGAGGTTCAGACACTGTTCTATAGGGATATGTTGATGCAGATATGGCAGGTGATAAGGATAGCAGGAGGATCACCACAGGGTATGTGTTTACTGTAGGTGGAACAGCAGTAAGTTGGATTTCGAGACTGCAGAAGGTTGTTGCACTTTCAACAACGGAAGCAGAGTATGTTGTTGTTACAGAGGATAGTAAAGAGATGATTTGGCTGCAAAGGTTTATGGAGGAAGTGGGTAAGAAGCAGAAGGATAGCAGGTTGTATAGTGACAGCCAGAGTGCCTTTCATCTTGCAAAAAACTCAACATTCCATTCCAGGACTAAACATATACAGCTCAAGTACCATTTCATACGCTCTGTTCTGGAAGATGAATTGTTGAAGCTCGAAAAGATACATACTAGCCAGAATCCTGCAAACATGTTCACAAAGGTAGTGACCAGAGAAAAACTGAGTTCCTGCTCAGTTTCAGTTGGCCTTCAAGCATGAAGGTGAAGATGAGAAAGTTTCCAAGTCCAAGATCCAGCAAGTGCAGCAGCGGTGGAGTTGTTGTGATCAGTCTCCAAGTGGGAGATTGTTGGTTGTGGAGCTAGATCTTCTAGTCTCATAGATGATGATTCAGCCATGTTTGAACCCCATTTTTGGTTATGATCCCGACCATATCCTCAGGGGGTATGGGGGGCTGTCGACACCCCCCCGGCTAGGGGGCACTAGGGCCAGCGGGCCCCTGTCGGGGGTTCAGGGGCAGCACCCCCGAGAAAGGGGGTTTGGGTAACCCATGGTATTTTTCCATCATGTTTGCCTTATAAAAGAAAGACATTGTAATACGGATAGGGTTTATATATTAGGTTTTATGCATTGTAAAGATCTTTGAGATCGGAAAAAGAAGAGAGACTGTGAGACAGTGAAGAGGAAGTGCAGCGGTTGTGCTGCAGGTTGTATTCCTTCACTTTGTTGGATGGTATAATAATAAGGACTGGCAACTTCAGTGTGGACATAGCCCAAGTTGGGTGAACCACGATATATCTGTGTCTGTTGTGAGGAAAATGCACCTATAGTTCAGGGGAGAAACTACCAACTTATGGTGATAAAGATAGACTTACAAGCATTTTGCAAGTACAACAAATAAGTGAAGAGATTAGGGTTTAGAGATGTATGCACCTTATTCAAAAGTTTGATCCTAGCTTTTCCTCCCTCGCTCTTCAATGCTTATCCAATGTCACAATGCCCACACCTGCAAAACAACTTGATACCTTTCTCAAATACATTTGACTACATATATAAGACTGATATTCATAATAGAAGAAGACAGCAGATTATAAGCAAACTATAATCAAATCTGAGACACACATAAATAGGTCATATTTGGAAAGGAAAGAACATCTGATCTTTATTAATGAATGAAGCAAGTACATAAGATTATACCTTCCTTCAAGCTTGGCACTTCACGAAACCTAGATTCAAGGTCTCCTGCTTCTTTTCTCCAAGGATCCCAACCTCTAATCAACCGTGCTAGGGTTTATCAGAAACTGAGGCACAAGAGAGGGGGATGAGGGTGTCCATTCCTCCAGCATAACTTTGTTCTAAGCTTGGTCCCCTCACATGGCCCTTCTACCCTCCTTATATAGTCAGTGAACGAGAGGAAAAGAAGTTATAACCGAGTAGGATGTTCCCCAACCAACTTAACTTACCCAAATTTCGATATTTTGACTAGTACAGGAATGTGCTCTACTCTGCAGTAGACAAACTAGTGCATTTTTCAAGGTGTGCACTACTTTATTGAAGTAGATTCGCGCACATGCACTACTTTATGCATAGGAAACCAACTTTTTTGGAGAAAAAATGGCCAAAAACAGGGTTTTCTAATGATTTTCAGGAGATAGTTTGGTCTGGAAAAATGTTCCTAAGGGTTATAACCATCAAATGGGCCAAGAGTGAGGTAATTTCAACCATTTTTAGTGTCCCAAATGACCCCTCAATCCACAAATGTCTTGTTGTGTGACTAAACTTGATATCAAGGAGTGTCGTCATGCGACCAAGTGATACAAGTGTCGTCACGGATGGAGAAGTGTCATTTTAAGTTATAACAGATGCCCCCTAATGTATGAGGTCAGAGGGAGTGAGGGAAACGATGGCCAAAATACATTATAAATAACAAAGATTTGAATCATGGAGGAACCAGAGAAACCAAGAATCATAGGCTCAAATGAAGTACCTAAAAGCAAAGGCAATGTCAAACAAACTTATCCTTGGGGTAACTGTCCATGTTCAAATAGTGGAACATGACCTCCAAGAGGATACAATAATGATCCAAATACTGATGTACATATCATGGCCACTAGAATACAAGCGTGGATCCATGAGGAACATAAGTGTAAACATAGCCACATAAATACAAATTGGATCGATGTCAAAACTAGAGAACATAGCCATAGAGAACAAACTGGATCTATGTCTCATCAAGAGACAAAAAGAGTGTGGCTCAGTCTTGCGCAACTTGGGAGATAACATAAATAAGGTGATGCTATCGAGGATCCCAAGGTCTTCATCCAAAAACAACCCAAGGTACAAACCTATCCATGCGAATAAATGAGTTGATGTCGAACATGGGAAGAATCGTTTTATTACCGGTCATTGATGTATATCGTTAACAAACGCGAGGGTGTCCACCAATAATGAAAATGGAACCCAAGGTACCTAGTACATTCAAGCAAGTGTTAATAAATGGTCTTGCCGTCGAACACTTGAAGAATCCATCGGATGGGAGACATTGATGTATTCCCATCTATCCAATAGCGAGAGAAAATGCCACTAATGATTGCAATCCCCAAGGTACTAACCGAAACTCTAAACTTCATTCCCAGAGCACAATGAGTTGAAGTTGATGGGAAGACGTCCATTGGAAGGGAGGCCTTAAGGCATCCTCCATCATCCAACACAAGGGAAACTCAACAGGTATGAGCTAATTTGGAGTAGGACTGAACACATGATGAAACATACTGACACCAAGGAATGGCCGACACATGAGGTCAAGGCAACTGCAGAATGGCCGACACAGGTTATATCCTTGAACAGTGAGCACGACACAAGAGTGACTTAGGCAGCTTTTAACACAAAGAGACCATGATACAAATCTGCAATGTAGGAGACATTAACAGATTCTCCAAATGATTGGAAAACTAACCAAATGGAGGAGTAAGAACTCTGAGATCAGGTTTACCCTAAGGCCAACACTAGAACCCAACTTGTTTGATAGACTCAAAACAGGTGCTTTGTTCAAGGAGATAGTAGACTTGCTGCCATCATATTGAAAGATATTTTAACAGTCTTCCCTTCCCTTTCCTTTTTCATTTTTTAACGAGATTGACAAAGAACTAAAGCATGCTCGACGGTATTTTCATATTTAAGGAGTCTGAAAAACCTAGAAGAAAACTCCATACACCTATCCATGGATTTTATATCGAGCCCGGATTGGTTTGTGCTCGGTGGTGTTTTCTTGCTTATAGAGTTGAAAAACTTAAACAGTCCTCTATACGCCTACTCGTAGATTTTAATATCGAGCCCAAGTAGGTTAATGCTCGCCGGTGTTTTCCTGTTTATAGAGTCTGAAAAACTTAAGCAATCCTCTATCAACCATCTTGTGGATTTCACATCGAGCTCGAGTAGGTGAATGCTCACTTAGTTTTTTCACATTTCGAGAGTTTGAAAACGCTAAAGACGACTCCAAAGGTCCTTTTTCGTAAAGTTAGTCTCCTTCCTCGAAAAAGTGTAAAATAATGGAAGAAGAACTCTTTTAGTGCATACCAGAGTATACCTAGAGTATACCTTTTCTGTAAATTATCCACCAAGGCCCGAAAAAGGGATAATTCTATAACTAAGTGGATGCTAGTTCAGTTATTTTAACGAGCCCGAAAAGACAACTATGCTCGGCAAACTTTTCCTATTTAAGCAGTCTGAAAAGGGCTTAAAAGAACTCCATAGGGATCTTTTCCGTAAAGGTTTAACGAGTCCGGAAAAGTAAACTCATGACCTCCTTACTGTTTTTAATGAGCTCAAAGGAGATACAGAAAAATGCTCATAACTTCCTTACTATTTTTAACGAGATCGAAGTGAAGATGAAAGAAATGCTCAAAACCTACTCACTGTTTTTAACGAGATTGAAGTAAAAGTGGAAGAATGCTCGTAACCTACTTACTGTTTTTAACGAGCTCAAAGTAAAGGTAGAAGAATGCTCTTAGCCTACTTACTGTTTTTAACGAGCTCGAAGTAAAGGTAGAAGAATGCTCGTAGCCTCCTTACTATTTTTAACGAGCTCGAAGGAAAGGTGGAAGACTGCTCGTAACCTACTTACTGTTTTTAACGAGCTCGAAGTAAAGGTAGAAGAATGCTCAAAATGGGAGGAGGCGAGTGTCAGGGACATGCAAAACTAGCTCCAAGCGCATGGAACAAAGCTATGCCTAATGCAAGGAACATGAGCAAGATAAGGACACTCAGGGTGTCTCCTCCAGGTAAAAGGTGTCAAATTGTGAAGGAAAAATGATACAGGTCTTAGCGGAAATGAGATCAGAGATGGAGGCTTATATAACGAGCTAAAAGCATGGAAGCCAGCATCAGGCTCATCAGCGCAAGCGGGGTCATAAAAGATGCATATGCAACTTAAACACAAAGATGGGAGCCTTATCAGGGATGGCCAGAAATATATGAGGCTTCTTCTCAAAGTCATGGTAAATCTAAAAAGGCTCCCAAGCCTATGAGAAAAATTCAGCATGGGCACCAGAATGGCATAAGGGTGCTAACTAGGGTGACCCATGTTAGGTAGGCTCTACTGTCGGACTGGTGCACGATGCATAAAGAGATGGTTAGCACACCAATATCCAACAAGTTCGACCCTATGGCGTATTCGGATGGCAAAAGGTTCAAATGCAACATAAAAACGGGGAATCCTAAACCTATATGCAAGGTTCCGAATATACCTGACATGGTCGCACAAGGTGTCAAAAATGACCAGTAAGCAAGTATAAATCCAGCTAAGAATCTTGTCTCCAAGAAACATTAATACCAAGATCATATCTAAAACATATGTAAAGAAAGACCCGATACAAGTCACTGTGGTAGAAATACTTTCAACTTCATTGTCATCAACAACAGGCATAAACAAGGCAGAGTTTTCAAATGAAGACTCTATGGTACCCAAGCCTGAGGACTTACAATCAACAAGATCGACTTGAGGATGAAGATCAAAGTTGAAGTACATGATGGAATCTGTAGAAACAAATTCTTCATCACGGGTGCTGAAAATTCTGGAAGCAAAATCGAACTCAACAGGAACACCGATTTGCAGATCTATATGAGAGTCCAAAGACTCAACAGTAAGAAGCTCAGACTTTAAGGTCAAACCGGGGCTGGACATGACTGCGACTGGATCAACATCCAAATGAATGGAAGACTGTACTATGGACTCTAGGAAAACTTCATCAAAAGGAAGTATATCGTCCCAGATAGAACACATATCTAAACATTCAGATGGAGGTGTCACTTGGTCAAAAGCTGGGACTAAGTCCCGAGAAGGTAAGCATGAACTCAGAGACTTCTTCTCAAAAGCAGTTGAACTCAAGGAACAATATGCCACATAAGTCCCATGTGACATAGTAGTGCCTAATGATGAGGGATCTGACTGGTCTACAATTGGGTAATAAGGAGGATCAACGAATGCAAGCTGGTCGATAGTGACGATGCTTTCATTATGAGGAAAATGCATCACATGAAAGAGCGTAGACACCACAGCATGCATAGCATAACGTAATCATGCCCGAGGATCATATCAAAGTCCACAAGGTCCTTTAAAACCATAAAATCAACTAAGACTATTTTTCCACCCAAAGTAATAGGTACCTGACGGAGGAATCCGATCGGTTCACTAGGTCTTCTATCGAAGGTCAACGACCAATTAACAGCTGGAATAACATTAGGGAAACCCAAATCTCTCCAAGCATAAGCGGATAAGATACTAACAGAAGCTCCTTCATCAACAATGCATTGATCAACCGTATGGTTCCCGATATCAACCTTTATCTGGAAAGGTTTTGAAGAAGGAAGACGAGGCTCAGCTAGACTATTCCAATCAAAGGAAACGATCCTAGGGCTTGGTAGGGGTTCACATGGACAGATGAAGTGTCCCCTTTTTCAGAAACATCCAAACTGGTAATGCAGAAGACTTCAGTAGTAGGTGCATCAATCTCCGAAGGAATGATGGGATCGGTCGAAGATTGCATCGATTCGATCACTTCACTCTCCGAAGGAAGAGTGGGGTCGACCAAAGATTGCATTGGTTCAACCACTTTATCAACCAAAGGTTGATCTGACTGTAGGGAATCTATAGACAACTCAGGAACAAAAGTTCCTTCAGACATGGACCACACTCTTCATGCCTCTGGAATGCCAGGGCATCGGTGAGTAAGGTGATCTCCCTTGCAAAGTTTACAAGGGAACTTTGGTTTCCGTCCTATAGGTCAAGACTCCTTTACAACGTCAATACTCTCAGCATGACTAGCATTGGTTGACAGCTTGCCCCCAGCATGACTTGCAGTGGCTGGTTGCTCAGAAGAAGAATACTTTTGAACTAAGCACCACACTTTTTGCACTTTTGGAAATACAGGGCACAAGTAAGTAAGGTGGTCTCCCTCACAAAACTTGCAAGGGAACTTACACTTCTATTTATTGGGTTTGTCGACAATGTCAACTTCCTCAGCATGACTTGCAGTGGCTGATCTGGTGTCTCCAGTATGACTCACAGGAACTGGTGACTTGTCATTAATATGATTAGCAGTGATCAATGACGTGTCCTCAACATGACTGACAGTGGTTGAAGACAAACTTTCACTGTGATTTTTAGTGGCTAAATTTTTTTTCCCAGCATGACCTCCAGAGGCTGGGTAGGTGCTCCCTGCATGATTTGCAGAGGCAGGGTGCTTGCCCCTAGAATGACTTACAATGGCTAGGTTGCTGCCCCCTTGTTTTGGCATCTTCTTCCTATTCTTCTGCCGTCTATTCCTTTTAGACTGTTGGTTACTAGTATTGCTACTTTTGCCACATGAGGTAGAAGGAGGAGGAGAAGATGTTACTGGCAAAGAAGGCCCAGGGTTCTGATGCTCTTGATTTGAGGTGCTTACAAAAGAAGCGTCAGGAGCATGCAAGGCATTCGGGGTGGAGAACAACCAAACCGGCAGCCCTATAGTGAATCCAGGAAGATTCAGAGTAGCCATTAAGGGAGTACCAATGTTTTCAATGAATGGAACAGCACGAGGATCCTTTGGAACAGGGGTACCTTGATTGGCGCTCACCGGAATGCTAGACATAGTTTCCTGCTCAAAATGAGCAAGAAGTTCTCTAAGACAAACTAAGACAAGTAGCACAAAGAGCACACCACTAAAAAAGGTCCTAGATAAATCAAACCAGGCAAATAGATGCCTTCCGAAGAAGAGTCTGGGATGATGAGGGCCCAGAACAGATCAACGAAGAAAGAAGAACAGTTACCCAAGTTCCACAATACAATGACTAAGGGTGCAAGCTCTAGAATCACCCAACCGCCCTCCCAAATACCTACAAGGGATTTCCTCCCACGTTTGTCCTAGGTATAGCAGATATAACCCTCTGTTGTCACCTGTGTATGATCCTATGGTCAGATACTAAGGATACCACCACACCGAAAACTCCTGGGGGAACAGTCGCTGGTCGAATCAGAAGGCGTGGGCAGGATAGTTGAGCCTGAAGCTCAAAAGAGTCCGCAAACGCGATCCAATCCTGGTATATGCTTGAAACAGAAAGTAGGAGGTGTATTCCCAACAATCTAATCTCACAAAACTTACTGCATAGATCCCAGGCAAGCTTTGAATGAGGTGGGTTTACCTGTGATAGTCGAACTACAATTTTTGCGTAATGTGTGATCTTGGGTGGTTTAAGGTGTTTTAAACCCAAGATCCTAACCAAGACTAGTTGGTGAAAAGTGTAACCTAGAAAAGAAAATGTTACTAGTACATTTTATTAGGGTTCATTTTAAAGGTTACTTGCTTACTCAAAAAGGTAGTGGGTGTGTGAGAGTGGTTATAATAGAGATAGAATACTGAAATGAAATGTTTACCACTAGACAAATCTTTTCTTTTCAATGCAAGTATTAAAGATACGATCTAGAATGCATGTGCAAATGCAATTTTTAGTCTTTCCGAATGCAAAAAGATAAAAATAAAGTTTAAATGTACAAAATTAAACTCAAAACCTAAGAATGCAGCTACTCAAACAAATAAGTATGCAAAAGAAAACTTTCTTCTTTTTGATGCAAAGCACTCTTAAATCCTTTAAGCCACTTGTAAGGTACTCTATTCAGAAAATAAATCAAATTTTTTTATGATTTTCGAAAGTAAGAAACAAAATTGAAATTGAAACTAACCTACTATCAAAGTAAAAGCAAAGAACTTTCAGGTTTCCTGATTGAAACAGTAAAAGCTACCAATACGACTTTCAGATTCTTATTGATGTAAGCATGCCAACCATTGGGAAAAGCGTAAGAAAACTACTTTTAGACCCAAACAAATCAAATGACCTACAAAGAAGTATGGTTTGGTAAAGTCAGGTCTGCACATAAACAGTGCAGTCAAGGTCCTGAACAACAATAAAGACACTTGAGCTTTCACTACAAAAAGAAAACTAAAAGCATAAGGGAGGATAAGAAACCAATCTAAAGAGAAATTTCACTCAAATAGATACAAATAGGGTCAAGTAGACTCAATAGGTTTCAATCCAGTAGAAATGGAGCAAGAAGGTTCAGTCAAACTCAAATTAGGGTACAAAACACCAAACTGGTCCACAACCCCCCAACTTGGGTCAACAAGCCCCAAAACTTTCCAAACAAGCCCAAATTGATCAAAAGAGGTCCAAATTATGAACATAGGATCAGTACAAGGATAAGAGACCACTTACAAATGTTTAACTCAGACCTAGGGTCATCAGGGACCCCAAAAATGCAGCCACAACCCCCAAATTTGGGTCCATAACCAAAAACTCAAACCCAGAATGTGTGTGCTACTGTGTATGAGGCATACCAGCGCCCATGCACTACTATGTATGAGGCATACCAGTGCCCATAATAGGGGAATGCGCTACTATGCTTCACAACAGTAGCGCATAGGTGGGAAAAGTTGAAAAAATGGGGTTAAAACCACCCAACCTGGGTCCACCAGGGTCTAAAAGGGCTAGGAAGGGTCTGTAAGAGCCAAGGAGGGTCAAACAAAACCTAAGAACTGATTCTAATGAAGAAATTGAACAAAGACCTTCAAACAAAACTAAAGAAATGACCTTGGATACCCCTAAGCAGTTAGGCTTTCCCCAGCGGAGTCGTCATTCTGTTGTGAGGAAAATGCACCTATAGTTCAGGGGAGAAACTACCAACTTACAGTGATAAAGATAGACTTACAAGCATTTTGCAAGTACAACTAAGTGAAGAAATTAGGGTTTAGAGATGTATGCACCTTATTCAGAAGGTTGATCCTAGCTTTTCCTCCCTCGCTCTTCAATGCTTATCCAATGTCGCAATGCCCACACCTGCAAAACAACTTGATACCTTTATCAAATACATTTGACTACATATATAAGACTGATATTCATAATAGAAGAAGACATCAGATTATAAGCAAACTATAATCAAATCTGAGACACACATAAATAGGTCATATTTGGAAAGGAAATAACGTCTAATCTTTATTAATGAATGAAGCAAGTACATAAGATTATACCTTCCTTCAAGCTTGGCACTTCACAAAACCTAGATTCAAGGTCTCCTGCTTCTGTTCTCCAAGGATCCCAACCTCTAATCAACTGTGCTAGGGTTTATCAGAAACTAAGGCACAAGAGAGGGGGATGAGGGTCTCCATTCCTCCAGCATAACTTTGTTCTAGGCTTGGTCCCCTCACATGGCCCTTCTACCCTCCTTATATAGTTAGTGAAGGAGAGGAAAAGAAGTTATAACCAAGTAGGAGGTTCCCTAACCAATTTAACTTACCCAACTTTCGAGATTTTGACTAGTACAAGAATGTGCTCTACTCTGCAGTAGACAAACTAGTGCATTTTTCAAGGTGTGCGCTACTTTATTGAAGTAGAGTCGCGCACATGCGCTACTTTATGCATAGGAAACCAGCGTTTTTAGAGAAAAATGGCCAAAACAGGGTTTTCTAATGATTTTTAGGAGATGGTTTGGTCTGGAAAAATGTTCCTAAGGGTTATAACCATCAAATGGGCCAAGAGTGAGGTAATTTCAACCATTTTTAGTGTCCCAAATGACCCCTCAATCCACAAATGTCCTATTGTGTGACTAAACTTGATCTCAAGAAGTGTCATCATGTGACCAAGCGATACAAGTGTCGTCACGGACGGAGAAGTGTCATTTTAAGCTATAATAGTGTCTCTCTTGTAATGTGTATGTATGATTATATTTTCATTTATGTTTATTGGTATTGCTCTGCGATCCTGTTTTTCTAATAGTAAGGATGAAGAGCTTGTAAGTAGAAGATACAAATTTATATTTGAGGCATCAAGGGCTAGTAGAACCAAAACAACAATGATCTAGCAAAGAGATGAGTGCACACAAGAAGAGGAATGATATAATTGATGGACTGCATAATGATTATGTAGATCTATAATGATTGCGCTAAGACAGAAAAGGAATAATGCAGAGTATGTGCAAGTGTGTGAGGACCGAATGACCATATTGTGGACAACATGTAGATAGTCACATATGTTCTAAGGTGGATCCGCGCAGAGACAGACATGAAGTATATCAAAACATGCGCGAAGTGAAGATGTTTGAATGATGTATGAAAACTAAGTTGAAGTGTGTTAAGTGTGATAAGCTATAGGAAGATCTCATAGCTGTAACAAACTTCACACAAAACTCACTCAAGAAGTGCAGAGAAGAAGAGAAGAATGTAGTCAATAATCACTCATGAACACAGAAAATAGAGAATAGAAGTATAATCATACATCACCTGTGAGATGGCACTGTGAAAACTGAATACAATGCAATAACTATCAATAGAATTCGAATTAACCAAGAGGTCATTAGAATCATGCTCAAAGTGTGGCTTGGATAACATTGGAGACATCATCCAATCAGTAGTATCCGTCATAAATGGTCAATAGTCATTCAAATGAGTCTAACTGATTCTAACAGAACCGCACAAATCAGGGGATGGAGACTCCAAGGAGGGCACATGAGGCTGTCAGAAGGTCAAGTGGCATTCCAGAACTAGCTAATTGGGAGCTACAGGAAGTTAGGATGAGAAATCAATGGAAGAACTGATCAATCAATGCTCTAACTGATTGTTAACTCTTGGTAGGTGAGAAAAGGAGAACATTTCATGCAGGTGAGTAAAACAAGGCACATCAGGTAGGTAGGAGGGATACTGGGGGCTGAAGATAGGCTCTAGGGAGCTGAAATTAGGCTCTAGGTGTGGGGAGACCACCAAAATGATGACTGGATGCATGCAAATGCATGCATGATGACTGGATGCATGAAAAATGCATGCAGGCATGTAAATATAAAAAATGATGGTGAGAATATTCCAACACCCCCTACAAGCTATACTATGAGGTAATATCTAAAAACTAAAAAATAGGGCCATGGTGTCTGAGACCGAAGGTCACCCCATACAAAAATCTAAATAATCAATGAGGAAAGAGGGAAAAACCAGTGGGAAGAAAGCCCTCCCTCAAAATAGACTGAAGGATGCTAATGTAGCATGTCATCACTCAACCCAGAAGGAGGCAAGTGTCCTTCTTTTCTGAAGAAGGATCAATCGATTTGAAATGGATCAGTAATGTGAGAAGGATGAAACCTTCCATTTTAAAAATATGCTCTGGTTCTCCTCTGATCAAGTGGATCACCAACCAAATCACCAGTAGATCTAAGAGTAATGGCAACCCATCGAGGAAGAGGAGCATCATCAAGTGAAATATCATCATGTTCTTGTGGAAATGGATCTCCCATTCGCTCATCTTTAGCATCAGTTGCTAGACCTTCAGGTTCTTGTGAATCTGGGTCTAGCATTCGCTCTTCATCATCTCCATCTTTAGATTCTGAATCTGAAATCTCATGTGATGAAGGTTCACTCTCTTGGAGCTCATCAAGTAGTGATGGTGGTATCTTCCTCTTGGGAAGAAGTGGATCATGCTCCAAAAACATAATATGAATATCATTATGGAGCATGTGATTCGAACCAACTGACGTAGAATCAAAACCATGAATGTGTAGATAGTTCTTTGATATCTCCTTTGAACCAACATAGGTGAGATCATAACCAAAGGAACTATGACATGATGATGGTATCTTGGAATTCAAATCAAATCCAAGAATTGGAATATGGTTTCTCATGATCTCCTTTGAACCAATAGGGGTGAGATCAAAACCAAAATCACAAAAAAGTGCATGAGTCATGAACCCAAGCAAATGACAGAGTCTTCCATCTTCGGTGAAACTCTGAAAACATGTTCCAATGACCAAATAGGAGTCCAAAGAAGACATTTGATCAAGGAGGGAAAATGCATTGCCTCCCAAATATGATTTTACCTCCAAAATACTTAGTATGTCATCATCTTGCACATCAGCAGGCTCATGAGAAGTAGAGATTGTGAAAGTCTCTTCAACTTCTAGAGTAGTAGTTGACATCTCTTGATCAAAATTCTAATAAAAAAATGGATCAACTGAAACCATGTCTTGTATTTCGACTTTATCTTGAACAACTTCATCATGGGAGATGATGGAGGCTGAATTATGAATAGAGAGAGCACTGGAGGAAGTATCAATGGGCTTGTTTTTCAAATGGCTAGCATCATCCTCTTCCTCCTAATTTCCAAAAAATCTGTCCAATCTAGTCCATAGATCACTTCGATATTCATCAAGATCAATGAGGTAGTACATATTGGAATACATGGTAATACATATTTTTCGTAAGGCTCCATCACAAGCATCAAGCCAATCTTGTTTCTCTTCATAGGAAGAAAAATATCTCTTAGTACCAATACACACATCAAAAAGACCATGTCTCTTCAGATATGATATCATCTTTGGTTTCCACTCTTCAGATGTGATATCATATTTGGTTTCCACTCATCATAATTGAATGGAGAGAAAGAAGGAACTCCTTCCAGATACATAGTTCATGAATTTGAATCTACTACTGTTGGATGGATTCGAATGATTGAATGAGCATGTAGTCACAATCAACAAACAATCCCCATATGTGTTTCTAGTGCAGAAAGCACTGGTGCAGAAGTGCAAAAGTGTAGAAATGGATAATCACTAGTGCAGAATCACCAGTGCATAATCACTAGTGCAGAATCGCCAGTGCAGAATCACCAGTGTAGAATCACCAGTGCAGAATCACCAGTGTAGAATAACTAGTGCAGAATCGCTATAGAAAAGTTGTGTGTCCCTGTCGTGGCTCTAAGGAGGATTCGAATGATGGAATAACCTGCAAAACAATGAAATTTGTTAATGGAGATTTGCTACAATTCGAATGAACATTGCCTTAGGACACTGAGAACATATGACTAAGTCCTTCACACCTAGCTAGACCTCACTAGATTGCTCTAGTGAATTCAAGGTAATAGCACCAGGCTTTGCTGTGGAAACTCAGACGCTTCTAGTGCTCAATGAAATGTTGCAACTGCTGCAATGGATGCAATTCGAATAGCTATTGTCAGCTCTGATACCATGTGATAATCTGCAAGAAGATCTCACAGTTGTAACAAACCTCACACAAAACTAACTCAAGAAATGAAGAGAAGAAGAGAAGAATGTAGTCAATAATCACTCATGAACACAAAAAATGGAGAATAGCAATATAATCATATATCAGTTGTGAGTTGGCACTGTGAAAACTGAATACAATGCAATAATTTTCAATAGAATTCAAATTAACCAAGAGGTCATTCGAATCATGATCAAAGTGTGGCTTGGATAACATTGGAGACATCATCCAATCAGTAGTATCAGTCATAAATGGTCAACAGTCATTCAAATGAGTCTAACTGAGTCTAATAGAACCATCTAGGCACAAATCAGGGGATGTAGACTCCAAGGAGGGTGCATGAGGCTGTCAGAAGGTCAAGTGGCACTCCAGAACTAGCTAACTAGGAGCTGCAGGTAGTTAGGATGAGCAATCAATGGAATAACTTGTCAATCAATGTGTTAACTGACTGTTAACTCCTGGTAGGTGAGAAAAGGCGCACATGTCATGCAGGTGAGTAAAACAAGGCTCATCGGGTAGGCAGGAGGGCTACTGGGGGCTGAATACAGGCTCCAGGGATTTGAAATTAGACTCTAGGTGCTGGGGAGACCACCAAAATGATGATTGGAAGCATGCATATGCATGCATGATGACTATGTTATCACTCCAGGAGTCCTTCTAGGATGTAGGTCAAAGGAGCCTTGTAACTTAACTTTTTTCTCAATGATGGATATGTAGGTGGATCAAGATGAATAACTAACTCACTGGATTGTCTACTCAAGACAGTCTTAAGTATACTCAAGCAATACAAGGCCTTCAATGATTGTTATCAGATAGGTAAAAGGATAAAGAAACTAATCAATAAATCAGAACATACATAAATCAATTACATATGATGGGCCAATTAACTATCAATTAGTGCTAATGATCCTAGTTTAATAATCGAAAGGTAAGATGACAATTACCATAGGATTTTAAACATAGACAAAGAATACCATTCAACTCAATAGCACAGAACAGAGATAAGAAAAGAAGGTCTGACAACAATGAATGAAAGAAGCTTGCAGGCTGATTACATTAAAGAAAGTGTCTATTCACAAAAAAAAGGCAAGTAGAATACTCAAAATCAAACCTCTACTCCTTCTGAAGTTTTAGGCTTTATAGCCTTTACATGACAGTTCCATATCCTCAGAAAAAGGAACTGATTTGCTAAAAATAGACCATTTAAAAACAGTTTTACAATAAACTAGGAAAAGATCCTATTTTCATGGTCGAAACTGTATCTTCAATAGATCTTCAGGGTCTTCGACAGCTTGCAATGATCTTAAGATGTTTGCTGGAGGAAACCAAAAATGCTACCTGGCAGATAGTCCAACTGTTTACTAAAAATAGGCAAGAAACCCTATCTTTTCATCTTGCTGGCATCTTTCACAACTGAAACAAGACCTTAATAATGATGTCTTTAATTATTATACATCATTTGAAACCATCCTCGAGGCATTTGGTTGAGGAAAACTTAGACCTATGCAAAAATAATGTTTTATGCCCTATTTCAGGGATTTCGGTGATTAAGAGAGTAAAAATCAGAGATTATAAGTCACCGAAAGCTCTACTTTTAGTGACTAATGAACAGTTGAAATGTTCGCCTAAGTCATCAAAAGCTTTGCTTGAAAATAGCCTGCAAAATATGCAAAACTGAATCCTTATTTATAGCTCGGGATCTTCTTCTTCTAGATTTATGAGGATATGTTTATATACTATAGTACTACTCAGCATTCGTACTATGTATATGTTCTTAGTTTATATATCACTATGTGTAAGCTTTTGGAGCATTCATTTAGGCTTAATACATGTATTCAAATAAGTGATCTGAAAGAGTTTTAGTATCATCAGACTTCTGAAGTAGATCTACTTATCCAAGTCTGTCATTCATGCTCTTATTTCTTCAATCCAAAAAACAGAGTATGAACTATGTAAGAGACCCAGCTCCGGTAGATTAAACTGACTATTGACTGTGTATGAGCAAATTTAGGAATGGCCATGTTTTCATATGAGTGTCTCTCTAAGTCAATGGCTGTATTCATGCTTCCCTTTGCGGGACTCGCAATTTTGTTTCCATGGTTTCCCTTGATAAATGACTGTCATCAAAGATACACTTGCAAATGATTAAATTAGTAACTGAAACACCATCCTCCATCATGGCTGTCACAGTAGTTGTGTCATGCCCACGCCATACATAATTACGAAAAGTCATTCCTTCAGCTACAACGCCCTTCCAATCAACACGTATTGCTAAAATAAGTGAAGCTCCTTCCAAGAGAAATGAGCCACCAATCAGTATAACTGCATAGAAAATGTTTGCTAGGGGCTCTAAGCTTCATCAATTTTGTATTACATGAACAACGATATCTCCAGAGCCAAGGTAGAAAATTCCAACAGCAGAAATCAATGGCCAGACTAGCGCTCCTTTGAAAAGACATAAGGGAACATCTGTTATGACAATGGACCTTTAGAATTATGGATTTCAAAATCAACATGTTGAATTCCTGGAACAATTCCCTGGATTTCCTTCATTTATTTGTTACCTGACAGATCCTCCCTTGCATCTTTTACTCGATGTGTTTTTCCTGATGCAGAGGCATATGTAGTCATGCGTTTGCTCTTTATATGGGCAGCTAACAAATATGAAACCTTCAAATGCAAATGCAATGTATTCTGAAACCATGCAAACATAGCTCCCCTGCATGATCTCATGACACCTTAACCTCGACATATGGAACATGAATCATCAATTGAATTGCTTGGCGCGAAGCACCTGTAATCTCGGGCATAGTTTTCCTCAATCTATGTAACACTAGATACCCAAAACGGCCTCTGCACAATCATTTTGACTCTTGGCTCTTAGCTGGCATTCTGAAACTTTTTAATCACCTCCTCTTTCACATGGCATATAGAAGCCTATAAATAAAAATAATGTAGGAGAAATATCCCACATTCCCCAAGGGTTTAAGTGCTTACAGCTGTACGTATGCCAAATCATTTAATATAGAATCGATGAGACATATGGTAAAAGGATCGGTGCTGCATTGCGCTGGGCTTTGATTTGAGTTTGACTCATGACTTAGTATACTAATGGCTTTGAGTGTCGACTTAAGTTTGACAAGTGGTTTGGATTAAATTTAGAATCACCTTGAGCACCCAGCACTTCATAACAAAAGTGCATATTGTTATTTGAGAATATAAAAGCCAATAAAGCTAAGATTGTGGGCTATGTAACATTTTATTTGCATTTTGTGTATTGCAGGTAAAGAGGAGGAGACCAAAGGATTTCTGGGCAAGAGAGATCAATGGGAGCTAAACGAAAAATTTGGACTTTAAAACACTCATAAGAAGACTAAGGAAAATGACAAATTAAGCATGAATGGACAACAAATGCCTCAAAACTTCAAAACCATTTGAGGAGATAACATAATGGATGCATGCAAAATGCATGCAGGCATGCAAATATAAAAAATGATGGTGAGAATATTTCAACACACCCCTACAAGCTATACTATGAGGTAATAACTAAAAACTGAAAAATAGGGCCCTGGTGACTGAGACGAAAGGTCGCCCCGTACAACAATCTAAATAATAAATGAGTAAAGAGGGAAAACCCAGTGGGAAGAAATCCCTCCCTAAAAATAGACTGAAGGATGTTAATGTAGCATGTCATCACTCACCCTAGAAGGAGGCAAGTGTCCTTCTTTTCTGAAGAAGGATCGATCGATCTGAAATGGATCAGTAATGTGAGAAGGATGAAACCTTCCATTTTGAAAATCTAATTTGGTTCTCCTTTGATCAAGTGGACCACCAACCAAATCACCGGAAGATCTAAGAGTAATGGCTGCCCATCGAGGAAGAGGAGGATCATCAAGTGAAATATCATCAGGTTCTTGTGGAACTAAATCTCCTATTCGCTCATCTTCATCATCAGTTGCTATACCTTCAGGTTCTTGTGGATCTGGGTCTAGCATTCGCTCTTCATCATCTCCATCTTCAGATTCTGAATCTGAAATCTCATGTGATGAAGGTTCGCTCTCTTGTAGCTCATCAAGCAGTGATGGTGGTATCTTCCTCTTAGGAAGAAGTGGATCATGCTCCAAAAACATAATATGAAGATCATTATGGAGCATGTGATTCGAACCAACTGAGGTAGAATCAAAATCATGAATGTGTAGATAGTTCTTTGATATCATCTTTGAACCAACATAGGTGAGATCATAACCAAAGGAACTATGACATGATTATGGTATCTTGGACTTCAAATCAGATCCAAGAATTGGAAGATGACTTCTCATGATCTCCTTTGAACCAACAGGGGTGAGATCAAAACCAAAATCACAAAAAAGTGCATGAGTCATGAACCCAAGCGAATGACAAAGTCTTTCATATTCGGTGAAACTCTAAAGACATGTTCCAATGACCAAATAGGAGTCCAAAGAAGGAATTTGATCAAGGAGGGCGAATGCATTGCCTCCCAAATCTGATTTTACCTCCAAAATAATCAATATGTCATCATCTTGCACATCAACAGGCTCATGAGAAGTAGAGATTGTGAAAGTCTCTTCAACTTCTAGAGTAGTAGCTGACATCTCTTGATCATAATTCGAATCAGAAAATGGATCAACTAAAACCATGTCTTGTATTTTGACTTTATATTGAACAACTTCAGCATGGGATATGATGGAGGCCGAATTATGAATAGAGAGAGCACTGGAGGAAGTATCACTGGGCTTGTTTTCCAAATGGCTAGCATCATCTTCTTCCTCCTGATTTCCAAATAGTTTGTCCAATATAGTCCATAGATCGCTTGGATGTTGATCAAGATTAATGAGGTAGTACATATTGGAATACATAGCACTAAATATTTTTCCTAAGGCTCCGTCACAAGCATCAAGCCAATCTTGTTTCTCTTCATAGGAAGAAAAATATCTCTTAGTACCAATACACACATCAAAAAGACCACGTCTCTTCAAATATGATATCATCTTTGGTTTCCACTCATCATAGTTGAATGGAGAGAGAGAAGGGACTCCTTCCAGATACATAGTTCTTGAATTCAAATCTACTACTGCTGGATGGATTCAAATGATGGAATGAACTTGTAGTCACAATCAACAAACAATCTTCATATGTGTTTCTGGTGCAGAAGTGTGGAATCACTAGTGAAGAAGTGCAGAATCACTAGTGTAGAATCACCAGTGCAGAATCACTAGTGCATAATTACCAATGTAGAATCACTAGTGCAGAATCACCAGTATAGAATCACAAGTGCAGAATCACCAGTGCAAAATCACTAGTGTAGAATCACCAGTGCAGAATCACTAGTGCAGAATCACCAGTGCAGAATTACTATAGAAAAGTTGTGTGTCCCTGCCATGGCTCTAAGGAGGATTCGAATGATGGAATAACCTACAAAACAATGAAATTTGTTGATGGAGATTTGCTACAATTCGAATGAACACTGCCTTATGACACTGAGCACATATTACTAAGTCCTTCACACCTGGCTAGACCTCACTGGATTGCTCTGGTGAATTCAAGGTAATAGAACTAGGATGTGTTGTGGAAACTCAGAGGCTTTTGGTTCTCAATGAAAGATAGTTGCTCAATGAAATGCTACAATGGTTGCAATTCGAATAGCTGTTGTTAGCTCTAATAACATGTGATAATCTGCAGGAAGATCTCACAGCTGTAACAAACCTCACACAAAACTCACTCAAGAAGTATAGAGAAGAAGAGAAGAATGTAGTCAATAATCACTCATGGACATAGAAAATGGAGAATAGCAGTATAATCATACATTAGCTGTGAGCTGGCACTTTGAAAACTAAATACAATGCAATAACTGTCAATAGAATTCGAATTAACCAAGAGGTCATTCGAATCATGCTCAAAGTGTGGCTTGGATAACATTGGAGACATCATCCAATCAATAGTATCAGTCATAAATGGTCAATAGTCAGTCAAATGAGTCTAACTGAGTCTAACATAACCATCTAGGCAGAAATCAGGGGATGGAGACTCCAAGGAGGGCGCATGAGGCTGTCAGAAGGTCAAGTGGCACTCCAGAATTAGCTAACTGGGAGCTACAGTAATTTAGGATGAGCAATCAATGGAAAAATTGGTCAATTAATGCTCTAACTGACTGTTAACTCCCTGTAGGTGAGAAAAGGTGCACATGTCATGCAGGTGAGTAAAACAAGGCGCATCAGGTAGGTAGGAGGGCTACTGGGAGCTGGAGACAGGCTCTAGGGAGCTGAAATTAGGATCTAGGTTCTGGGAGACCACCAAAATGATGATTAGATGCATGCATTTTCATGCATGATGACTGAATGCATGCAAAATGCATGCAGGCATTCAAATATAAAAAATGATGGTGAGAATATTCCAACACTAAGAAGATAATCAGATGCGCAAATATCAAGTAGCTGCAGAATCAAGTATACACGCCATGATGAGGATGATCTAAGGCAAGTGCGTTAAACTGAAAGGATGAATCATATGATGCACAACATGTCATAGATTGTATAAAATACTGTGGCACTTAAACAGAACAGATGCATCTTAGTAAGTGCGCATTTACATCTAATACTAGTACACAAATCAAAACAAGAAGTCATCGATTGATGCACAATATCAGTTGAGAGTGCAGTTGCGCAGTAGTATAATGACATAGTAAATTAGTGGCACAAACTGTAGCAAGTGAAGTATCACACAATATCAAGTGTGACATCAGTTAAAGTGAAGTGTTGAGTGGAATGATAAGTTAACTAATGTATGCAGGGAAGTGACATCAATACGACTGCATATAGAAGGTGTGCATAGTAGAACAAACATCAGAAGCTTAGAAGTGTGTGCATGTTGGAAGTTCAGCAAGGCAATATCTTATTGTGTATATCTAGGCAGCAAGATGGGGAAAGGAATAGGGGGTTGTAGCCTCCTTCCAATTGGTGCTAGAAAACATAGGGATTGGTGCTTCCTTCAATTTGGTGCCTCCTTCCATTTGGTACTGGTAAACACAAGAATTTGGTGCTTCCTCGAATGTAATCTTTTCTTCACAAAAGAGCATTTTGTGGTTTTCTCCCGTTTGGGTTTCCATGTCAAAATTTCGTGTGTTATGTGTTCTTTGTATTGGTGCATATGTGGATGAATGCGTCATTTATGTTGGATTCATAATTGAATATTAGGATTAAGTTCAGACTAATATGTTAAAGAAGTTAAAAACTGATCATAACTACGTTAATACTGATTCACCCCCCTCTCAATATTATATAGGTTCCAGCAATTGGTATCAAGCGGGTGTCTTTAGTAATAGCTTGACATATGGAAGATAGATCCATGTGTAGATATGGACAAGCAGGAAGGTCTTTCTACCAACATAGCACCAAGGTTTTATGGCACCAACTACACCTTCTGGAAGGTTAGGATGGAAGTTACAAATATGCAATCACTAGGAGCATATGTTTGGCAGTCTATTATTGATGGTTACAATGTCCCAACAGTTGTACCAATTAATCCAAATTGGAAGAGAATATATCAATGCAATGCAAGAACCAAAAACACACTTCTATGTGGTTCAACAGATAATGAATTTGTTAAGATTATGCACTATGCCTCAGCCAAGGAATTTTGGAACAAACTCAGAGGTGTCTATGAATATGACGAAAAGGTAAAGAAGGAAAAGTTGTACAAATATTCTGGGTTGTTTGAATCCTTGAAAATGAAAGATGTAGAGAACATCACCTCTTATTTCTTAAGAGTTGATGAGATAGTTAATGCTATAAAGTGTCTTGGGGTCACTCTGGAAGAAGAATCAACACATACCTGAAAATAAAAGGAGGATTCCAAAACAAAAGAAAATTTTGTATACTAAGGAAGACAACAATGTATCTGAACGAAGTGATTGCGACGAAGAGCCAAAAGAGGTACTTTTCATGGCCTTTATGGAAGAAGAAAGTGGAGATGAAAAGAAGAAGAACATTTCGAAGAATACTCCAGCTGCGCAAAGCAAACCAAGGTCACTTGACAAATACTTCTCCAAATCCAATTGCAGAAGTTAAGACTAATAATCAATCTGAAGAAGAAAAAGAAGTTGCAGAAGTTGATTGGGAAGGTGAATTGATTAGTGCTATGGATGAATTAATAATTCAAGAAAGAATAATAAATTCTTGCAGGAACAGCTGTCAAAGTATGAAGAATAGGACAAGCTATTTCGAGAGTCTCTTGATACAAAGGTTTGTGAAAAGGTGATCAACTATGAGAAACAACTTATTTGCGCACAAGAAAAGGTCAAAGTGATTGAGGAATATAAAGTTGCACTGAAAGCTAATTTGGAAGAATTAGCGCGGAAGATTAAGATGCTGACTTGTCAGCTTGAGTCGAAGGACTGAGAAATATATTGCTTAGAAGATAAGTTGGTTGAGATAAAGGGAAAGAAACAAGTCCAAGATCCCGCGTAAATTGCGCACATCCAGAAAGAAAAAGGACTAGTTGTGAAGATGAAATGAAGAACAAGTTCAAAGACAGCACATCAATCCTAAACAAAATCTTGAATGATCATAGATCACATGAAGACAAATCAGATCTTGGTTATGAAAAGGCACCAAAGAAGGTTTGCGACAGTGAACATTGCTCAAATCATGTTAAGTCATTCGGGTATGATAGTTCCTTCAACAACTACAACTCTTTTAAATATACTAACCAAAGAAGGATCAATAGGATGAAGTACGCAATATGCAATCGCTTGGGTCATGTTGCAAAATATTGTCAAACTATGAGATGCTATGCATGTGATGGTTTTGGACATAAGGCTATGTACTGTCAAGTAGTAGTAAACTGTCATGATGAAGACTTTTTGTGCAAAAGAAATCACATTGCAAGGAATCATAGTGAAAATATTCAATTGTAGAATCAAGATAGAAGTGCGCACAAGAACACATGACTAAGGAAATTTCCCCAAAAATGCACAGAATAAGTAGACAATCTGGGTACATCTAAAGTAGCAAGCAATTGTTGCTCCTCTTACTGATCTCAAGAAGATCAGGTGATATACTTTAATTCAACACGATGTATCTTAGGAATTCAAGGAGTATGTTAGCTAAGGTTATGGTTAGAATGTGTATGTAGTTGTGTTTATCAAAGTCGCAAAAAGTTATGTGTTGAGTTAGAATTGTTGCAGAAAAGGATTTTCATAAACATGCAGGCATTTAGTTTGTTGCTGAATTATGATTATTGCATAAAAAGCTCTTGCATGTGATAGAGTGAAGAACAATTAGTTGTTGAGTTAATTTTTATGGCACAAAAGGAGAAAAATTTTGCATATAACCGAATGAAGAAAAAGTACAAACATTGTTGAAAGATAGACATGATTTTGCGCAAAAGATGTGATTTGTATTACATTCAAAATCAATGTTTTTACAAAATGCATGAGTCATCTTCAAAGTGAATATCAGAAGAGACTCCATGCCAAGGCCAAAAAGGTGTATACAAGAAAACAATTGAAGATGGAAAATTTGAGAAGTACAGAGTAATCTATAGCCACAGTTCAAGGTCAAGTTCTGATTATGGCTGGTGTGCGAGTCGAAGCTCCAAATCCGTTGGTACCAGCGCAATACATTCAGAGGATGGGAGCACAGGAAGAAGTTGTAATGTTGCACACAATGACAATTCATAATGCTCAGACCGAAGTGATGATAGCTCGTCCAGAATGCGTTGTTGCTGCAACTCTAGATTGTCAACCCGACGACTCAAATGATTCAATTGCTCAGCATGCCTGTAATTCACCTATGAATGAGCATATTGGTGTTGGAACGCTGCGTCCTCCATTCGGCATTTCCAGGCTCCCATATCAACTATCAGGTGTGTAAATTTAGACTGATGTGACTGAAGAGCAAGTCGCACATTCTCAAGAGAATTATTCATCCTCTGGTAAAAGGAATCCATTGGGAAGAAAGGTGAAAAATCAGGAAGAAATGCAACATAGAAGGGAAGGAGTGCAAAAGGTGATGAACTAGGCATCTTTCACAATGCTCTTATAGAATCGAATGGATGATTTTCATGCGCGTGGAGTTAAGTTGAAGAGATGTGCATTCAAGACTCTGTGATTAGAAGAAGGTGGTGGAGTTGCCAGAACTTAATGCTGGAATTAATAATCTTGGGAATTAGCACAAAAATTGGAAATCTAATTCATTGATCTATGTAATGAATGATGTTTCCCCAAAAGGTTCGAGTATGGATGCGGAACGTCATTGTTTCCACATGAACTAAGTGTCATATCCGCTTTAATGTCGAGCCGGCTGATAGATGAAGAACATGCCAAATATTTGGTTGTCATGGCAAGGAATGTGACGATAGTAAATGCAACAAGACATGGAGACATCATGGTAAATGCAATAGATGAAACAATCAGGCACAAAAAGGAAGTCAACAGAAAAGATAATGCAAAGCCTGTAAAAGATTGATTATGGAACTGTGCAGATGGGACAAAAGGATGATTGCACAAATCACTACGCAAAGAATGATGAAGTGTTGTGATAGGAACAAATTTTCAAGATACAAAAGTAATATAGCACCTATACAGGAAAAGAAATCAAAGATTATTATGAAAACAATATACAAATTGCAGGACATCAGTGAAGAAAATTCAGTGAAAGAAATGAAGCACGAAGACAGGGGGATTTATCCTTGTAAGCATACAAGTGAAGGTTAACGTAAAGAATAAGAATAGAAAATCAATGCGTTACGCAAGTAATGGAACCTCTTTTCCATTGATGTCAAAGGGGGAGAAATAATATGAAGTTTTTGGATGAGGTAGTGAAGAAGAAGAATGAAGTGGAGAAGTATTACAGCTGTGGAGAAGAAGCATGAACCTGAAGCAAGCTAAAGAGAAACATCATGAAGCCGATATGCTAAGAGCATGCAGCAACACAATAAGAATGATCATAAAGCATGTGATATGTGCAGAAATAAAAGAAAGCAAAAGAAGCACTAACATAAGAATGCACAGATGTCAAAGAAATTAGTGGGAGTATGTACACAGGGGGAGTACTATGACAAGCATAGATGAAGCATACAAGTTCAAGAAGATGATTATTCACATCTTCATAAGTTGTTGACATCAATGCCAAAGGGGGAGATTGTTGAACTTTGGTTGTCATTGATGTCAACTAATGTCAAAGAGGATGTAAACTGATTCAGTTTGAGTCATTGATGTCAAGTGGATTCAGTATTCCAATACTAGCTTGAAGAAATATAGAAAATCCACATTGAAGAAGTATATGTGCAAGCAATATGGTGAAGTATATGGATGCTAGTATGAAGAAGTATATCTAGAAGTTGCATCCAGTCTGAAGAAGTGTGTCCAGGGGTACATTATGCATATCCAGTTTGAAGAAGTACATAAAGAACATGTACTTGAGCAGGCCAGAAATCCATCCAGTCATAATCCTTCAAGGTACAAGATAAATTGTTGATTGGACAAAGGTTTGGGGAATCCGCAAGCAAGCCAAAGAATACATGGCACAAAGTCTAAGTGCGCAAGAAAGTCTAGTGGAGTGTGCAAGCAACATGGAACAAGAAATGGTTGAATAGTTATGCAAGACCTGAAAGCGCACAAGTCTCACCAATTAAAAGAAGCTTTCTGTTGTTGAAGCACACACAAGTTCCGAGAAGGGTGTAGCGGTTGAAGTCATTATATGCACAATTTCCACAGTTGATGACACAGCAAGTGCACAAGACCCACAAGTGATGGTACCGCAAGGTTCAAAGTCCCACTAAGTCAAATATCAAGTATGCGCAAGTTCCGCAAGACAATAATACATCAAGTACGCAAGACACACAAGTGTTGGTACAACAAGGGTGAAAGTTCCACCAATTCAAGGACCATGTATGCACAGAACCCACAAAGAAATGACACATCAATGGCGCAAAACATGCTAAGTGGTAGAATCACAATCCGTGAAGCAAGGAAGAAGAAGGAATGCCACAACCAACTTGTGGACATACAATCCATGCAAGACATGTATAAATAAGGAAGCAAGTTGGATATTTGTAGTAAGCTTGATGGAAAGGATGAAGAGCTCGTAAGTAGAATATACATATTTATATTCAGGGCATCAAGGGCTTGTGGAACCAGAACAACAATGGTCTAGCAAAGAGCTGAGTGCACACAAGCAGAGAAATGATATAACTAATGGTGCGCAGAATGATGTTGTAGATATGTGACGATTGCGCTAAGACAAAAAAGGAAAAATGAAGAGGATGCGCAAGTGTTTGAGGACCGAATGACCATATTGCAGACAAGACACAGATAGTCACAGATAGTCACAGATGTTCTAAGGTGGATCCGCGCAGAGACAAACATGAAGTATATTAGAACATGCGCGAAGTGAAGAATTTTTACTAATGTATGAAGACTGAGTTGAATTGTGCTAAGAATATAATCATATCCATAGATACTGAGTAGCGGCAGAATCAAGTATACGCGTTATGATGAGAATGATATAAGGCAAGTGCGTTAAACCAAAAGGACGAATCATATGATGCACATCATGTGAAAATTGTCTGAAAGACTGTGGCACTTAAACAGAACAGAAACATCTTAGTAAATGTGCAATTCCATCTGATGCTGGTACGCAATATCAGAACAACAAGTCATTATTTGATGCACAGTATTAGTTGGGAGTGTAGTTGTGTAGTAGCAGACTGACACAGTAAATCAGTGGTGCAAACTGCAGCAGATGAAGTAGCACACAATATCAAGTGCGACATCAGTTGAAGTGAAGTGTTGAGTGGAATGAGAAGTCAGGTGATGTATGCATGGAAGTGAAAACAATACGACTGCATACAGAAGGTGCGCGCAACAGAACGAACATCAGAATATCAGAAGTGTGCCCTTGTTGGGAGTTCAACAAGGTAATATCTTATTGTGTATTTCTGGGAGGCAGGAGGGGGCAAGGAACAGGGGGTCGTAGCCTCCTTCCAATTGGTGCTGGAGAACATAGGGAGTTGGTGCTTCCTTCAGGTCGATTCCTGTAAAACTAGGGGGTCGGTGCCTCCTTTCAGTTGGTGTCGGTAAAAATATGAAGTCAATTCTTCCTTGAATATAATATTTTCATCACAAAAGAGCATTATGTGGTTTTCTCCCGTTTGGGTTTCCACATCAAAATTTGGTGCATTATGTGTTCTTTGTCTTGGTGCATATGTGGATGAATGCTTTATTTATGTTGCATGCATAATTGAAGATTAAGATTAAGTTCAGAATAATCTGTTAAAGAAGTTAAAAACTTATCATAATTGCGCCAATATTGATTCACCCCCCTCTCAGTATTAAATAGATTCCAATAGGATTGTTACCTGACCAGCAATAAAACTATGAACAGTAAACAACACAATAATTGAAAAAAATATGATTGAATAGAATAGTTTGAAGCTCTAATTGTTTGGATGCTACTTTGTCTCAAAGATACCCAGCACATCATCAAAAAGTAAAAGATTTATGTGTACTATTGCCTATAAACTTGCGAGGCTGTGCGTTCTCGTATCTTGCTCAAAATCTATTGCCTACAATAATTGCACACTAGGTACCAAGATTTTGTAATCTGTTAATTCCAATCATCCTTATTAATGGGGTTTCATTAAATTGTGTTTACCTACCTTCATGTGTCAAAATCAAATTTCTTTAGTTGCATTAGATTCCTAGATTGAAAAAACACTTCACGATTAATAAGCACCTTGCAGCAATGCAATTAATGTTGTTGTTGCAGGATTATGAGTTGTTGGATATGAACCAACGGCTCATAATCCCACAACAAAATAATTAAATACGTTTTTACAGGGTAAATATTTATTTAAGCCCCTTTTCATAGATAAAATTGACACTTTCACTATACACCCATTTTTATGTTCAAAAGCATTTTTTAATAAAAGTGTGGTTCCTACATGTTACAGTTTTTTTTCATCAATCCTTGTTGTATATGATTTTTGGAAGCTGAAAAAATTTGGTGTTTTCTTATCATTTAACTATTTTTAATTCACAAAAAAGTCAATTGATGTCAAATGCCAACACTTTGCCAAAAAATTACCAATTTCGTCAATTGTGCATTGAACTCATTCTTGAGTTGGTTGATGGTGAGGAAAAACTTAGTGGAACTTTGATGAGGTAGGATAATATTATTTTGATGTCAAAACTACCATTATATCTAGGATTTCCCATTTCGTTACCTTGACCCCCATTATTCCCTTCCCTAGATGCTAGATCAAGCAATCTAACATGCAACTAGGTAAGCAGTGTTAGAATGGGATTGAGACACAAGATTCATCAAGATGTCTTTCCTCACACCTCCATAGTAGTCCCTCACATTAGGGAAAAGGGGATAATATCAATATATCAGGATATCCCCTTCCCTGGATGATCTGAATGGATGGTGACTCAACTTCCAGTGACAATAGTAGATGGTAACTTAATGAGATTTAGCCTAACTTGAACCTCAATGGAATTAGAATTGAAACCTCATGATGAACTCTACCTTAAAATGACCCATTCAAACTGATTAGGTAACCCATTGGGATATATGTATGTATGTATGTAGAGAGAGAGAGAGGTGGATCCCAATGGGTTAGCACAATCAATTTGAATATGTATGTATATATTAGCCACCCTATTCCTTGGAATATCGAGATGGAGGTTGGATTAATTGCTAGCCATAATAGTGGGTGACAACCCAGTGGGACTCAACTGGACCAAATACTTTGTGATGGAATTCACCTTGAAAATGAAGAGTTGCCTTATAATATTTCAAGGGAGCTTATAAGTGGAAAATCATAAAATGTGGCATGCTTATAAAGGAAAATTGAATGGCTTATAAACCATCTTAGTCTCACAATCATTATGTGTAATGGATTATTCACAACCCAACCATTGACAATGTTAGGGACTTGCACCCCAAATCTATCTTCAAAATTGACAATTTTTTTGTTGTAAGTAGTGCCTTATAAACCATCTTCATCTCACAATTGTTATGCATGTGGGATTAGGTGCAAAGTTAACTTTTGAATTAAAAAAACTTTTGGTGTAAATAATACTTTCTAAACCATATATGTCTCACAATTTTAATGAAAGTGGGATTATTCACAACACACAAACACTATGCATCTCAGATTATTCATAACACACACACACACACAAATGATATGCATGCCATATTATTCGTAACACACACAAAATTGAGAAGAGGATTGTTATCGTGGAACAATCTCAACATAGATATATGCCACTTTAGATATAGAATATAACATCACATAGTTAAAAATCACAAGCCGAAGATGGTTCACAAGGTGTGACACCAATATTGTCACCAATGTTAGTATCAAAGTAAGGGAAGATGTTATCACATCATCCTCAAAATTTGCACCCAAAACCCAACTCCTAGATAGACAAAGATAGCAACCACAAGACAAGAAGACCCATAAGGCTTGACATTGAAATGATTAACAATGTTAGTACCAGATGGTGCACCTGAGTGGGCCCAATGATTAAGAACATGTGTTATCTCCATGGAGGTCACAGGTTCAATTCCAATGAGGGGTTGGGCTGCACATATTGACCTGTCATAGTGAAGCTAAAAGGGTAGGAATCCCCTTGATGTGAAATCTCGGCCCATGTTAATCTATGATTTATTGGTATATGTGTCTTGCGGGTTGTTGCATATACTCTTGGGAGGTTGCTAAGTTCCCATTGTTAAAAAACCAATGTTATTATCAGATGAAGGATGACACTATCATATCAACCTAGGGACTTACACTCCAAATCCAACTCCTAAACTGAAAAATCTTTTGAGAAAGTCAAAATAGAATAAGAGTATTAATGTGGAATGGAGATCCGAACATAAGGATTTGCAATTGTAAAGATAGTCTATAATTTTATGTAGAAATCAACCATAAACCAAAGACAACCCACATAATATGATAGTAAAACTCCTAGCAATATTAATACTAAAATGAAGGAATTTGATATTACATCAATAATATAATAATTATGACAATGACAAAGGAAATCAATTTTATTTGGACATATTCTTCCCTTACACACTTAATCCCTCACATATAAATAATAAAAGGGATTTGTTATGATATTCCCTAGGGGTGTCATTGGAGGGGATGAAGGGCCCATTAAAGTAATAATAATGGAGGTCATTTAATGTAAGGTGGATTAGGTTCACAATATTTACTATTATTAAATAAGACCCAATATGGTAGTTAGTATTGACTAAATGTAATGGGGCCTCATTAAAGAAGGTCCATTAAATAGTTAGGAAGTTGTTATGGTTATGATTATCTTGTTATCTATAAGGAAGGATGGTTTCCTTATGATTGATATGAAATAATATTGTATTTGGAGCTTATCTCATTGAGAGGTCACCCAATCTTAAGAGGCAAGTGAACAAGAGTGGTTTCCTTCCATAAAAGGATAAATTGTAAGGTGTTGCCCTATATTAAGGTATTTTGATAAATAAAGCATTAAAAATTTATGATATCTTGTGTTTAATTGCATATTTAGATTTAAAGTACATAACAAGTGGTATCAAAGCACTTTATAGGGAACATTTGAGAAATTTTGTCTACTAGTTGCTTTTTGCAAATTTGGGGCCACAACACTCAAGTAAGTTTCTAAGTATTTTTTGTAGAATTTCTAAAAACTAATTATAGATTTGTATTCTCATTGCAAAATTATACGATTTAAAAAAAGTATCTTGAATCAAAGTTCGGGCGAAAGAGATACTGTAGTTTGAAATGTGGTCTTTTTTAAGGGATTTTCAGTGACGACCGTTGGTCTTGCAAAGGATATAACTTTTGATAGAGTTATTAGATTGTAGTTAGATCATTGTTGTTTGACAAAGAATTCACAGGGTTTGATTTGACATATTATTTGATATATTTCCAGTCAATATTTAGTGTGCAAAAACCATTATAATTTGTTTCCCTTAATACTCTAGATCTCATACGTACAATGGCTTATGGCGTATTATAGGGATATATTAACTTGTCTCAATGAGGAATATCTAGTGATATATACAAATTACATGGAAAATGGAAATTATGTGGAAGAAGCCCCTCCTATGAGTTTTCTTAAAGAGGCAATGGATTATGAAGAGCATGCCAAACCATGATTACTCTAAGTAGAAGACTTTCAACCTCTTGAAGGAGTTTTTATAGTGCAACTCCATATGGAGCAACAACCACAAAAAATGCATGAATCTTATGAAACAATCCAAAGGATGGAAATTTGGAGTGATATTGAAGATATGACATATTTTATGGTTGGTTTGATTTAGAGAAGACTTGTGATGAATGGTACATGAACAACTGTATTTTTTGGGAAAAGGAATACTTTCATCTTCCATTTTATTACTATACTCCACCTTATGTAGGGAATATTGTCATTAGAAAATCAAGAGTTTTCATCTTGCATATTATCCAATAGTAGTGTGTCTTGCAGATCCACATCTGACCTTTTTCAAATATGTGGACATTTTTTGGATATGGATGGATCTATATAGCTAAATCCACATGACTATGTTAGGGAGCACCCTTCTCTAGTAGGTGTTGAGCTTATATATCTTTAATGGGGAGTTAACATGAACACTTTGACACGAGGCTTGGGTTTATCGATGAATCCCTTGGATTACTTTAGCATTGCACTTAGTACTTTTACATGGGATATTGGTTACTTTAGTATGGCGATCAACACTTTTACATGGGGCCCAAGTTTATCGTGGAGCTTCTTGGATTACATTAGCATTGTGGCTAGCACCTGTACATGGGACCCTAGTTCCCTTGCTTACTTTAGGATGGTGTTTAACACTTGTCCATGGGACCCTGATTTATGGTTAAATGTTCTCACATCAAAGGTTGAGGGCAATGTTTTTTTAAGGGGAGTGGAGTGTTATGATCCTCCCTAGTGGTGTAATGGAGGCGTGAAGGACCCATTAGAGTAATAATAGGGGAGGTCATGCAATTTAAGGTGACTAGATTTACTATCTCTATTACTACTGAATAAGGTCCACTATGGTAGTTAGTATTAAATATATGTAATGAGTCTCATTAAACGAGGCCCACTAGGTTGTTACAAGACTGTTATGGCTATGATTCTCTTGTTATCTATAAGTAAGGATGGAGTCCTCTTTATGAGTGATGTGGAAGAATATTATATTTGGAGCTTAGCTTAGTGAAAGGTTGACCAACCTTAATGGACAAGTGAACATGAGTGGATTCCTTCCATAAAATGATCAATTGCAAGGTGTTTCCATACCTTAAGGGGTTTTGATAAATAAAGATGGGATAAATTTCAATATATTGTGTTGTTTGCATATTCATATCCTTGGAGCACTTTCTAGGGCACAATTTTCACTGAATATGTAATCAAACACAAGATATAATTTTTTTCAACGCTTTATTTATTACAAAAACCCTTAATTTAGGCCATTCTCTTAAAATTGATCCTTTTATGGAATGGATTCAATCTTGTTCACTTGCTTCTAAGGGTTGAGCTACCTCTCAATGAGCTAAGTTCCAAATACAATATTCTTCCATGCCATTCATAAGAAGGTCCCTTTCTTTTTTATTTCCTAACCATAACAACCCTTTAATTACCTAGTGGGCCTTAAGACCTCATTACATTTAGTCAATACTAACTACCATAGTGGATCTTATTTAATAACAAGAGCCGCAAGGTGGCAATGTCCCCGACATTGCCACCTGGCCTAGTTGTAGATAGTTTCTATGAAAAATGTAGAGCAACAATATTTGCAAAGGAAATTGATTATATATTGTACAAAAAGAAAATCTCAAAGCAAAATGCAAATTCTGCAAAATGACAATGGTGTATGCATTTGCAAAGCAATGTATTTAATTTTTCTACTCTTAAGGATATAATTGGGTATCGTGATAAAGACAACACAAATACAAACCCTACTCCTAGGAAAGGTAGTGAATTCGTACCTTACTTAGAAAGATTCAATCAACCACATACATAATAATTCCACATTCTCCTAAATAATACCATTCCCTTAATAAATTCTCCAACTTAGCGACCTAAGACACTCCACACTTGAATGTTAACAAGTGTCCATTGAATTGAGGGATGGGAACCCCCTCCACCATCTCGTTGGAAATTTTTCGACCAAAGCATTCACATGGAGGCTCCTTGATAGTCCATGGGACACCATATCTCGTTGTATTCTACTATGAGTGTGTTTGTATCTATGGGAAGGAGAAAAGATTGAAGATGCCCAATGTGGTGGTATTTCCATGTGACAATGTCCCTGCAATTACAAATATGTTAATTTGAAATTTACAAAATATTTCTACAACATAGAAATTATTGCCATAAAAACTTAAAAAAATAATTGTGTAACTAAGATCATGATATTGCCATAAAAACTTTAAAAAATATTTGTGTAATTGAGATCATGAGCTTAGAATCAAATCAAATTTTGTTTTTTAACACACTCCTTTTACAACCAAGGATCCTATAAACATCATGCAATTTTTTTCTCATGTAAATCCACAAAATTCTTTTATGCAAACATGCATAATTTTCTCAATCAATACAAAGTTTTTAAATATGATTATTATATTAAATTCATTACCTAAAAGCAAATACACATAATTCCTCAATTCATACCAAGCTTTTTAATATCATCAGTATAATTGCACCGAGTGTAAACGAGGTGCTTACAACCCAGTATGGGGGAGATCCTATAATGGATGTCACATGTAACATTTTCAAAAGTAATAAAATGTAAAAAGTAATAGTATGGGGGAGATCCTGTAACGGATGTCACATGTCACATGTTGTAACATACCCTTTTTGCTGAAAACACATTTTATGTTGGAAACATTATGTTAACTTTTATTGTAAAGTTTTATATTGGACAAGTGTCCAAGGATGACTATATTTGCACAATATTTTATTATTTAATAAATTAAATAGGAGACAAACACCCAAGGGGACTGTTGAAAGAGTGGTTATTGACCCACTAGGTGGAATGGAATCTGGGGTAAAAGGCAATGGACAAGTGGCAACATCACGATGCAACTAACTAGCTATTGGTATGGGACAACTCCCTTGAAATGTGGTCATAGTGCCCTCAAAGGTGGGACTGGAGCTTGAGGCTCATTTATTCAAAACTGACCACTCAAGACCTAGGCAGTCTATATAAGAGCCATCAAATTATGAACTGAGGTTCATCA
Source organism: Larix kaempferi (assembly GCA_027924585.1). Taxonomy (NCBI): domain Eukaryota; kingdom Viridiplantae; phylum Streptophyta; class Pinopsida; order Pinales; family Pinaceae; genus Larix; species Larix kaempferi. The sequence goes on along the minus strand of BSBM01001133.1, from coordinate 2,721,850 downwards.
CTTTTCCTGATGAGGAAATTTACCTTGGGGTTTTTTTGTGCTTGCACCCAAGAGATTTGATCAGGTGATATGCTGAGTTTTGATCATCGTGTAACTCTACCTATTATACTACTCAGTGCAGAAGTCATACTATTGAGTGCAGAAGTTATATTGCTGAGTGCAAAAGGCATATTTTGAGTGCAGAAGTTACACTGCTGAGTACAGAAGTTGTCTTACTGAGTGCCTTGCTTCTGCACAAATTCCATCTACTTAGTGGTTCAGTAAGCAGGCTAGGGGTCCAAAGGAAGCAAGTAGTTTTGGCTGCTTCTTCTAGAAAAGGTTGGGAGGAACAGGCCTCCTTAGGTGTTTGTCGGCCCTATCTTCATTTACAGGTTCTACTTGTCTTTTGTAATTTTAAGTAGTTTAAATTTCTATCTGCAATTATTGATTTACTGTTGTTAAGGGTTTTATCAAACAAATATGAATATTTCAGTCTCTGATCTAATTAGGATTTTGTATAGAAATGATTATGTAAGATGAAATGAATAAAATATTTCTCTACATTTTTCCCCATGCTAATGGATCTGCATTGTACTCTAGTATAGAGAAGAAATTAAGATAGATAAATTGATAGGAAGATTGCGAGATGAATGAAAAGATCAATACTGTTATATTTCATTAGTTTCCCCTACTATTAACATTTGGTGTTAAATAATATAACTCTACGCTTTCATTATTCATTCTTTCCATCAGTTAAATGTTTAGGTTTATTGTATTTTTATTTCATAATTTTGTTTTGAAATAACAGATGCAAATAACTTATTTATGGAGTACACAGAATTATTTCTATTCCAAAATGCATAATTATTTCGCACAAATCCTTATGCACAACATTGCATTCTTTTCTTTCACATTTTTTTTTATTTAAAAACTGCAACTAAATCCCATTCACATTTGACATTGGATTCAAAACCCTATCTTTTGGTTTTATTATTTTCCATAATTATCACAACTATTTAAAACAAAGAATCATTATTTTTATCCAAACAGAGTTTCATCGACCAACCCTAGAAGTATTAACATCCATCTCTCTTAAAACTCAAACGCTTATATAGAAAACACAGTACTTTATTATCAAGAACACAGTAAACTACAAAACATTAACTTTCAACTTCTCTTTACAAAAGGGAGCAACGCTCACAGTATCATCCACAAAATCACAGGTCTAATGAAAGCATAAATTCTTTTTCAGTTACCGAGAACCATAGCAGGGTGAAACCCTCTCCTGAGTATTTTCCTTAAGGATTATACAATGAAAACAATTACTACTGCAAACGACATCAAAAGGGTTGAGGATCTTATCCTTCCCAAGCCACCAAAAGTACAAAGGTTTTCGACGAAGAACAAGCCTCAGAGAAAACATTAAATCTCGGAAAAACAGACACGAAGGCCCAACATTCATCTAACCAGAGTAACTAGGTAACCACCGAGTCTTACCGCTCTAATTGCAGGAGACAGCTACAAAACGTTAAGCCGAGAAGCCATCGACGAAGGTACCTTCCATTTGACATCAGGGTGGTTAAAAACAACCGTTGACAAAAATCAATACATGAGAAATGATAACAACTGAAACTCTCAAGCAGAATGAAAGATGCTGGGTTTGAACTAGGAACCTTTACCTTTAAGAAATTATCACCGAAGTGGAACGCCAAGACATTGCAAACAATACCCATTTCTCCATCATCAAACACCAAGAAGGAAGCGCGTCAACTCTGAAGTTTATCACCTAACAGACAATCGAGTATCGAATCATCTACCAAGAAGAGTCTGTCACTCACACCCTGGAGCTTCTACTTCAAGTTACCACTGTAAAATACCATGGGTATCGGCTCTTAAGCTTACAATAGGTCACGCCTTCGAACCTTGGGCACTCCAAAGAAACCAGTTAACAATACCCTGAAAGTTCTCTGCCTGTTGGCCTCTCCTCACAGCCACTACCCGAATGCTAAGGAAAACAATAACTCCGTAAAACATAGTGGATTTAGGGTAAGGACCCAAAGCCCAAAACCCTTGTTGGATCAACAGTAGAGATCACAAGAGGGTTGTCACGTAAAACCAAGAATCAACCACATTAATGACACCATCATTACCATAGCCACCAAGGAGGACAGCTATATCAAGCTCGAACCAGATCACTTACAGCTAGTCACAGCATTCAAGCCATCACCACTATATCACGTGCTTAGTGCCACAAAGTTGTCCACGAAGATATTCCACTATCTTGGCAGTTGGAGGTATTAAATGCAAAAAGGAAACCAAGTGCCTGCTAGCACGAAGTCTACATCGTGTTAGTATTACCATTACTTACAATGTTTGATTGTTGATAAATCGCATCAAATGGTTACATAGTAACACCTTGTGGTAATTCAAGGTGGTATCGGGATTAGATGCTAGTAAACCACATTAATATTAATTCATAAGCCATTTTGGTATTATATCGATACCTTGGGTTAGGACAAGGTTGTATTCATTTCTTTACTAGGTTTCCATAGTATAAATAGGATCACACAATGCACACACATGTTACCATATAGTTATTGTTGTCATAAGACCTGCATAGGTCTCGACATGTATTTATAATTCAATATAGTATCAAAGTTACACAAGAATTGTTTATAGTGTATAGGATAGCATTGTAATATGATATGAAATGAAGTAATTCCTAGGATAGAATTAAATCAATTCCTGCATGTGATTCCTAGGATAGAATTAAATCAATTCATGCATGAAATTCTTAGGCTCTAGAATATATTTTAAAGAATGGCATATTTATTATTGCATCACAATATAGATATGGGTTAATTCTCCTACTTTGCATCAAATAGAAATTCAGGATGACATTATACACAGCGCCAAACTTGGTTTATGAATCCCATTCAATTGTTCGAACAAATCAATACAAGGTTAGTACAGGGTTTATGAATAATACAACTGTTATACTTCTGATTGGCAAAGCTAGGCTAACTGAAGATCTCACCAATAGCACTTACGACATTATGCCTCCTAAATCATTAAGACTTGGGAGACACAGAAAACTGTTAGAACTCTTTGGTCACATGTCGTAAACACAATACCTGTAAATCTGCGAAAAGAACGATTCAAATGCTTTAGCACGAATGCTAAGTAATCCTTGGGGCATCCATAGGACCCCTTCATCATCAACAAGAAGAAACAATAGTTAACACATATAAACTTATATCTTTAGAACAGAAACAAAAGATTCGGAAAATACAGTTAAGTAAGTTTAACATCAAAGAGAAAATATTAATTATCTAGTCGTAACATTTCACTTACGACTAACAACAACATTTAGTATAGCAAGCCAACATTTAGACATTTATAATATTTTCGCACAGTTAGATTAAGTATTAAAAGCTATATCTAAAAATTTTAATTTTTTGTAAATTTCGAGATGTTACATGTGGTATCAAAGCATGAGTTCAAACTCTATGCCTGAAATAGGCTCACGCGCGCAAACAGAAAATAAAAATCAGAAAGTTTATGTTACTAACCTTTATTTTTCATTTTATTTTTGTATAGAACAATTTGATATTAATTTTCAGGTATGGACATACCGGAGAAATCAGCAGAGGACAGATCTCCTCATAACGAGCATAATAACAATAATAATGAAGGAATATATGTTGAATTAAACAACCAATATTCAGAACTTCTTCATACTGTAAAAGATTTAAAATAAGAGATAAGAACTGTTAAGGAAGAAAGTTAACGCATTATGAAAGCATAGGAAGAGTTAAATCAAATTCTATTGGAGAAATACCATCACGAGGAAAGAGGAAGGAAATCAGAAGTGAATTCTGATTCTAGTACAATGTCTCACAAACATAAGAGTAAGAAGGTTAAAAATGGTAAAAATATTAGTTACTCTTCATATGAATCTAATCGAAGTAATGATAAATCTGACTGTGACAGCAGTGACAGTGATTGTTGTTCCAAGAAGAGGAAGTATAAGCATCATGAACAAATTACTGGAGAGTTTAAAAAGATTAAGCCACCAACATTCAATGGCGAAACTGAAAAGGGTGAGACAGCTGAAGCATGGCTATTTGGAATGAAGAAGTACTTTAATATTTATGATTACTCTTCTTAGTTAAAAGGAAAGATGGCTATTTACAATCTAATAGGAAAGGCAGATATCTGGTGGCAGGACCTTAAAAGAATTAAGAACATAAAGAAAAGGGATGTAACCTGGAATATCTTTAAAAAGTTATTTAAGAAAAAGTTCTTGTCAGAACAGTACTATGAAGATAAATCAAAAGAGTTTTATGATCTAAAATTGGGTACTATGAACATGAAGGAGTTGTGCAGCAAGTTTTTTATCTTGTTGAGGTATGTACCTTACATGCTCGAAGAAAAGCCTAAGGTACAAAGGTTTCTAAGTTGTTTACCTTTCAACATAAAAGACAGGATTGAGTATGATAACCCTTCCACTCTGGAAGAGGCTATGAGGAAAGCAAATTTCTGTTTTGACCAAAACAGAAAAAGAGAAGGAATAGCTGGCTGGAAAAGTAATAAGTCTAATCAATTCGAGCATAAAAGGAAGAGCTTTAATCATAATTCTGGATGTTTTAAGAAAAATTTTAATAAGAGAAATTTTCCAACTAATAATAACTACACAAATAATACACCACAGAATTTTACTGCTGCAAGAAATGTACCTAATAACAATAACAACACCAGGTATGCTGAACAGAAAGGACCTTTGAAGTGTTTTGATTGCGGTGGAACACATAAGAAAGCAGATTTCCCACGCAACAAAAGGACAGTCAACAACGTTAATAGCATACAAGCGGAGCCAATAGTTGGTGATGGGGCAAGAGAAATGCCAAGGATAAATACAGCAAGGGAAAATCGGCAAGCAGACCATCAAACATCTATGGTCGAAATAGAAGGTATGCTACAAAACCGATCTATTTCTATTTTGATAGATCCAGGTGCAAGTTTGAGTTACATTTCACCTGAATTAGTGAAAAATTGCAAGTTAAGAATATAAAAGTTTGATAATTCTTGGTTAGTTCAGCTAGCAACAGGCACTAAAAGAAAGGTCATAGACTTTGTTAGAAATTGTGATGTATTTTTGAATCAGCTGAAAACCCAAGTTAATCTAAATGTTTTACCCTTAGGGTCATATGACTTGTTGATTGGCATGGATTGGCTTGAAAAACATAGAGAAGTGCTTAATTGTTATGAGAAATCGTTTACTTGTCTGAATAATGAAGGTAAAACTGAAACAGTAAAAAGAATTCATAGGAACATTTCAGTAAAACAAATTTCTTCGTTACAAGTTAAGAGAGTTGCCAGAAAGGGCTGTAAAATGTTTGTTGTTAATGTTATTAATGACAAGTGTTCATCTAAAGAAGACAAGTTAAAACTGGAGGATATTCCCATCCTTAGGGACTTTTCTGGCGTATTCCCGGAAGAAATTCCAGGATTACCTCCGAAAAGGGAACTTTATTTCACCATTGAGTTAGTACCAGGTGCGGTACCAAACACAAAGGCTCCCTACAAGATGAATATTCTGGAGTTAAATGAGTTAAAATCTCAGTTGAAGGAATTAATAGATAAAAACTACATCAGGCCAAGTGTGTCTCCTTGGGGAGCACCAGTAATTTTCGTTAAAAAGAAGGACGGTACCATGCAATTGTGCATCGATTACCATCAACTTAATAAAATGACAATTAAGAATCGATATCCCTTACCTCACATAGATGATCTATTTGATCAGAGATATTCACTAAAATTGACTTATGGTCCAGGTATCATCAGGCTAGAATAAAAGACGAAGACATATTCAAAACTGCATTCAGAACGCGATATGGACACTACGAGTTCGTAGTTATGCCTTTTGGGATAACCAACGCACCGGCAGTGTTCTTGTGTTCAATGAACAACGTTCTGCATAAATATTTGGATAAGTTTGTAGATGTGTTCATTGATGATATCCCGATTTACTCAAAAACTGAAGAAGAGCATGATGAACATTTACGAATAATTCTGCAAGTTTTAAGAGAACATTAGCTTTACGCTAAGTTCAGTAAATGTGATTTTTATAAAGATAAAATACAGTACTTAGGTCACAAAATTTCTAAAGATGGAATTTATGTTGACCCAGATAAGATAAAAGCAATTAACGAGTGGCCTGTCCCAAAAGATGTAACTGATGTTCGGTCATTTATGGGGATAACAGGTTACTACATAATTTTATTGAAGGGTTTTCAAGAATTGCAAACCCCATTACTTATTTGCAAAAGAAAGGGAAGAAATTCGTATGGGATCAAAAGTGTCAAGAAAGCTTTAATAAGTTAAAAGAATTATTAACCACTGCACCAATTTTTAAAATTGTTGATCCTAACAAAGACTTCGTGGTATGCACTGATGCATGCAACGATGGACTTGGTGGGGTCCTAACTCAAGAAGGTCATGCTATGGCTTTCGAGTCTAGAAAGTTAAAAATCCATGAAAAGAATTATGCAACTTACGATCTTGAGTTGGCAGCCGTGATACATGCATTGAAAATGTGGCGCCATCACTTGATTGGAATAAAATTCATACTAATGACAGATAATAAAGGTTTAAAGTATTTGTTGGATCAAACAAATCTTTACGCAAGGAAAGCTAGATGGCTAGCTTTCCTTAGTGAGTATGATTTCAAGATTCAACACATCAAGGGAAAGGAAAATAAAGTTGTTGATGTTTTAAGCATGAATCCCAGATTAAGCTTTATGGCAGCAATCAGCACCTTTAAGACAGATTTGGAAAATCAAATCGAAGAAGGAATTAAACAAGATGAAAATTAACAAAAATTGCTTGGTAAAGTTGTTGAAAACGTATCAGAAAATTTAATAACATATTTCAGCATTGATAAAAAGGGGTTAATGACTTATAAAAACAGAATTTATGTACCAAATGTGTCAAAGGTTAAGCTGTTAATTTTGGATGAAGTTCATAAGAGTCCTTATTCAGGACATCCAGGTTATCAGAAAATGATAACTATGTTAATGAAGGATTATTTTTGGCCCAACATGAAGAATGAAGCGACTGAATATATAGCTAGATGTTTTGAATGTCAGACCATTAAGGCTGAACATCAACATCCAGCTGGACTATTGCAGCCATTGCCAATTCCAGAAAGGAAATGGGAGATTATAAGTATTGATTTTATTACAGGTTTGCCTAAAAACCAGAAACAGAATGACTCCATAATGGTGGTTGTGGACAAGTTAAGTAAGGTTGCTCATTTTATTCCTATTAAAACCACATTTAAAGCTTCTAACATTGCAGATGTATTTATGAAGCAAATATTTCGCTTGCATGGAATTCCAAAGGTAATTATTTTTGCCCGGGACTCTAAATTCACTGGAAATTTTTGGACAACACTGTTTAAAGGTTTAAATACTAAACTAAATTTCAGCACTTCTTTCCAACCACAAACTGATGTTCAAACAAAAAGAGTAAACCATATTTTAGAAGACATGCTAAGAATGTATGTCAAAGATTAGCCATCTAAGTGGGAGGATTATTTACATTTAGTAGAATTTGCATACAATAATCATTATCAAGCATCTACTAAGTTAATTCCATTTGAGATCTTGTATGGAAGAAAATGTTGTACTCCTCTTTCTTGGGATAACCCTGTAGACAGATTAACGCTAGGACCGGATTTATTGAAAGAAATGGAGCTAACCGTGAAACAGGCTCAAGGTAACTTAAAAGTTGCCCAAGATCGGCAAAAAAGTTATGCCAATTTGAAACACATTGAAAGAGAATTCCAAGTTGGAGACCATGTTTTTATAAAGGTAAAACCCAATAAAAGTTCTTTGAAGCTTGGGATTTGTGCTAAACTAGCACCAAGGAACTGTGGGCCATTCGAAATCTTATCAAGGATTGGAGCTGTTGCATATCAATTGGACTTGCCATCTAATTTAAAAATCCATAATGTTTTTCACATTTCTGTTTTAAATAAGTATATGCACGATGCTACTCATGTGCTGAATTGGAATGACATATAGGTGGAGCCCGAAGGAGATTTTCAGGTGGAACCGGACTGTATTCTCGACCAGAGGGAAATTATGCTTTGGAATCGTACCATATGGCAGGTAAAGGTGCAATGGAAGCACCTTAGCCCTGATGAAGCTACCTGGGAACTGGAAAGTAAAATGTGGGCAACATATCCAATTATGCTCCAGGAAGGTTTGGATGATGAATAAGCAACATCGAGGATGATGTTGAGCTTAAGTGGGAGTGTTTGTAACATACCCTTTTTGCTGAAAAATCATTTATGTTGGAAACATTATGTTAACTTTTATTGTAAATTTTTATATTGGACAAGTGTCCAAGGATGACTGTATTTGCACAATATTTTATTATTTAATAAATTAAATAGGAGACAAACTCCTAAGGGGACTGTTGAAAGAGTGGTTACCGACCCACTAGGTGGAATGGAATCTGGGGTAGAAGGAAATGGACAAGTGTTAAATTTTGAGCATTAATTCACAATACTCTAGGATCTTTACTGAGAGAATAACATATACAGTATATCAATGCATAACAATTATAAGAAGCATGACAAGCATCACAAGAATTAAAAGCATGAGAGACAAGAGACACAGAGTTTCCGTGGGGAAAACCCTAAGGTGAAAAACCCCACAACTTCCTCAGAGATAGAGAGAGAAATGGCTCAGCCAAAGTACAACCAAAATACACCTAGATAGTCTCCTAGTAGCAGATGATCCTCCTCCTCACTAGTGCACCACTTTCTGAGTGAGAGAAGTATGACTTTTCAAATGATCCAAATAAAGATCTCCCGATCTCTATTTATACTTAACCTGTTTGCCTAGTTACACTATGGGGCCGACTTGTCTATCTAGATACATCCACAATATAATATATATTTCAGGGCCGACCGCACACATGGTGGTCTAATAACCCATCGGCAAGTACACACACTTGCGACCCTTGTCAATCCACATGATGACACTTCCTTATAGAGGAATAACACATCTCTAATAAGGGTACAATATATATATATGAAATACATAGATGAAATACATTCCGAAGTTACATATACATCAACACTCCCTCTTAACTAGGAAGGTATTTCTCAACACAAATCTGTTAGACAAGTCTTCTTCTCGGGATCATCGTCATCGATGCATCGTCATCATCATCGTCACTGCTTGCTGCTATCTCAACCAATCTCTGACTCTACTCGTCATAGGAAGTTCTACAGATCCAGTCCTTTTTCATACTGGATGTAGGCCCACCACCTGCAGGTCTTCGTCATCACTGGCCATACTGTGGAATCCTCAGGACTTATGACGTGCGTCACAAAACCTCAAAAGAGCATCCCAAGCTGTTACGAGCACATGGCTCTACCTATAGGATCTCCCTGGGCCATATTATATGTGACCTCACCACAAAACCTCGCAAGAGCATCCTAGGTTGTTACAAGCACACAGCTCTACCTATAGGATCTCCCAGGGACAGATTATATGTGGTCACCACAAAACCTCGTAAGAGCATCCCAGGTTGTTACGAGCACACAGCTCTACCTATAGGATCTCCCAAGGACAGAGTATATGTGGTCATGGAAAAACCTCACAAGAGCATCCCAGGACTTATTACGGGCACACAGCCCAACCTATCGGATCTCCCAGGGACATATTATATGCCATAGGACAAAACCTTGAAAGAGAATCTGCCAGATATCCTAGGGCCAGATTATATGCCATAGGAAAAACCTCGAAAGACTATCTGCAGATCTCCCAGGGCCAAATTATATGCCATAGGCAAAACCTCGAAAGACTATCTGCAAATATCCCAGGGCCAAATTATATGCTCATCTGCACAACCTGATCCATGGCCATAGAGTATCAACCTGATACTCACCATACATCATCCTGATGTACACATGATCATCCTGTCATCATCGCTGCAACATCCTGCCGCATATCATCTGGAGCAACATCCTGAAGCTCGTCATCCATGATCATCCTGATCATAGAATGCATCTACCTGATGCATACCAAGTATCTACCTGATACATATCATCATACATGATCCACCTGATCATACAATGTATCCACCTGATACAAATACAAATACATGATCCACCTGATCATATATGATACAAATCAACATACATGATCTACCTGATCATACAATGTATCCACCTAATACATTTACAGATATATGGTCCAAGCATCCAACATGATGCATACATACATATACATATAAATGATCCAACTGATCATATCCAACATCCAACATGATGCGTACATACATATACATATAAATTATCCAACTGATCATATCCAGCATCCAACATGATGCGTACATACATATACATATAAATTATCCAACTGATCATATCCAACATCCAACATGATGCGTACATACATATACATATAAATGATCCAACTGATCATATCCAGCATCCTCCTGATGCATATACAGAGTAGTAATTGGAACATCGTCTTGATGCTCATCATCCAGCGCTTACATCCACATCCATGTGAAGGATCCTCCTTCCAACATGTTTGGAATGGCCTCTGCAAATGTGTCCATCATTTCTTCCTCGAAGTGTCATCAATCCGAAGAACACCAAGCCTCTCTCTGAAGTACTTGAACTTCACCCTGGCTAGTGGCTTCATCAGCACATCTGCAATCTGCTCATTCGTCACAACGTACAAGAGCTTCACAGCTCCTCTCTGCACCATATCCCTGATATAGTGATATTTGATCTCTATGTGTTTCGACCTGTCATGAAACACTGGGTTCTTGGACAACTTCACACAACTCTGGTTATCACAAAAGATACCAGTAGCATCCAATGGGAGATCAAATAACTCAGACAGTAGCTTCCGTAGCCATACTGCCTCACAACTAGTTAAACAAGCTGCAACATACTCTGCCTCAGCTATACTCAGTGCTACGCAGGACTGCTTCCTACTAAACCAAGAGATCACACCTGATCCCATACTGAAGCAGCATCTAGATGTGCTCTTTCTATCTGCGGCACTACCAGCCCAATCTGAATCAACATAACCCTGCACGTTAAACTTTTGATTCGCTTCATACTTGAGCCCATAATCCACTGTACCCTTCAGGTACCTCAGAACATGCTTTACAGCAACCAGGTGAACACTCCTCGGATCCATCAGGAACTGGCTCAATGTGTTCACCTCAAAGCAAATATCTAGTCTCGTGTTCGTTAGGTACATCAAGGACCCAATCATCTGACGATACATAGAGACATCAACCGGCTCAGATGAAGCATCGCATAGAAGCTTCGGGTTCGATGCCATAGGTGTGGCCATGGCCTTGCAATCCATCATCCCAAATCTCTTTAGGATATCTACTGTGTACTTCCCTTGACTAAGGAAGATCCCACCTGCACTCTGCCACACCTCCATACCTAGGAAATAATGCATCATTCCCAAATATTTCATATCGAACTTAGCAACAAGCTTCCTCTTAGTATCTGCAATCAATCTGTCATCTCTTGTTACAAATAAGTCATCCACGTACAGAAGTAGAATCACAGGATTCCCTTCCTCAACTTTGTAGTAAAGGTTGGAATCCGCTTTACTCTTGGTAAAGCCCAAACTAGATAGGAAACTGTCCATCCTACCATACCAGGTTCTGGGGGCTTGCTTCAAGCCATACAAGGCTTTCTTCAATCTGCACACATATGACTCCCTGTCATGTATTTCAAAACTGAGTGGCTGCTCCACATATACTTCCTCTTCAACTACACCATTCAAGAAAGCAGTCTTGACATTCGTCTGGTGTATTTTCCATTTCATTGTTGTAGCCAAGGAAAGTAATGTTCTGATGGAAGTATACCTGGCTACAGGTGCAAAAGTTTCTTCATAATCTATTCCCTCTTTCTAAGAGAAGCCACGAGCTACGAATATTGCCTTGTATTTCTCTACACTGCCATCTGCAGCATGCTTGATTTTGTAGATCCATTTGGAAGTCACAACAGAATTCTCATTAGGTCTTGGGACAGCATCCCAAACATCATTCTTCATTATTGATTGGTATTCCTCAACCATGGCATCCTTCCATTCTTTCTTTTCCACTGCTTCTTCAGAACTGGAAGGCTCTTTGTTCATAATGTCACAGAGTAAAGCAACATAGCTTGTATGTGATCTGGTTCTCTTCTTTGCTCTGTGTTCTTCTTCTGGAATGCCAAATCTTTCTACATCTTGAATGAGCTCTCTAGCCCATGCAGGTTTTCTCTTGTGATAGTTATCCTCACGGGGTGGATCTACAGTCTCTTGCGGATCTTCAAACTCACAAACAACTTCTGGAATTGCTTCAGTCATGGTAGTGTCTTGAAATCTAGTTTCCTTAGGTTCTTCGTAAACTTCGATAGGTGCCTTCCTTGATTTGATGAATGCTAAGTTTTCATCAAATGTTACATCCCTGCTGACATCAATATTCTTGAACCCTGGAAAGTATATTATGTAAGCCTTCGATCTTTCACTGTAACCCACAAAGATACCCTTCTTTCCTGAAGGATCTAGTTTGGTCCTCTTTTCCTTTGGGACATGAGTGTATACTAGACAACCAAATATTCTGAGATGGCTGACTTCAAGTTTCTTATCAGAAAAGACCTCTTCTGCTGTCTTGTTGTCTAATATCTTGTGGGGTGTTCTGTTCTGCACATATACAGCTGTTCTAGCTGCTTCTGCCCATAGATGCATAGGTAGATCCTGGTCATGCAGCATTGCCCTTGCTGCTTCCATGATTGTTCTGTTCTTCCTTTCTGCAACTCCATTCTGTTGAGGATTATACAGAGCATTCAACCCCCTCTTAATCCTTGAATCATTGCAAAGCTTCTTGAAATCACCTGAGGTGAATTCTCCACCATTGATGGATCTGAATTTTTTGATCTTCTTGTTAGTTTGATCCTCCATCAAGGTTTTGAATTCCTTGAACTTATCAAACACCTCATCTTTGTTCTTCAAGAAGTATACCCAGGTCTTCCTGGAGAAGTCATTAATAAATGAGACATAGTAAACATACCCACTTAGAGAACTAGATGACATAGGACCACATACATCTTAGTGGATGATTTCCAGGATATCCTTTGCCTTGCTTTCACTGCTTGGGAAATCCTTCTTAATGTTCTTACCTTTTGCACATCCTTTGCAAACACCTTCATGTTTGGTCTTGATTTCAGGAAGACCCTCTACAGCCTTGCTTGCAATTGGAAGTGCCCTATAGTGCATATGAGCAAGTCTTCTATGCCAAAGTTCACTTGGCTCCATGGATTCATGCACCATGGCATGTTCAGGTTGTCCCTTCAATTTATACAAACCTCCCTCTTGCTCTCCAATCACTACTGAATCATCGATTATTTTACCCTTTGGCCACATTAGGACTTGGCCATCTACAAATGCAACCCTCATTCATTTTGCATCCAATGCAGAGATGGAGAGAAGATTCTTCTTGAGCCCAGGTACATAAAGGACTTCTTTCATCTTCAAAGATTTTCCAAAATCTAGGTTATAGGAGGCTTCACCACTTCCTTTGATTGGGTATTGAAAATCATTCCCAAGTTTCACCTTATAGGGTGATTCATGTTCAGATAGGTGTGAGTATTTTGATCACAGAAGATCTAGGAGCTATGGAGAACCTCACAAAATCGAATTAATTTGCAAAAACAGTGGAAAAACTTGAAAAAGGAGATAATTTTACACACAATGTAAGCTGAATATTATCATTAACTGACTGTCTAACATGTGAAAATGTTAGTAACAGGTTTTTATTACATCCATGAGAAATTCAAGAGCATTAGTGAGCTCAAGATGAGTGTACAAGTCAAAATTGCCAAATGGGCGTCAATCCCCCCTAGGTGGGTCCAACTCAATCCCAATCATCCCAAACAGTCACGAATTCTAGTGTGAAGGTGGCTGAAGCATGCTGGGTCATTAATGAGGCCAAGGCAGGCGTGGGTGAGCAAGTAGAGGAGTTTGGGGGGACCAAGGGAGCAATAAATGCTCCAAATCTAGCCAAAATTGGGCAAAATCCACCCTAGTGCCCCTAGTCAACTGAAATTCCCCAAATCAAGGAGAGAGGGCACTCCAGCAATTAATGAGGGCACACTTGTGGACAAAACAGGAGGCTGGGTGAACTGGTTTTCTTGGAAGTGGGTGTGAACACTCTCAAAAGTGGGTATTTGACCAACTAAAGTCACCTAGTCCAAACTATGGTGTAATTAAGCACATGAGCAATAAAAATTTATGGACTATGGTACTAAGTGTGGATTACTATTCTAACACCCCCCCTTAACCAGAACTTAGTACAACTCATGAAAGATAAGTGGGAGGCCTTGGAAACAAAGGCTCAAGTCACCTCATTACAAACAGAAATTTTTATTTATCCATATGAACCGAGGACAAGAAGTAAAACCACATGGGATAAAAACTTCCCTCTAAAATGGACATGGGGCTGAACCTGCAATTAAATTGCAGCAATCACCATCCATCACTCACTCCAAGAAAATCTCTCAAGTGAGTGAAGGTCTTCTCAGTAAATCACTTGGTGAAAATATCTGCAGTTTGCTCAGTGCATGGGCAATACTGCAATGAAATCACCCTGTCATGCACCAAGCCCCGAATGTAATGCATATGGATTTCAATGTGCTTTGTTCTTTGCCTCTGTACTAGATCAGTAGATATTTTGATGGCACTTTGATTATCCACCCAAATATTGGTTGGAGAATCAATAGCAACACTAAACTCCCGAAGAATGCCTTGCAACCAAACACACTGTGTGGCTGCGTTCACTGCTGCCCTGTACTCGACCTCTGCTGATGAAAGAGAAATGGTATGTTGTTTCTTACTTGACCAGAAAATGGGACCTTCAGCAAACATAAACACAAAACCTGAAGTGGACTTTCTATCGATGGGATCTCTAGCCCAATCGGAATCAGAAAATCCAGCTAGTTGTAGTGAAGAACCAGTTGCATAGTGTACCCCAAAGCTCTTTGTTCCTTGGACATATTGAAGGATCCTTTTGGCTGCCTTCCAATGGATCTCATGTGGCTGCTGCATATACCTTGCTACAGCACTTACAGTATAAGACAAATTAGGTCTTGTATGTGTAAGGTACACCAAACTTCCAACTAGCTGCCTGCAGAGAGTGCAATCCACCAATGGAGAGTCTTCAAATTCACCTAGTTTTATGCCTGAAAGGAATGGGCACTTGGCTGCCTTACATTCAGCCATTTTAAACTTGAATAACAGGTCTGAAGCATACTTAGGTTGACTCAGCAATATACCTCTCTCAGATTTCTCAATCTCCAAACCCAAAAATTGCCTTAGCAATCCTAGGTCGCTCATGGCAAATTCACTGTGCAAAGAAGCTTTAATTGAGCCAATTTGTTTGTTGCAGCTCCCTGTAATTAAAATATCATCAACATACAGTACAATGACCTGCAAATTATCATCACATTGCTGCAAATAAACATTTGGATCAGACTTGCATCGACAGAAACCAATTGAGAGCAAAAAAGCATCCATTTTGGCATACCAAGCCCTGGGGGCTTGCTTGAGTCCATAGAGTAACTTCTTTAACCTGCAAAAAAGTGTGGGATCCTCTTGGAATCCTTTAGGTTGCTGCATATATATCTCTTCCTGTAGCTCACCATGCAAGAATGCACTTTTAACATCCATGTGGTGAACTTCCCAACCCTTACTAGCTGCCATGGCTAGAGCTAGTCTAATTGAGTCCATCTTTGCAACCGGTGCAAAGGTCTCTGTATAATCCACACCATGGATTTGTGAGTAGCCCTTGGCCACTAACCTAGCCTTGTACTTCAGATCAGAACCATCAGCAACAGGTTTGGTTCGAAAAATCCACTTACATTGCACAAGTTTCCTCTTGGGAGGAAGGGGCACCAAATCCCATGTTTTGTTCTCTTGGAGAGATTGGAATTCTTCTTGCATTGCTGCTCTCCACCTTGGATCATGATGATCTTCCTGATATGATGTTGTATCAGATCCAATCATCATATAACAGTGATCAGCAAGTTCATTTTCATTTGCAAAGGAAGCATTGATTGTTTGAGATCTAGTCTTCCTAGGCTCTTGGGGATTGCCTGCCAATTCACCTGCAGCTTGTATGATTTTTTCAGCCCACTTGGGCCTTGATGGTGACTCATGTACAGCAATGTCATCTTCAGCCATGTCATCTTCAGCAATATCAGAAAAATAAGAAGTGGAATCATCACTAATTTCATTAAGGTGTGGAGGAGAAGAGCTTTCCCCCGATGCAAGCTCAAAATATGGAATTGATTCTTCTTCGAATTGCACACTTCTCTCAATGAAAATTTTGAGTGTGGATGTGTCAAAGAGCTTGTATCCATTTTTGTCCTCACCATAACCAACCATGATACATTCTCTGCTCTGTGGCTCCAAATCCTTCCTCTTTTCTGATGGAATTCGAGCCCATGCTCTAGACCCAAAAATCCTGAAATTTGACACATTTGGTTTTTGGCCAAACCATGCCTCATAGGGGGTTTTTCCTTTGACTGATTTGTGAAAGGCTATGTTCTTAATATGAGCAGCACAATTGATGGCTTCATCCCATAGCTTAGGGCTTAGATCCCTAGCTTCAATCATGCAAGTGGCCATCTCTTTGAGAGATCTATTTTTCCTCTCTGCCACACCATTTTGCTGAGGTGCGTAGGGAATTGAATGTTGCATTTGGATGCCACATTCCTCAAAAAGATGTTGAATGTTATTATTCACATACTCCTTTCCATTATCATTCCTAAGGATCTTTATCTTATGACCACTATGATTCTCCACTAAGGCCTTCCAAATCTTCAATTTCTCAAACACTTCTGACTTCAATTTAAGGAAGTAAACCTAGCAGAATCGAGAGTAGTCATCTATGAATGTAAGTACATACCTTGATCCACCATATGATGGAGTGGGAAGAGGACCAATGAGGTCTGAATGTACCAATCCAAGTGGTTGAGAGGCTCTCCTTGTCATTCCCTTCTCATAGCTGTGCTCAGGATGCTTTCCAACTACACACCCAATGCATGCACCATTTGAAGATCTGATTTCTGGAAGCCCTTCCACCATCTCGTCCTCGTGCAGTGTCTGGAGATATTTGTAGTTCATGTGGCCAAATATTTCATGCCACAACTTGGAGGTCTCGTTGGCATGAGAGACAAGAGCATGGTCACTAGAGTGTGGAATGAAATTGGAGAATTTGTACATTCTCTCGTCATGATCAGCATACCCTACAGCCACAACTTGATTTGAAGAAATTTCTGAGATTTCTACCAAATATGGAGTAAATGTTACTCTCTTGGCTTCTCCTGTATGGGTCATTTGATAAACTGATAGCAAATTTGCAGCCAATGAAGGTACATAGAGCACATCACTGAAATAGCCATGCTCCATGTCAATCCTACCAATCCCCTTGGTCTGGATTTCTAAATCATTTCCCATTCGAACTGTTGGGCCACCATTCAAATGCATAGAGGAGAAGAGTTCTCTGGATGAAACCATATGTCTGGAATCTCCTGAATCAATGATAAAGGATGAGGGATTCGAAATACCTGCTACCAAAGCATGACACTTCTCCTTATTGTCAGGATTTGAGGTGCTCTCTTTCTTCCTTGCGCCCTCAGGGACTGGGATGTTGTTCTTCTCCAGCAGCTGCGCCATTGAATCAATGGTTTTCTTCATGTATGAGATCTCTGGATGCCATCCCCTATGACAATAGGTGCATTTGGTCTTTTCCTTTCCCTTCTTGTCCTTCTCCTTTGACAGATTCGAACCCTCATCTGCAGACTTGGTCTTGTCAAACTTCCTCTTCTCTTGCTACTTCAAATTCTTGGCTTTCTGCTTGCCTTTGTTGGCATTTGAAACACCCATTGCCAATGCTTGGTCCTTAGATTTTATGGTGCCCATCTGAACTAGTTTGTCCTGCTCCTGAGTGAGACACTCCATGAAGGTAGCTAGTGATGGCATTTGTCAATTTCGAAGGGTCATTTTGGCTGAGTGAAATGTGCTAACAAATACAGAGAATTCTGGGCCTAGTTTCGAAAGGATGGACAGAATCAATTGTTCCTCCTTCTTAAAAATTCCACATTGTTGCAGTTGAAGCACTAGAGACTTGAACTTCGTGAAGAACTCCTGGATGGTTTCAAAATGCGCTGGGCTCAAGCTAATGAGCTCGTTTTCAAGCTGGTGGCCTCTCAGTTCATCAGTTTTCCCAAAGAGTGATTCTAGCTTCACCCATACTTCATTGGGGGTTGTCAAACTGTCTGTATGAAACAAGAGTTCCCTCAAAATGCTCAAGCATAGCAATCCATAAGCTTCATCAAGTCGATTGTAGTACTTTGCTTTCTCCACAGCAAAATTTGGCTCCACTTCTGTGCCCATGGTTACTCTATAGAGACCCTTAGATCTCAGCTTGATAACCATCTCATCCTTCCAATCGAAAAAATTGAAGGGTGTGAGCAACATTTGGTTTGCTTCCATGACTGTTGCGTTAATGGTGAGAAAACTACTGAAACACCTGCAAAAAACACTCAATTTTTATCTGGAAATCCTCTCTAGAATGCAGTTCAATGCTCAATATTGACCTGCAACTCACTAACTCCACGATGGCTCTGATACCATGTGAGTGTTTTGATCACAGAAGATCTAGGAGCTATGGAGAACCTCACAAAATCGAATTAATTTGCAAAAACAGTGGAAAAACTTGAAAAAGGAGATAATTTTACACACAATGTAAGCTGAATATTTTCATTAACTGACTGTCTAACATGTGAAAATGTTAGTAAATGGTTTTTATTACATCCATGAGAAATTTGAGAGCATTAGTGAGCTCAAGATGTTGGCTGCTTTCTGGGGTAGACCCGGGTTTTAATGAAGTGCAGCAACACAACCCCTTGGCGCACTGGCCCTCTCGGCAACGAGTTGCGCAACAGCTCGAGGTCTCACCCGAAGTGGCTATGGGGGGGCTAAGGAATCAGATTTCCTTAACCTAGGTGACGCGGAGACTGTTCTCTCTTCCTCGACGATTCCTCAAAGCGGACTGTCTGACTTTTCCGCAGACCCCTCGACGTAACTGCGCGGAACTCCGTTCCGGTGCTCGAGGCGACTATCCCCTGCGTCGACGCTCTATGTATCTTTTCTGCCCGTGCGCCCAGCGTACTAATGCACTCCTCTATCGCGGCGGCGACAGCGTTCTCCAGATTCTTCAACACTTAACGATTATAGTTACCAAGGAAGCTTTGACATGGACTCAACATATTCATAGAGATAACGCAACATTCATAGAAACACAGATAACAACTCAGACATGCATTCACGCGGTCATTACCATAACAATAAGACGTAAAGAATTCACCTCCACGGGAAACCACGTCCACGGGAAGTGTTTCATATATTAACTCAAAGGGAACTTATACAATAATGCTACGCACACAGCTGCAGCCTTAGATCTTTCCTGGAAACTCCACGCACACAACTGGGAGCCCTTCTCTCGATCTAGTCTCTCTCTCTTAGAGATTACAATATAGTTCAGACGTCGACTCAGACTGTTTGAAACTCAAGGATTTAGCTTCACAGCTATCCAGTTCTACTCTCGCCTTCTAACAACACAATAGAAGACTTACTGCCTAGCTAGCTTATCTCAAACAGCTAACCTGCGTCTCAGCTTCTAAAGGCTGGCTAACTGACTAACCATCTAACATCTATCCTTTACAATTACTCATATATATAGGTGGCCATGGCGGTCACACCTTTACAAAACTATGGGCCTTTCCCAACAGTAATCCCCAAAAACCCTAACCACGTACATGGCTAGGTGTACTGTAGGCACCGCTTGCAGTCACGTCGCCGCTTCCTGCAGGTTCCGTGACTTTCAGCGCAGATTGCGGGTATGGGCGCCTTGTCCTTCGCCTTCAATGCTTTGGTCCGTTGCTCCTTCTTGATCCGAGCAACCATAACTTCTGTACTTATCCTTAAATGAGGGTAGCTGAGCCCTCTACTCCGTCGCTTTATTTATTATGGTAGCTGAGCTTTCTATTCAGCCACATTCATTCCTCTATGACGTGCGCACGCGAGCTCCGCGAGTTCCAGTCCGTCATCTACGTTGAGCTCATCCATCTGGCACCGTACTACGCACCATTTCCTTCCACCCAAAATTTGGTGTTTATTCAAAATTAGCACTTTCCTTCAATACTTGTGCTTTTTCCCCAAAATTCGTAGTTTTACCGTAGCTGCGGCCTAGGCTCCAACAGGCCCCTAACACTTACTTGTGGCTCGCCCTCGAGCCACTCACACTAGCGTGTGGTCGCTTTACTTGTGCATCTGCTTTTGCTTGGGTCTCCGCGAATGTTTTCTTCCACTGCGCAATAGCGGAGTCCATTTCATCGACACACTCCACAGCTGTCTGCACCGTTTCTGCAGTGGCTTCTTCTTTCGTTGTGCCATCAATCACCTGTTGAGATTCTGCAATTTCTTTGATCTTTGCCTCGATCTGGGCAGCAAGGTCAGCATACTCATCCATAAATGGCTGAATGCTGTTGGTGAGTTTAGCATCTTCATTTCTGAGCTTGTGCAGTTGCTGTTGGATTCTGCGCACTTCACTCATTTTCCTCATTTTTGCTAAGCCGTCTAAGGCCTTAGCTTCTTCGGTCAGAATAGTTAGGGACTGTTCTGTGGCTTGTACCTGTTCAAAAAGACCAACTTTGAAAGGGAGCGTCTCAAGCTCCGTCCAAGCCTCCATAGCTTGGTTCATCAGGTTCTCGGCTTCACCTGCTCTGCTGTTCAGTTGTGTAGAAGTTCTGCGCAGCGCTTCAAATTGTTCCTGGCTATCATCTGTTAAATGCGCTGCAACACGAGCTTCTAACTCTGCGATCTGCGTTCTATGGTCTTCATCCATAGCAACTATCTCGTGCTCCAGGGTTTTCACCCTTCCTCCAATAATTTGAACTTTCTCAACCAGAGGAAGGTCTGGTTGAATCTCGCAGGCTGGCAATTCCTGGCCAATTTCATCAACTGCGTTCCTTATGCCAATGTCTTGTGCCTCATAAAGTGTGAGCTTTTCAGAGATATTCTTGTGGCTTGCCTTCAGCTCTATCTCCTACGATTGCAGTCTTTGGTTTGCATGGAAGGTAGAGAGCTCTCTAGCTCTCAGCTCAACAGAAACTTTCTCGTGCACTAGCTATAGAGTCTCTATAGGAATTAAAGACAAATTTATTTCAACGGGCCCAACTGCGCTTACCTGTAGTGCAGCTAGCGGATCCGGAAGTGTCATGCTTGTAGGCGGAATGTGCACGACAGTATGCCTTTCTGCAAGTACTTCAACTCGCTGGGTACTTGTAGCTACTTGTGGTGCCTGCGAAGTAGATGCTGGCGCATGGGTCTGTGCAACTCTTCCTGCGAGACCTTTTAATTCGACAAACTGCAGGTCTAGAGCACTTCTGATGTGAGCATGCGCGGTCCGCAGCTCGCGAAATTGCTCTTTCAGATACTGGTCGATCCCTAAGGGAATGGCCTCATAGGGATGTGACACCTTTTGCTTCTTGGTTGCCGGTTCTGTCGAACCTTCATCACTCCTCTGCTCGGGGGCTTCCTTGCCCTTATCCTTCTCTTGCGCAGCGGCGGGTGGCATCGCGGATGCGATTTCGGCGGCCTCCCTCCATTCATCCGACCAAGACTTGATGGTTTCTTCAACATCTTCAGTGGTCATCCTGTAAAGGCCTACGGCCCATTCCTCTTGAATGCCGCAGGGGCGGAGGTAAAGTTGATGCAAGTCGGCAGTAAAGGCCAACTTTCCTTCATATATTTTTGTTGTCTCCTCGCTCAGCCTCGGCATTTCCTGAATGGTATCTCTGAGGAGATGGTAGTATTCACAAAATACAGCACGGTTCATCTTGGGCTTCGCGGGATTAGCAGACTCCCAAAGGTTAACATAGCGGATCCCGGCAGCCTCTCCTGCGCGGCGCGGAAGGAACTGAGTGTTCGGGGGCTCCTTCCACCCGACGAGAGCGCATAAAATTAAAAGCCAAGAAAAATGGAACAACTGACCAGCAGTGTCTTGGACGTTCCGGCAGTCTTCCAGAAAAGAATTGAGGAGGAAAAGGGACCAGTTGTACTGTTCTCCCTCCGCAGCTGCGATGGCAAGCTCCACGACAGCTCCAGTAACTTCCTTCGGTCTGCACTTTGTGAGAAGTCTGCCTACAAGAAGACTTCCTGTAAATCTAAGTGCTTCGTCTTCTACTATAGTGAGGTCATAAGCCCGACCTCCTCTTGTCAAGTTGTATTTCTGCACCAGCTGTGCAGCCAATTTTCTATCCTTGTCTTTTCCCACAAAATGAATATTGGGATCCTTACCAGCCTTAGATAGGCCGGTGATGCGATGAATCAAATCAACGTTTAAATCAATTGGCCTCCCCAGCCAAAGGTAACCTCCATGAACACAGGATAGCAGTGTCTTAACAACTGCATTGACTTCGTTGCTACGCCCGAAGTGTGGTAGCTTCAACAAGTTCAACAAACCCGGCTTCTCCAAGTTTTCTGCAAATCCCTTTGGGATGAATTCATCAATCTTTCTGGTGGGATTATGAACTACCGTCAGATATCGATCTGGCGCAAACTGAGGTTACGTTTTATAGTCTCCCAAGTTGAAATCAGAGAATTTGACCAGTGGAAGGTGTCCAAGCAGGGGCCCTTCTTGTCGCACGCCAGCCGGTAGTGGAGGTAACGGAATCAGATACTTTGCATTCTTCGGGATATGTACTTCTGGGGCATCATCTGGACGCGGCGGAATATAATTCACCATGGTGGCCAGCGGCTCTGGAACGGGCTCTTCTGGCTGTTGCTGAGATGCTCTCGTGCCCAGAGATTGTCTAGGATCATTATAACCAGGGTGTACATAAGTCGAGGCCGTCACCGGAGTAGTCATGCCGAAATCTAAGCCTCGGCGCAGGAATTGACGAACAACTTCTTCAGTTGACAGGTTCTCCGTCGTGAACCGGTATAGGCAACAAGAACTTGAACAGACAGATGGCGGAACAGCGTAGGATATGGACGCTGAAAACAAAGGAAACACTATGCACAACTCGGCTCTGAAAACAATAACTTAGATTCTCAAACAAGACTATGCAACTCGAGAAAAGTAACCCGAAAATATACAAGTGTGGGGTATTTATAGCCAAAGGTGATAGTAAATGCGGGCAAGTGGGGTTACTAGCTGTAGGCGCCTATGCATGAGTTGACAACCCCGTTATCCCCCTCGCCTCTGCGGTGCATTTATTGTGATGGACGGGCTCTGACAGCCTTCCGGGAGAAGCTAAAGCTTTCAGCGCATGAGTTAAATGCAAATCTTACGGAGATCAAGCCGAATCTGTCAGAGCGGCTATACTTAAATGGCGGGCTTATCCTTCATTTATTCTCAGACGCGGCTACATAACTGCTGTAATTCAAATTTTTCGGTGGGTCATTTCATCTTAGGTAACTGTGCATATAGAGGGGTCCACACTGAGAACTCCTCAAGCGGCAAATTGACACAGGGAACTCCGCAAGAGCGACGGTTCAACGGCCCGGGGAAAACTTCGCAAGAGCGCAAATATAGGCTCGCTCACCACAAATTTTATTCGACATGCGCGGATGTTTCAAGGAATTGCGTGGGAAGCCGGAAACTGAAAGTGTCTCGCAACTTCCATGCAGACTGTGACAATGCGATGTCTCTTTCAACTACACCGGACATCTGCACTTCTTTTAGCAATATATTAAGTCGACAGGGCAGAGTGGCCGTCGCAATAAAGCTTGAGCCGACTCCCGTTGATCATTGTAGGTAGCAATTCTCCATTAAGCTTCGCAAGCTGAACTGCTCCTCCTTCTGTTATCTTTGTCACCCGAAAAGGACCTAACCAATGTACATGAAATTTTCCCGGAAACTTGATGAATTTACTATCATAGAGGAGTACCAAGTCTCCTTATTCAAAGTGTTTATTCTTAATGTGTCTGTCATGCCAAGTTTTCTGTCTTGCCTTCTGCACCTATTGATGGAATCCGGCTAAAAGTCTGTCTTCTTGTAAGGCAAGCAATTGTGAAAGTCTTTCACTCATGGTATCAGTATTTGCCATCTCTGTAATTTGCGCAATTCGGAGACTGGGAACAATGTATTCCATGGGCATAACTACTTCTTGTCCGTACACCAAACTGAAAGGTGTGTGACCTGTTAGTTTCTTGCATGTGGTTCTGTAAGCCCATAATACAGCTGTGACTCTAAGGTCCCAATCATCTCTTTGTTGATTACAGATCTCCGTCAGGGCATTCTCAAGAATTTTATTGAATGCCTCCACCATACCATTAGCTTGGGGGTGGTAGGGTGTACTCTTATGGTGACTAATTTGGAATTCTTCAGTAAGGGCCTCTATAGCCTCATTGAGGAAATGTGTACCCTGATCACTCATGAGAATCACTGGACATCCAAATCTAGTGATAATGTTCTCAAAAATGAACTACGCGGCAGTGGCAGTGTCGCAGTTCTTAACTGGCTTCGCCTCAGCCCTCTGGTGAGGTATTCAGTAGCTGTAATGATGTATCTCGCACCGGTTCTTTTTCCTGGTGGGTTGATAGGTCCTACAAAATCAATGGTCCATTTATCAAAAGCACGCAGTGTTATCTGGGGTCTTAGCGGCATTTCATCTCTCCTTGAGGGTTTTCCTGTTCGCTGGCACACATCGCAACATTTGCAGAATTCCTTAGTATCCTTGTGCAATGTCGGCCACCAAAGACCTGCGGCTAAGATTTTCTGCGCAGTCGACTTTCTTGCGAAATGGCCTCCTGCGGTACCTCAGTGTGCTTCTGCGATGATAGAGCTTTTTTCATGCGGTAAGATACATCTGCGCAAGACTTCGTCGGGGCCCAACTTATAGAGCTGGCCTGCTGTCAAAGTGAAGTCTGTGGCTTTGACCACAAGTTGCTTCTTCTGCTGGATTGTAAACTCAGCCGGCGCTTGCCCGGTAGTGAGAAACTCAAGGATATTGGAATAATATTCATCTGCTGCTTGAATAAGAAACAACTGCGCGTCAGGCAGATTGTCCTCCAGATTTGTAGGTTCCTCTCCTGACTCTATCCTGGATAAATGGTCAGGTCCTGCATTCAATCTTCTTGGCTTTACAATAACCTCAAAATCATACTCTTGGAAAAGTAGTAGCCATCTGCAAATTCTTCCCCCTAACACTGGCTTATTGACCAAGTATTTCAAAGCAGAATGGTCAGTATACATTTTAAAATGTGCGCCCAATAGGTAGTGCCTGAATTTCTGTAGGGCATACACCATAGCTAGTCCTTCTCTTTCTGTAGTGGTGTAGTTCTTCTCGGCTGTGGATAGCTTTCTGCTGGAGTAAGCAATCGGGTGGTCAATACCTCCTTCTCCCGGTTGTGTAAGCACGACCCCTAATGCTATGGAAGAAGCATCGACATGAACATGAAAGGGTTTTCTCCAGTCTGGGAAAACTAGAATTGGCGCAGTGATCATCTTTTCTTTAAGTGTATCCAAGCTCTGTTGGCATTCTTCTGTCCATTGGAACTTCGAATCCTTTTTCAGCAATCTTTCCATAGGTGCTGTGATCTTTGCATATCCTTTGATAAATTTTCTGTAGTATCCTGTATGTCCCAATGTAGTGCGCAATTGTTTGACTGAGTTGGGCGCAGGTAAATTAGCAATGATGGCAACCTTCGCAGGATCCATCAGGAGTCCTTGTCTACATACAATATGACCCAACAAAATACCAAAAGGAGCACAGAAGATACATTTTTTCAAGTTAAGGGAAATCTGATGCTGTCTACATTTTTCTAACATCATGCGCAGATTCCCTATATGATTCTTTAATAAACCAAATACAGTCCAGTCATCAAAATAGACTTCTAAAAACTTGTGAATGAATTCTTTAAAAACAGCAACAACGACTTTAGAGAAGATAGCAGGTGCGTTCTTAAGACCAAAGGGCATTACCGTGTACTGGAATGAGCCCCATTCAGTCGCAAAAGTAGTCTTATGGCGGTCGTCTGGATGGATTCTGATCTGATGGTATCCCGAAAAGCCATCAGTGAAGGAGTAAGCCTCTTGTCCTCCAACATTATCAAGCACTTCGTCTGTAAAAGGAGTGGGAAATGGATCATGCACTGATGCATCATTGAGTTTGCGCAAGTCCACACAGATTCTTATTTCGCCTTTTGTCTTCTTCTCTTGTACGACCATAGGACTAATCCAATCGCTTTCCTCTACTGGCTCAATAATACCTGCTGCAAGCATTTTATCAATTTCTTCTTTAACTTTTTCTTTATATCACAGATTCAATCTGTACGGGCGATGTTTTACTGGCTTGGCGTCTGCTTTGAGAGGTATGCGCATCACTCCTAAGTCTCCTAGGATGCCTTTCATTTCTGCAAACTTGGTAGGAAAGATATCCTGATAGTCACGTAATAAATCTGAAATATGCCCAACAGTTTCATCATCCCAGTAATCTCCTATAGAAGCAAACTTGGGTTCGGCTTCTGTACCAATGTTAATCTTTTTCAGCTTGATGTGTTCTGTAATGGCAGGGATATCAAGCTGAGGACCTTCAACATTGCGCGTCCCTTCTGATTCTGGAATATTGATGTTGTGAGGATCATCGTCCTCTTCTCCAGTGGTGAAATTATAGCATTCCAGGGCATGTTCTATCTGGACAGCCCAATCTGGTTGGGAATATTCTGGTAATGGACATTGTTCAAATACCTTCTTTTTAATACATTTTAAAGCGTGGTCAATGCTTGGATGTTCTGACTCAAAGCTGAAGGTAAGTTGAAAACTTTCTATCATAAGAGGCCAACTGATAGTGCCTCTGCGCAATTCTGTTTCAGTGTACCAATTCCTTGGAACTGTATCCAATGTGTGGATGAATAGGTGAACCCACTCATCTTCTGGAATACCTGACCATTGCTGATTACATGCTTCAACATGTGACCTGGGGTCACTCTGTCCCTTATATTTGCGTAACACTTCTGCTGTGGTGTCCTGAAATCTGCGCAGTAGCAATCTGCGACAGTCTTTCCATGTGTGAATATTCTCTTCATGCGCACCCCACCATCTTGCGGGTGTGGCGCGCAGTGCTACATCCAGTGTTTGTATGCGCTACTGTTCTGGAAGCTGTTGTTCATATGCATGTATGAATTCGCTTACGTCAGTTAAACCATCAAAAATTGGAGTGTCAGTCAATTCTATGCCAATCCATCGAATGGATTTAGTCATCATGGCGCAACGTCTTGCAGAAACCTCATGTAAACGATTCTGCCAGTTTTCCAATCCTGCATCTGAGTCTGATGTGCACGAGCTATCGCATCGCCAGCTGATATGGCCGTCTGCTGTGGGATTGACATAGTCACTCTGACTAGCAGTCATCTGATATAAACTTTCCATGTGGCGCGCTTCTTCTTCTGCCCGAATGGGTTCTATATACCTTGGTCCTTGAATAGGTTCAAGCGGTGCAATGACCCTAATTTGGTCATCCTCAAAGGTCATCTGTCTTTTCTTCAAATTAATGACAGCCAAATTATCAAATGCCCAGTCTATTCCTAAAAGTGCTGGGTAAGGTCTACTATCATCCATAATTTTGATTACTTCAAAGTCTACAGAACTTCTTACTCCCTCGATATCAATAGGTACATTGGGTAATCTGCCCAATGGAGAGACTCGTTGCTGATTCGCGAGTCTTAACTGGATGGGGGATCTTGTAAGCTGAGGGCTTCCCATCTGTTCCCATGTCTGCATGGTGAGAACATTAACTTCTGAGCCCAGATCTAAAATGACTTTGTCCATTTCAAATGCGCCAATCTGTGCTGTGAGCCTCATCTCTTTTCCATTTCTAGTGTGACTCCCAATCTGGTGAACAGCACGCTGCGGTGTGTTCGTCGAAGCAGATTGTTGACATTTATCCAATAGGTGTTGAAGTTCCATAGTTGCTTTTTCATTACGCAACAACTTTAAGCAGCTCCTCAAGAAAATATGGACACTACCTAGTGCATCCTCTTCATCAGGCCTTCCGGATGTAGTGGCATGTTCTTGTACCAGGTTGTCTTGTCTTAGCACTTGCGATCTAATATCATTAGGCGGAATTGCGACAGAACTTGAAGCTCTCATATCTGAGAAATACTCTTGAGCTTGCTTGAATGCTTCTTTCTGCTTCTGCAGGTCAAGCGGAGATGGTTTAATATTAGCGCGGCGCACCCACTGCGTCGCTTGCTTTCCAGTTCCCATTTCTGGCGCACCAGTGGTTGCTCCACTGCGCGTCACTATATTAACTGTAGGGTCTGGTTCTCTTTTTTCTGCTCCAATCAACTGAATATTCTGATTGACCTGTGGTGTCTTTGCTTGCATATTAGCCATCAACTGAGGGCATTCTTCAATGACATGATCATAGGATTTACAGTATCTGCAGATGGTTGTAGGGTTTTGGCAATCCCTTGCAAAATGACCTTGCGCTCCACAATTATAACAAGTGATTTGTCCTCTTCCACGGCCAAAATTTGTTGTGCGTCCACGACCCCTATAATTTCCTGCTCGGCCGTCGTGAGTTTGGTCATACTGTGGACCTGCTGTGGGTCCTTATGTCTCTGATTGTACTCTATAAACATCATGCTTTCTTTCTATCATAAGATCATATGCTCTACAGTTGTTCTCATCATGGCCTACTGATTTGCAGAAATTACAATATAGATTCTTTGGAGTTTGTACATATTTCTGAAGTAAGTGACATTCTTGTGGTCTATGACCTCTAGTTCTACAGATTTCGCACCAAAGCCCCTGTGCCTGTGGTAAAGGATTAGGTGCTCCAGTTGCAATATACTCTATGAAAATGGGACAATGGTCCTTTGAATGACCTTGTGCTTTACATTTTGTACACCAAATCTCTTCCTTAACATCCTTGCCTTTCTTAATATCGTGCACTTGCAAGGTTAAGTTTGATAATTGGTTCTGCAACTGCGCAACATCGTTGCTTGATCCAGCAATTGGTGAAGCTTCTAGTTTCATAGCCATCTCTAGAGCTTGTTCCTGAGTATTGAGATTCTGTTGCATAAGGGGAAGTCTAATGTGTGGGAGCAGCGCAGCAATGAACCATTCCTTATGCTGCTGTGGTGCAAACTCAAAGCTTACTTGATCTATCAAGGCTTTGAACTTCTGGTCAAAGTCCCATACTGATTCTGTAGGTAACTGTTTGATGTCTTTGAGCTCTGTTATACACTGTGATTCTGATTTAGGTTTCTTAAATTCTCTAATCATAGCATTTCTCACATCAGCAAGCGTCCTATTCTGTGCTACTGAGTATTTCATGAACCAAGTTAAGGCTCTTTCTCTTAGTGTGGTTGCTAACTGAACCAGTTTAACAGCATCATCATTAATTTGTTTAATTGTCCAAATGGCTTCACATAGGAACCAGTGCTGCTCAGGGTCTTCTATCCCTGTTCCTCTAAAAGTTGGTAACTTCATGTCATCACCCATCCTTCTTGTGCTAGGTTGAGGTGGAGGTGCTGTAGCAGTGCTTCTGGGCTGGTTAAATAAAGGTGGTGCTGAGGTACTAGAAGTACCGTGTGGGCTACTAGAAGGTGTTACTGTGGGGTTATACTGAGCTCCGTCTGGCTTTTGCGGTGTAAAGGGGTGATAAGGGATATGAGCACTCCCTTGTATTTCTATATGGCTTGCTCTAGGAACTTGGCTATCTTCTGGGCTAGAATCAAAAGAATGTTGGTCAAGGCCTACTTTATACCGTTTTCCACTACGAGTGCAACCAATAAGTTCAGGATCACTATCAGAATCTACGGACATTACTTGTCTATGCTATTCATCGGAAGCTATGCATAGTTTTGCGTTTTCATACAGAAGCATTTTAATCCATAAGTTCAGAGAATTTAAGAACTTACCTCTGTGTGCTTGGAAGAAACTCCTCTCAGCTTCACTGAAACTCTTTCTTGTATCTACTGCAAACTCAATGATGAAACCTTCCAGTAGACTATTCAACCAAACATCTACTGTGCGGGACACAGAATTGTCTACCCGCTTCAAAATACTAACTAGCTCAGGCGTCCAAGCGACGGGTCGATCAACATGCACAGTGGGTCTAGTATCTGCTAACTTGGCTATCCAAGCATGCAACTCAAGTGCAAATGTGACAAAGAAAATTTCGTGAAGGTCAGTATAGATATACTTCTGCAACCAGTCTTCTGTCTGGAGCCTAGAGCTTTTGTTTTCTTGTTCAGCGAACTCTGTAGCCTTTAAATCAAACCAGTCTTCAATTTCTTTAGCTGTAGGATTCCAATAACACATTTGTTAGCTGAGCAATGGAACCCTTTGTTGGCTTCAGCAACAATCTCAGACGTCGCGGAAATAGTAAGTCTCACAGTAACAAGTCACGAGGCAACGGAACCATTTGTTGGCTCCTTCTTTCTCTGGGTTTCGCCTCAATCTCGCGCGTCGCTGAAATAAGAAGTCTCACGGTAACACGTCACGAGGCAACGGAACCATTTGTTGGTTGCTTTCTGGGGCAGGCCCGGGTTTTAATGAAGCGCAGCAACAAAACCCCTTGGCGCACTGGCCCTCTCGGCAACGAGCTGCGCAGCAGCTCGAGGTCTCACCCAAAGTGGCTATGGGGGGGCTAAGGAATCAGATTTCCTTAACCTAGGCAACGCGGAGACTGCTCTCTCTTCCTCGATGATTCCTCAAAGCGGACTGTCTGACTTTTCCGCAGACCCCTCGGTGTAACTGCGCGGAACTCCGTTCCGGCGCTCGAGGCGACTATCCCCTGCGTCGACGCTCTATGTATCTTTTCTGCCCGTGCGCCCAGCGCAGTAATGCACTCCTCTATCACGGCGGTGACAGCGTTCTCCAGATTCTTCAACACTTAACGATTATAGTTACCAAGGAAGCTTTGAGATGGACTCAACATATTCATAGAGATAACGCAACATTCATAGAAACACAGATAACAACTCAGACATGCATTCACGCGGTCATTACCATAACAATAAGACGTAAATAATTCACCTCCACGGGAAACCACGTCCACGGGAAGTGTTTCATATATTAACTCAAAGGGAACTTATACAATAATGCTGCGCACACAGCTGCAGCCTTAGATCTTTCCTGGAAACTCCACGCACACAGCTGGGAGCCCTTCTCTCGATCTAGTCTCTCTCTCTTGGAGATTACAATATAGTTCAGACGTCGACTCAGACTATCTGCAACTCAAGGATTTAGCTTCACAGCTATCCAGTTCTACTCTCGCCTTCTAACAACACAATAGAAGACTTACTACCTAGCCAGCTTATCTCAAACAGCTAACCTGCGTCTCAGCTTCTAAAGGCTGGCTAACTGACTAACCATCTAACATCTATCCTTTACAATTACTCATATATATAGGTGGCCATGGCGGTCACACCTTTACAAAACTGTGGGCCTTTCCCAACAGTAATCCCAAAAAACCCTAACCACACACATGGCTAGGTGTACTGTAGGCACCGCTTGCAGTCACGTCGCCGCTTCCTGCAGGTTCCGTGACTTCCGGCGCAGATTGCGGGTATGGGCGCCTTGTCCTTCACCTTCAATGCTTTGGTCTGTTGCTCCTTCTTGATCCGAGCAACCATAACTTCTGTACTTAGCCTTAAATGAGGGTAGCTGAGCCCTCTACTCCGTCGCTTTATTTATTATGGTAGCTGAGCTTTCTATTCAGCCACATTCATTCCTCTATGACGTGCGTGCACGAGCTCCGCGAGTTCTAGTCCGTCATCTGCGTTGAGCTCATCCATCTGGCATCGTACTGCGCACCGTTTCCTTCCACCCAAAATTTGGTGTTTATTCAAAATTAGCACTTTCCTTCAATACTTGTGCTTTTTCCCCAAAATTCACAGTTTTACCGTAGCTGCGGCCTAGGCTCCAACACAAGATGAGTGTACAAGTCAAAATTGCCAAATGGGCCTCAATCCCCCCTAGGTGGGCCCAACTCAATCCCAATCATCCCAAACAGTCACAAATTTTGGTGTGAAGGTGGCTGAAGCATGCTGGGTCATTAATGAGTCCAAGGCAGGCGTGGGTGAGCAAGTAGAGGAGTTTGGGGGGACCAAGGGAGCAATAAATGCTCCAAATCTAGCCAAAATTGGGCAAAATCCACCCTAGCGCCCCTAGTCAACTGAAATTCCCCAAATCAAGGAGAGAGGACGCTCCAGCAATTAATGAGGGCGCACTTGTGGACAAAACAGGAGGCTGGGTGAACTGGTTTGCTTGGAAGTGGGTGTGAACACTCTCAAAAGTGGGTATTTGACCAACTAAAGTCACATAGTCCAAACTATGGTGTAATTAAGCACATGAGCAATAAAAATTTATGGACTATGGTACTAAGTGTGGATTACTGTTCTAACAATAGGTTTACAAAAGATTCCTTAAACCCAGTCATGTGTTTGGAAGCCCCAATTAACCAATCATTACAACCATGGGAGATAGTACCTGTGAGTGCAGAGATTAGAACATACTCTTCTTCACTTGATGAGTCATCATCACTATCATCACTTTCTGCCCTAGCTTTCTTCTTTGGAGGTTCATCATCCTCGGTAGCATGAGCATGGAACTTTCTTTTGCTACCCTTCTTCTTCTTGCTGGAGTTGTTGTTACTATCCCTTTTGTTCTTGGGACAATCTGAAGCAAAGTGACCTTTCTCATTGCATGTGAAGCATCTTAGATCCTTCTTATTCTTTTGATAGGATCTCTTGTAGCAAGAGTGCTCCTTCTTGGGCTTGCTTCTTTTGGTGTGAGCTGTGAGAGCTTGATCTTCACCTCCCATCTTTTCCTCACGAGCTACAAGTCTAGCTTCTTCTTGAGAGCATTCCTCCCACAGTTTACTGAAAGAGATCAATTTCTTTCTTGCACAGATTCCTTGAATAAAGGAGTCCCATGACCTAGGTAGGCCATTCAGAGTGGTCATAACAACTTCACCATTCTCCACTACTTCATCCACAGCTTCAAGTTGCTCCTTGATCTGAGAGACCTTGGAGAAGTAAGATTGAATGGTTTCTCCATTCAACATCTTGACCCCTTTCAATTGATTCCGCATAGTCATCTTCTGATTTATGTTCTTCCCTTCAAATAGCTTGGTCAAAGAGTCAAACATCTCCTTGGGTGTCTTTAGAGAAGACACATGGGGTATGAGATGGTCTTTGATAGAATCAGCAATGATTCTCTTTGCCTTGACCAAGTTCTTCTTATGCAATACCTTAGCCTCTTCATCCTCTGGAATAGGGATGTCTTCTTTTATATATGAGTCCAACTCATTCTCTTCCAGGATTAATCCAATCCTATACTTCCAAGCTCGGAAGTTATCAACCACTTCAAGTTTATCCTCAAGCTTGGTGTGGTGAGACATCTTTAAAGAGTACTTCAAATGGAAATAGAAAAGATCTAGGTCTTACCACTTGAATTGCTGAAAACTGGATCTAGTCTCGGATTAGGGTTTGTCGAAAAAACACTAAAAATTCAAAATGTGAATTTCAACTTTCTGAAAGGATAGAAAGATGCACCTTGATGAGCTGATCAGCTTGTTGTATTCAAAATTTGAGATCAGCAAAACTTTACCCTTCAGATTTGTCTTTTTGTCCTCCCGGGTTCAGTGGAGAGAGCCCTGAATTAGGGTTTGAGTTTCCCGGAGATCTACCCAGCAGAAAAACTCGATCCAAAGTTCTAAACTTCGATTTTTGCAAGGCGCTTCCAGCTATATCTTCAGATTCTAGAAATTCCTATTTTTGTGGAAACCCTAATTTTTAGGGCCAAATCTGACAAAAGATCAAAATTGAATTCTGATTGGATAGATAGATTCTCCTTGATGAGTAGAGTCAATCTACTATACTGCTTTTCCAAAATCTGTGGAGAGAAACCCAATAAACAAGAAACTCAAGTTTTCGTCACTGCAAAATGACTTCTTCTCAGGTTAGCTCTGATACCATTTTAAATGTTGAGCATTAATTCACAATACTCTAGGATCTTTACTGAGAGAATAACTTCTACAGTATATAAATGCATAACAATTACAAGAAGCATGACAAGCATCACAAGAATCAAAAGCATGAGAGACAAGAGACACAGAGTTTTCGTGGGGAAAACCCTAAGGTGAAAAACCCCACAACTTCCTCAGAGATAGAGAGAGCAATGGCTCAACCAAAGTACAACCAAAACACACTGAGATAGTCTCCTAGTAGCAGATGATCCTCCTCACTAGTGCGCCACTTTCTGAGTGAGAGAAGTATGACTTTTCGAATGATCAAAATAGAGATCTCCCGATCTCTATTTATACTTAACCTGTTTTTCCAGTTACATTATGGGGCCGACTTGTCTGTCTAGATACATCCACAATATAATATATATTTCAAGGCCGACCCCACACATGGTGGTCTAATAACCCATCGGCAAGTACACACACTTGCAACACTTGTCAATCCACATGATGACACTTCCTTATAGAGGAATAACACATCTCTAATAAGGCTACAATAAATATAGATGAAATACATTCCAAAGTTACATATACATCAACAACAAGTGGCAGCATCATGATGCAACTAACTAGCTATTGGTATGGGACAACTCCCTTGAAATGTGGTCATAGTGCCCTGGAAGGTCAGACTGGAGCTTGAGGCACATTTATTCAAAACTGACCACTAAAGACCTAGGCAATCTATATAAGAGCCATCAAATTATGAACTGAGGTTCATCACTTTTCCTGATGAGGAAATTTACCTTGGGGTTTTGCTATGCTTGCACCCAAGAGATTTGATCAGGGGATATGCTGAGTTTTGATCATGGTGTAAGTCTGCCTATTATACTACTGAATGCAAAAGTTATACTACTTAGTGCAGAAGTTATATTGTTGAGTGGAGAAGGAATATTTTGACTGCAGAAGTTGTTTTACTGAGTGCCTTGCTTCTACATAGATTCCATCTACTTAGTGGTTCAGTAAGCAGGCTCGGGGGTCCAAAGGAAGCAAGTAGTTTTGGCTGCTTCTTCTGGAAAAGGTTGGGAGGAACAGGCCTGCTTGGGTGTTTGTCGGCCCTATCTTCATTTACAGGTTCTACTTGTCTTTTATAATTTTAAGTAGTTTAAATTTCTATCCGCAATTATTGATTGACTGTTGTTAAGGGTTTTATAAAACAAATATGAATATTTCAGTCTTTGATCTAATTAGGGTTTTGTATATAAATGATTATGTAAGATGAAATGAATAAATTATTTCTTTGCATTTTTCCCCATGCTAATGGATCTGCATCGTACTCTAGTACAGAGAAGAAATTAAGATAGATAAATTGATAGGCAGATTGCCAGATGAATGAAACGATCAATACTGTTATATTTCATTAGTTTCTCCTACTATTACCATTCGGTGTTAAATAATATAATTCTACGTTTTCATTATTCATTCTTTCCATCAGTTAAATGTTTAGGTTTACTGTATTTTTATTTCATAAATTTTATTTGAAATAATAGTTGCAAATAACTTATTTTTGAAGTACACATAATTATTTCTATTCCAAACAATGCATAATTATTTCGCACAAATCCTTATGCACAGCATTGCATTCTTTTCTTTCACATTTTTTTTATTTAAAAACTGTAGCTAAATCCCATTCACATTTCACATTGGATTCGAAACCGTATCTTTTGGTTTTATTATTTTCCATAATTATCACAACTATTTAAAACAAAGAATCATTATTTTTATCTAAATAGAGTTTCATCGACCAACCCTAGAAGTATTAACATCCATCTCTCTTAAAACTCAAATGCTTATACAGAAAACACAATACTTTATTATCAAGAACACAATAAACTGCAAAACATTAAGTTTCGACTTCTCTTTACAAACAGGAGCAACGCTCACAGTATCATCCACAAAATCACTGGTCTAATGAAAGCATAAATTCTTTTTTAGTTACCGAGAACATTAGCAAGGTGAAACCCTCTCCTAAGTATTTTCCTTAAGGATTATACAATGAAAACAATTACTACTGCAAACAACATCAAAAGGGTCGAGGATCTTATCCTTCCTAAGCCACCAACAGTACACAGGTTTTCGACGAAGAACAAGCCTCAGAGAAAACATTAAGTCTCGGAAAAACACACACGAAGGCCCAACATTCATCTAACCAGAGTAACTAGGTAACCACCGAGGCTTACCGGTCTAATTGCAGGAGCCAGCTACAAAACCTTAAGCCGAGAAGCCATCGACAAAGGTACCTGCCATTTGACATCAGGGTGGTTAAAAACAACCGTTGACAGAAATAAATACAGGAGAAATGATAACAATTGAAACTCTCAAGCAGAATGAAAGATGTTGGGTTAGAACTACAAACCTTTACCTGTAAGAAATTATCACCGGAGTGGAACACCAAGACATTGCAAATAATACCCATTTCTCCACCATCAAACACCAAGAAGGAAGCACGTCAACTCTGAAGTTCATCACCTAACAGAAAGCTGAGTATTGAATCATCTACCAAGAAGAGTCTGTCACTCACACCCTGGAACTTCTACTTCAAGTTACCACTGTAAAATACCATGGGTATCAGCTCTTAAGCTTACAATAGGTCACGCCTTCGAACCCTGGGCACTCCAAAGAAACCAGTTAACAATACCTTGAATGTTCTCGGCCTGTCGGCCTCTCCTTAGAGCCACTACCCGAATGCTAAGGAAAACGATAACTCCGTAAAACATAGTGGAGTTAGGGTAAGGACCCAAATCCCAAAACCCTTGTTGGATCAACGGTAGCACAAGAGGGTTGTCACGTAAAACCAAGCATCAACCACATTAATGAAACCATCATTACCATAGCCACCAAGGAGGACAACTAGATCAACCTTGAACCAGATCACTTACAGCTAGTCACAGCATTCGATCCATCACCACTTTATCACGTGCTTAGTGCCATGAAGTTGTCCACAAAGATATTCCACTATCTCGGCAGTTGGAGGTATTAAATGCAAAAAGGAAACCAAGTGCCTGCCAGCACAAAGTCTACATAATGTTAGTATTACCATTACTTACAATGTTTGATTGTTGATAAATCGCATCAAATGGTTACATAGTAACACCTTGTGGTAAGTCAAGGTGGTATCGGGATTTGATGCTAGGAAACCACGTTAATATTAATTCATAAGCCATTTTGGTATTATATTGATACCTTGGGTTAGGACAAGGTTGTATTCATTTCTTTACTAGGTTTCCATAGTATAAATAGGATCACACAATGCACACACACATTACCATATAGTTATTGTTGTCATAAGACCTGCATAGGTCTCGACATGTATTTATAATTCAATATAGTATCAAAGTTACACAAGAATTGTTTATAGTGTATAGGATAGCATTGTAATATGATATGAAATGAAGTAATTCCTAGGATAGAATTAAATCAATTCTTGCATGTAATTCCTAGGATAGAATTAAATCAATTCATGCATGAAATTCTTAGGCTCTAGAATATATTTTAAAGAATGGCATATTTATTATTGCGTCATAATATAGATATGGGTTAATTCTCCTACTTTGCATCAAATAAAAATTCAAGATGACATTATACATAGCGTCAAACTTGGTTTATGAATCCCATTCAATTGTTCGAACAAATCAATACAAGGTTAGTACAGGGTTTATGAATAATACAACTGTTATACTTCTGATTGGAAAATCTAAGCTAACTGAAGATCTCACCAATAGCACTTACGACATTATGCATCCTAAATCATTAAGACTTGGGAGACACAGAAAACTGTTAGAACTCTTTGGTCACATGTTGTAAACACAATACCTGTAAATCTGCGAAAAGGACGACTCAAATGATTTAGCACGAATGCTAAGTAATCCTCAGGGCATCCGTAGGACCCCTTCATCATCAACAAGAGGAAACAATAGTTAACACATATAAACTTATATCTTTAGAATAGAAACAAAAGATTCGGAAAGTACAGTTAAGTAAGTTTAACATCAAAGAGAAAATATTAACTATCTAGTCATAACATTTCACTTATGACTAACAACAACATTTAGTAGAGGAAGCCAACATTTTGACATTTATAATATTTCCGCACAGTTAGATTAAGTATTAAAAGCTATATCTAAAAATTTTAAATTTTTGTAAATTTCGTGATGTTACATGTGGTATCAAAGCGCAAGTTCAACTCTAGGCCTGAAATAGGCTCACGTGCGCAAACAGAAAATAAAAATCAGAAAGTTTATGTTACTAACTTTTATTTTTCATTTTATTATTGTACAGAACAATTTGATATTAATTTGCAGGTATGGACATACCAGAGGAATCAGCAGAGGACAGATCTCCTCATAACGAGCATAATAACAATAATAATGAAGGAATATATGTTGAATTAAATAACCAATCTGCATAACTTCTTCGTATTGTAAAAGATTTAAAATCGGAGATAAGAACTGTTAAGGAAGAAAATGAACGCATTATGAAAGCACAAGAAGAGTTAAATCAAATTCTATTTGAGAAATACCATCACGAGGAAAGAGGAAGGAAATCAGAAGTGAATTCTGATTCTGGTACATTGTCTCACAAACATAATAGTAAGAAGGTTAAAAATGGTAAAAATATTAGTTACTCTTCATCTGAATCTAATCGAAGTAATGATAAATCTGGCTGTGACAGCAGTGACAGTGATTGTTGTTCCAAGAAGAGGAAGTATAGGCATCATGAACAAATTACTAGAGAGTTTAAAAAGATTAAGCCACCAACATTCAATGGCAAAACTGAAAAGGGTGAGACAGCTGAAGCATGGCTATCTGGAATGAAGAAGTACTTTAATATTTACGTTTACTCTTCTCAGTTAAAAGCCAAGATGGCTATTTACAATCTGATAGGAAAGACAGATATCTAGTGGCAGGACCTTAAAAGAATTAAGAACATAAAGGAAAGGGATGTAACCTGGAATATGTTTAAAAAGTTATTTAAGAAAAAGTTCTTGTCAGAACAGTACTATGAAGATAAATCAAAAGAGTTTTATGATCTAAAATTGGGTACTATGAACATGAAGGAGTTGTGCAGCAAGTTTCTTAGCTTGCTGAGGTATGTACCTTACATGCTCGAAGAAAAGCCTAAGGTGCAAAGGTTTCTAAGTTGTCTACCTTTCAACATAAAAGACAGGATTAAGTATGATAACCCTTCCACTCTGGAAGAGGCTATGAGGAAAGCAAATTTCTGTTTTGACCAAAACAGAAAAAGAGAAGGAACAGCTAAATGGAAAAGTAATAAGTCTAATCAATTCGAGCATAAAAAGAAGAGCTTTAATCATAATTCTAGAAGTTTTAAGAAAAATTTTAATAACAGAAATTTTCCAAGTAATAATTACTACAGAAATAATACACCACAGAATTTTACTGCTACAAGAAATGTACCTAATAACAATAACAACACCAGGTATGCTGAATAGAAAGGACCTTTGAAGTGTTTTGATTGCGGTGGAACACATAAGAAAGCAGATTGCCCACGCAACAAAAGGACAGTCAACAACGTTAATAGCATACAAGCGGAGCCAATAGTTGGTGATGGGGCAAGAGAAATGCCAAGGATAAATACAGCGAGGGAAAATCGACAAGCAGACCATCAAACATCTATGGTCGAAATAGAAGGTATGCTACAAAACCGATCTATTTCTATTTTGATAGATCCAGGTGCAAGTTTGAGTTACATTTCACCTGAATTAGTGAAAAATTGCAAGTTAAGAATATAAAAGTTTGATAATTCTTGGTTAGTTCAGCTAGCAACAGGCACTAAAAGAAAGGTCACAGACTTTGTTAGAAATTGTGATGTATTTTTGAATAAGCTGAAAACCCAAGTTAATCTGAATGTTTTACCCTTAGGGTCATATGACTTGTTGATTGGCATGGATTGGCTTGAACAACATAGAGAAGTGATTAATTGTTATGAGAAATCGTTTACTTGTCTGAATAATGAAGGTAAAACCGAAACAGTAAAAAGAATTCATAGGAACATTTCAGTAAAACAAATTTCTTCGTTACAAGTTAAGAGAGCTGCCAGAAAGGGCTGTAAAATGTTTGTTGTTAATGTTATTAATGACGAGTGTTCATCTAAAGAAGACAAGTTAAAACTGGAGGATATTCCCATCTTTAGGGACTTTTCTGACGTATTCCCGGAAGAAATTCCAGGATTACCTCCGAAAAGGGAACTTTATTTCACCATTGAGTTAGTACCAGGTACGGTACCAAACACAAAGGCTCCCTACAAGATGAATATTCTGGAGTTAAATGAGTTAAAATCTCAGCTGAAGGAATTAATAGATAAAAACTACATAAGGCCAAGTGTGTCTCCTTGGGGAGCACCAGTAATTTTCGTTAAAAAGAAGGACGGTACCATGCAATTGTGCATCGATTACCATCAACTTAATAAAATGACAATTAAGAATCGATATCCCTTACCTCACATAGATGATCTATTTGATCAGAGATATTCACTAAAATTGACTTATGGTCCAGGTATCATCAGGCTAGAATAAAAGACGAAGACATATTCAAAACTGCATTTAGAACGCGATATGGACACTACGAGTTCGTAGTTATTCCTTTTGGGATAACCAACGCACCGGCAGTGTTCTTGTGTTCAATGAACAACGTTCTGCATAAATATTTGGATAAGTTTGTAGATGTGTTCATTGATGATATCCCGATTTACTGAAAAACTAAAGAAGAGCATGACGAACATTTACGAATAATTCTGCAAGTTTTAAGAGAACATCAGCTTTACGCTAAGTTCAGTAAATGTGATTTTTATAAAGATAAAATATAGTATTTAGGTCACAAAATTTCTAAAGATGGAATTTATGTTGACCCAGATAAGATAAAAGCAATTAACGAGTGGCCTGTCCCTAAAGATGTAACTGACGTTCAGTCATTTATGGGGATAACAGGTTACTACATAAAGTTTATTGAAGGGTTTTCAAGAATTGCGAACCCCATTAATTCTTTGCAAAAGAAAGGGAAGAAATTCATATGGGATCAAAAGTGTCAAGAAAGCTTTAATAAGTTAAAAGAATTATTAACCACTGCACCAATTTTAAAAATTGTTGATCCTAACAAAGACTTCGTGGTATGCACTGATGCATGCAACGATAGACTTGGTGGGGTCCTAACTCAAGAAGGTCATGCTATCGCTTTTGAGTCTAGAAAGTTAAAAATCCATGAAAAGAATTATGCAACTTACGATCTTGAGTTGGCAGCTGTGATACATGCATTAAAAATGTGGCGCCATCACTTGATTGGAAGAAAATTCATACTAATGACAGATAATAAAGGTTTAAAGTATTTGTTGGATCAAACAAATCTTAACGCAAGGCAAGCTAGATGGATAGCTTTCCTTGGCGAGTATGATTTCGAGATTCAACACATCAAGGGAAACGAAAATAAAGTTGCCAATGCCTTAAGCAGGAATCCCAGATTAAGCTTTATGGCAGCAATCAGCACCTTTAAGACAGATTTGGAAAATCAAATCGAAGAAGGAATTAAACAAGATGAAAATTATCAAAAATTGCTTGGTAAAGTTGCTGAAAACGTATCAGAAAATTTAATAACAGATTTCAACATTGATAAAAAGGGGTTAATGACTTATAAAAACAGAATTTATGTACCAAATGTGTCAAAGGTTAAGCTGTTAATTTTGGATGAAGTTCATAAGAGTCCTTATTCAGGACATCCAGGTTATCAGAAAATGATAACTATGTTAAGGAATGATTATTTTTGTCCCAACATGAAGAATGAAGCGGCTGAATATATAGCTAGATGTTTTGAATGTCAGACCATTAAGGCTGAACATCAACATCCAGCTGGACTATTGCAGCCATTGCCAATTCTAGAATGGAAATGGGATATTATAAGTATTGATTTTATTATAGGTTTGCCTAAAAACCAGAAACAGAATGACTCCATAATGGTGGTTGTAGACAAGTTAAGGCTGCTCATTGTATTCATGTTAAAACCACATTTAAAGCTTCTAACATTGCAGATGTATTTATGAAGCAAATATTTCGCTTGCACGAAATTTCAAAGGTAATTATTTCTGACCAGGACTCTAAATTTACTGGAAATTTTTGAACAACACTGTTTAAAGGTTTAAATACTAAACTAAATTTCAGCACTTCTTTCCACCCACAAACCGATGGTCAAACAAAAAGAGTAAACTAGATTTTAGAAGACATGCTAAGAATGTATGTCAAAGATCAGCCATCTAAGTGGGAGGATTATTTACATTTAGCATAATTTGCATACAATAATCATTATCAAGCATCTGCTAAGTTAAGTCCATTTGAAATTTTGTATGGAAGAAAATGTTGTACTCCTATTTCTTGGGATAACCCTGTAGACAGATTAATGCTAGGACCGGATTTATTGAAAGAAATGGAGCTAACCGTGAAACAGGTTCAAGGCAACTTAAAAGTTTCCCAAGATCAACAGAAACGTTATGCAGATTTGAAACAAAATGAAAGAGATTTTCAGGTTGGAGACCATGTTTTTATAAAGGTAAAACCCAAGAAAAGTTCTTTGAAGCTTGGGAGTTGTACTAAAATAGCACCAAGGTACTATGGGTCATTCGAAATCCTATCAAGGATTGGAGCTGTTGCATATCAATTGGCCTTGCCATCTAATTTAAAAATCCATAATGTTTTTCACATTTCTGTTTTAAAGAAGTATGTGCACGATGCTACTCATGTGCTGAATTGGAATAACATACAGGTGGAGCCCGAAGGAGATTTTCAGGTGGAACCGGACTGTATTCTCGGCCGAAGGAAAATTATGCTTCGGAATCATACCATATGGCAGGTAAAGGTGCAATGGAAGCACCTTAGCCCTAATGAAGCTACCTGGGAACTGGAAAGTAAAATGCGAGCAGCATATCCAGTTATGTTTCAGGAAGGTTCAAATGATGAATAAGCAACATCAAGGACGATGTTGAGCTTAAGTGGGGGTGTTTGTAACATACCCTTTTTGTTGAAAAAACATTTTATGTTGGAAACATTATGTTAACTTTTATTGTAAATTTTTATATTGGACAAGTGTCTAAGGATGACTGTATTTGCGCAAAATTTTATTATTTAATAAATTAAATATGAGACAAACACTTAAGGGGACTATTGAAAGAGTGGTTATTGACCCACTAGGTGGAATGGAATGTGGGGTAGAAGGCAATGGACAAGTGGCAGCATCGTGATGCAACTAACTAGCTGTTGGTATGGGACAACTCCCTTGAAATGTGTTCATAGTGACCTGGAAGGTGGGATTGGAGCTTGAGACTCATTTATTCAACACTAACAACTAAAGACCTAGGCAGTCTATGCAAGAGCCATCAAATTACGAATTGAGGTTCATCACTTTTCATGACAAGGAAATTTACCTTGGCATTTTGCTGTGCTTACACCCAAGAGATTTGATGAGGGGATATCCTAAGTTTTGATCATGGTGTAAGTCTGCCTATTATACTACTGAGTGCAAAAGTTATACTACTGAGTGCAGAAGTTATATTGCTGAGTGCAGAAGGCATATTTTGAGTGCAGAAGTTACACTACTGAGTGCAGAAGTTGTTTTACTGAGTGCCTTGCTTCTACACAGATTCCATCTACTTAGTGGTTCAATAAGCAAGCTCGGGGGTCCAAAGGAAGCAAGTAGTTTTGGCTGCTTCTTCTGGAAAAGGTTGGGAGGAACAGGCCTCCTTGGGTGTTTGTCGGCCCTATCTTCATTTGCAGGTTCTACTTATCTTTTGTAATTTTAAGTAGTTTAAATTTCTATCTGCAATTATTGATTTACTGTTGTTAAGGGTTTTATCAAACAAATATGAATATTTCAGTCTCTGATCTAATTAGAATTTTGTATAGAAATGATTATGTAAGATGAAATGAATAAATTATTTCTCTGCATTTTTCCCCATGCTAATGTATCTGCATCGTAATCTAGTACAGAGAAGAAATTAAGATAGATAAATTGATAGGCAAATTTCCAGATGAATGAAAAGATCAATACTGTTATATTTCATTAGTTTCTCCTACTATTAACATTCGATGTTAAATAATATAATTCTACGTTTTCATTATTCATTCTTTCCATCAGTTAAATGTTTAGGTTTACTATATTTTTATTTCATAAATTTTAGTTGACATAACAGATGCAAATAACTTATTTCTAAAGTACACAGAATTATTTCTATTCCAAACAATGCATAATTATTTCGCACAAATCCTTATGCACAACATTGCATTCTTTTCTTTTCACATTTTTTTTATTTCAAAACTGCAGCTAAATCCCATTCACATTTGACATTGGATTCGAAACCCTATCTTTTGGTTTTATTATTTTCCATAATTATCACAACTATTTAAAACAAAGAATCATTATTTTTATCTAAACAGAGTTTCATCGACCAACCCTAGAAGTATTAACATCCATCTCTCTTAAAACTCAAATGCTTATATAGAAAACACAGTACTTTATTATCAAGAACATAGTAAACTGCAA
The DNA here is from genome assembly GCA_027924585.1 of Larix kaempferi. Taxonomy (NCBI): domain Eukaryota; kingdom Viridiplantae; phylum Streptophyta; class Pinopsida; order Pinales; family Pinaceae; genus Larix; species Larix kaempferi. The sequence continues at coordinate 2,677,183 of BSBM01001133.1, read as the reverse complement.
AACATTAAGTTTCAACTTCTCTTTACAAGCAGGAGCAACGCTCACAGTATAATCCACAAAATCACAGGTCTAATGAAAGCATAAATTCTTTTTCAATTACCAAGAACCATAGCAAGGTGAAACCCTCTCCTAAGTATTTTCCTTAAGGATTATACAATGAAAACAATTACTACTGCAAACGACATCAAAAGGGTCGAGGATCTTATCCTTCCCAAGCCACCAATAGTACACAGGTTTTCGACGAAGAACAAGCCTCAGAGAAAACATTAAGTCTCAGCAAAACACACACGAAGGCCCAACATTCATCTAGCCAGAGTAACTAGGTAACCACCGAGGCTTATCGGTCTAATTGCAGGAGCCAGCTACAAAACCTTAAGTCGAGAAGCCATCGACGAAGGTACCTTCCATTTGACATGAGGGTGGTTAAAAACAAGCATTAACAGAAATCAATACAGGAGAAATGATAACAACTAAAACTCTCAAGCAGAATGAAAGATGCTGGGTTCGAACTGGGAACCTTTACCTTTAATAAATTATCACCAGAGTGGAACGCCAAGACATTGCAAACAATACCCATTTCTCCACCATCAAACACCAAGGAGGAAGCGTGTCAAATCTGAAGTTTATCACCTAACAGACAGCCGAGTATCGAATCATCTACCAAGAAGAGTCTGTCACTCACACCCTGGAACTTCTACTTCAAGTTACCACTGTAAAATACCATGGGTATCGGCTCTTAAGCTTACAATAGGTCACACCTTCGAACCCTGGGCACTCCAAAGAAACCAGTTAACAATACCATGAATGTTCTCTTCCTGTCAGCCTCTCCTCAGAGCCACTACCCGAATGCTAAGGAAAACAATAATTCCGTAAAACATAGTGGAGTTAGGGTAAGGACCCAAAGCCCAAAACCCTTGTTGGATCAACGGTAGAGATCACAAGAGGGTTGTCACGTAAAACCAAGCATCAACCACATTAATGACACCATCATTACCATAGCCACCAAGGAGGACAGCTAGATCAAGCTCGAACCAGATCACTTACAGCTAGTCACAACATTCGAGCCATCACCACTTTATCACGTGCTTAGTGCCACGAAGTTGTCCACGAAGATATTCCACTGTCTCGGCAGTTGGAGGTATTAAATGCAAAAAGGAAACCAAGTTCCTACCAGCACGAAGTCTACATAGTGTTAGCATTACCATTACTTACCATGTTTGATTGTTGATAAATCGCATCAAATGGTTACATAGTAACACCTTGTGGTAAGTCAAGGTGGTATCGGGATTCGATGCTAGGAAACCACGTTAATATTAATTCATAGTCCATTTTGGTATTATATCGATACCTTGGGTTAGGACAAGGTTGTATTCATTTCTTTACTAGGTTTCCATAGTATAAATAGGATCACACAATGCACACACACATTACCATATAGTTATTGTTGTCATAAGACCTGCATAGGTCTCGACATGTATTTATAATTCAATATAGTATCAAAGTTACACAAGAATTGTTTATAGTGTATAGGATAGCATTGTTATATGATATGAAATGAAGTAATTCCTAGGATAGAATTAAATCAATTCATGTGTGAAATTCTTAGGCTCTAGAATATATTTTAAAGAATGGCATATTGATTATTGCATCACAATATAGATATGGGTTAATTCTCCTACTTTGCTTCAAATAGAAATTCAAGATGACATTATACGCAGCGTCAAACTTGGTTGATGAATCCCATTCAATTGTTCGAACAAATCAACACAAGGTTAGTACAGGGTTTATGAATAATACAACTGTTATACTTCTTATTGGAAAAGCTAGGCTAACTGAAGATCTCACCAATAGCACTTATGACATTATGCCTTCTAAATCATTAAGACTTGGGAGACACGGAAAACTGTTAGAACTCTTCGGTCACATGTCGTAAACACAATACCTATAAATCTACGAAAAGGACGATTCAAATGCTTTAGCATGAATGCTAAGTAAGCCTCGGGGCATCCGTAGGACCCCTTCATCATCAACAAGAATAAACAATAGTTAACACATATAAAAGTTTATATCTTTAGAACAGAAACAAAAGATTTGGAAAGTACAGTTAAGTAAGTTTAACATCAAAGAGAAAATATTAATTATCTAGTCGTAACATTTCACTTACGACTAACAACAACATTTAGTACAACAAGCCAACAGTTAGACATTTATAATATTTCCGCACAGTTAGATTAAGTATTAAAAGCTATATCTAAAAATTTTAAATTTTTGTAAATTTCGGGATGTTACACATGTCACATGTCACATGTCACATTTGTCACGTTTGTAGTATGGGGGAGATCCTGTAACGGATGTCACATGTCACATTTGTCACGTTTGTAGTATGGGGGAGATGTTGTAACGTTTGTCACATTTTTCACGTTTGTCATGTTTGTCACGTTACGTTACAACCTAGTATGGGGGAGATGTTGTAACGTTTGTCACGTTACCTTTCCATGTCGGCTCATAACTTATAAAAAATCAAAAATAATTAAAAATTTCATGTTCGCTCATAACTTATAAAAAATATATATATATAATTAAAAAATTAAAAGAGAGGGATCCAATTTCTTGAGGAGTAATTTTTTCTTAATATGTAAAAAATTTAAGATAAAACAAAAAAAAATACACCTCAAGAAATTGGATCCCTCTCGATGCTTGATAGATCCGGATTTGAGATAGATCTACGCTGGTATATTATCAATTACCTTAATTAACTATTTCCTAAATTTATCAACCATACAAACATATTAATATATTTACAGAAGTATTACAGGTCGACCATATCTATACATCACTTACGATATTTGTGTGTAATTTTGTATTATAGTCGACAGTATCTATACATCAATTACGATATTAGTACGTAATATAATTTACTAAATTATATAAACAAAAGACAAGATGAACTGTTTACGGTTGAAGACTTTCGGCCTCGTTAAATAACTTGCTCTATCAAATGAGTAGGAAGATAATAATTAAAAAATGAGTCAAGGGCTAAGTAACCCACCATTTAATTTCCTCTGTCAACAAAATAAAATATAATCCTGAATTAAAATATAAACTGTAAAATAATACATATTCTTAATACAATATGAGTATATGGTATTTAAAACCCTCGCAATTTCAAGAGTAGATGCATGGAATGAACAAAGGGATAATTATACCCAAATCCTAAATGTTAACTACTTATGCCCGTTAAATAAACTTGTAAATAATAAGGGCCAATGAAGTTCTTAATACGATTACATGGTTATAGATTCAAATATAAATTCACGAGGATTCTCACCAATTGCAAACAACACAATATTTAATGAAAAACTAAGATCTTCATAACCAATCAATTTTTCATTATTAACACGAGACATGGCCTGAAGATAGGCCTCTTGTATTCGTGAAATAGATAAATCCTAAATAGTTATAATTGATATACACAAGATCCAACGGACCGAGTTTTAAATACATCATTTTATAATTTAAAGAAGTTTAAATATATCATTTTATAATTTAAAGAAGTCCATAATATAGAGAAATAAACAATGGATTCACACGATTCGTAACCCTGAGTATAGTCAAAACTGAATGTCCATATGCTAATAAGATACACATACCCTTAAACTCCTCAACAAGGGAATTGAGTAGATGAACACATGTTCCTAATTGAGAGAAGAAATTTCCAAAGGCTCGAAAAGTCGGATTCTTAACTCTGAAAAAATCCCATTGAGTAGTGAAATAGAAGCAAACATGGACCAACGCAATCATCCATCCAAAATTTGTTAAAATCAGCATAATGAATATTTGTCCAAACAAAAAAATTAAGTTAAGCAAAATATTGAGACAATGAACCCTCCATAAAAAATTTTAAAAATTTAAAGAGAACAACAATAACAAGGAGAGCTGCGAGGAAGATATCAATGTTCGAATATGCATATAGAACTTACATTTATTTTATATTTAGCAAAATAATATTATAAAAAATAATTGATATATAATAATGTGGTTGTGGTAATTATAATAAAAGTAACAATTATAACATATATTAAAAAAATAATATTATAATATATAATAATATTAATATTATTATAATAATATAATATATAATAATATTTTACAAATTTTAAAATTATATATTAAATAATGTTTGTAACTTTAAATTTAACCGCACCTTAACTTTAAATTAAAAATTTAAAAACAAAATAAAAAATGCCATGGCATAGCACTTGTCGGTGGATATCTTTGTCTCTGGTTGCCACAATTTGTTGCATTCGACAAGTATTTCCATTATGTGGTACAAATATTTCCATTATGTGGTGCTTTCATCGGAGTAAAAGTGTATCGCTTCCACTTGAGTAAACGTTCCAACGTAACCATCAGTAAGCAGCTGGTCGACAATCGTGCAACAGTATAAAACTCAGTCAAATGAGGCGTTTCACCGAGAGTGAAGATTATGCATTCCACCCCATGGAAGGAAGCTCATTCGAAGCAATAAATCACTGCTGATTAGAAGGACGTTGCAGAGGAAATTATTTTTTACTTCAATTAAAATTACCTTAGTTTTAGCTCCAATTAAAATTACAACATGGAGAATGTGTTTATATAATGTCTCTTAAACATAATAATTATTTGAAAACATATTATATTACATTTAGAGAGAAAATAAATGAATTTTGAAAACATATTATATTAGATTTAGGTAGAAAGAAAACTTTCAAAATCTAATATAATATAAATGGTAGCCTCGAAAATCCAATTATAAGAAAGACTCGGCTGCAAGGAAAATGGGGCGTGGGATAGGACTCCGCTGCAAGTTAGCATTGTAGCTTGCAACATGAGTCTATATAACTAGTAAATTAATCTAATTGAATAACCTCATCGTACATTGTTTTATTGTTGCTTGACCTAGAGCAATATCGTGGATGAAAAATAGATGGAAATTGTAGAGACACCTAGATTACTCCTGTCACATTCACTGAGACACTTGGGAAAAAGTTTGTGTGATTTGTTTTATTTTTTTATTATTACACCCATTATGTGGCCCCAACTCTGGCCCAGTCCGAAGTTCAAGACTGAAAGATAGATATGGATTAACATACAATATATTCTACGAATGGGATCAAATATATACATCGTTTCAATTGTTTTTCCTTTCACATCCGTCTAACCAATCTGCATACATGCAAAATTAGACATAGAAAAAAAGACAACAACTGGGAAATACATGAGCAATACAAAGATTTCATTGAATATACATGAGCAATATTTTCCCAGGAAAATTTAGGCCTGAAAGAACACGGCAGTCGAAGACTAGGGCATGTGTGTGCAGTCCAGGTAGTGAAGGTCGTATGAGCACCCATTTGATAAAGTTTGCAATACATAGAACATAAAGAGCAGAAACACAAAGGGCATATTGATTGCCTTCTCATTATTAAGCACACATATATATAGTTTCTCATAACACCAAAACCACTGGCTAATACTATGGGCCAGTGTAAACCATGGGTCGACTAATGACCTAGTCAACAACTAACTCAACTAACTTAGGACCATGAGATTACAACTCTTAACACACCCCCTTAATCTCAAGTGGGATGGTGTGGTCAGCACTATCAATGCCTAAGTGCTTCCTCTGAAACTCAAATGTGGATGTTCCCAAGGGTTTGGTAAACATATCAGCAAGCTGCTCCTTAGAGCCACAAAACAACAAACTGATCTCTCCATTATTGACTAACTCACATATGAAGTGATAGCGAGTGTCAATGTGTTTACTCTTCCTATGAAATACATTATGCTTAGACAACTATATAGCAGAACTGTTGTCACAATAAATGGTTGTTGGTTCTGTTTCTGTATGTCCCATGGCCTTCAAGAGTCTTCTAAGCCAAACTGCATGGCATGTTGCTGTAGTTGCTGCAATATATTCTGCTTCTACTGAAGACATGCTCACAATAGGCTGCTTCTGAGAAACCCAAGAAATAAGACTGGTACCAAGATGGAAAGCATAACTAGATGTTCTTTTCCTATCATCAATACTACCTGCAAAATCACTATCTGTGTACCCTGTGAGAGTACAGTCATGTGAATGAGTGTACCAAAGTCCATAATCAATTGTACCTGCAACATATCTCAGTATTATTTTTCCAACTTTCCAGTGAGAGTCTTTGGTAGATTCCATGAATCTAGAAATAAGACTAATAGCATACATCAAATCAATTCTAGTAGCAGTCAAATACATTAAACTACCTACTAATCTTTTGTAATGTGTAGAATTTACTGCTGGTTCATCATCATTTTTGCTTAACTTGGTTCCTGTAGCAATGGGAGTTTCTGCTGGTTTACATTTTTCTATTCTGAATCTCTGCAGAGTGTCTGTAGCATACTTATGCTGACAGATGAAGATGCCATTTTCACTTTGATCAACTTCCAGACCAAGGAAAAACTTCATAAGACCAAGATCATTCATCTCAAAATCCTTTTTTATGACTGTCTTAAACTCTTCCAGCATCAAATTTCTAGTATAGATCATATCATCAACATAAAGACAAACAAGTAGAATGTTACCTTCCTGATATGTTTTGACATACAGAGTGTGTTCATTGTTGCTTCTATTGAAACCATTTTTGATGAGGTAAGAATCAATTCTGTTGTACCAGGCTCGTGGAGCTTGTTTGAGACCATACAAGGCCTTTTTCACTTTACATACCTTGTGTTCTTGACCTTTGACAGCATAACCAAGTGGCTGATCTACATAGACTTCTTCCTCAAGTATGCCATTGAGAAAGGCATATTTCACATCCATTTGGTAAACAGGCCACTGGTTTTGAGCTGCTATTGCAAGTACAGTTCTAATGGTGTCCATCCTTATTACTGGAGCAAAGGTTTCTTCATAGTCTACACCATATTCCTGTGCAAAACCTCTTGCAACAAGCCTTGCCTTGTACTTTTCTATCTCTGATTTTTCATTCAACTTGGTCTTATAGACCCATTTTACACCAATGCAACTTTTATCTAATGGGAGATCAACTAGATCCCGGGTCTGACTCCTATTAATAGAATCAATCTCTTCATTCATTGCTTGGATCCACTGTGGATCTTTTGCTGCTTCTTCAAAACATGTTGGCTCAGATGAAAATAGAGCATATTGTAGCTGCTCATCAATGATAGGAGTCTAATCATATAACTCCCTTAAGCTTATGGTTCTCTGGTTCTGTTGTGGACTGCCTGTTGGTGTCCCTTCTTGCTGTTGTTGCTGCTGTACTTCAAGTCTGGGCATTCTGAGTGGTTCTGGTGCTTTTGGATTGTCTGGCTGCTGAATGTTTGTTGTATCAGTTCAGCATATATCTCTGCTCACCATTACTTTCTTGGTGACAGGATTATACAGCTTATAGTCTTTCTGTTGTTCACTATAGCCTGTGAAAATACACCTTTCACTCTTCTTGTCTAACTTATTTCTTAACTCATCTGGTATGTGTGCGAAAGCAACACATCCAAAGATCCTGAGATGTGAGACACTAATCTGAGTGCCACTCCATGCTTCTTCAGGTATCTTGTCTTTGACAGTTATTATGGGAGACCTATTCAGTAGATATACTGAACATGCAATTGCTTCTACCCAATAATCATCGAATAACTTCTTGTATGATAGCATACTTTGGGCCATGTTCATGATGGTCCGATTCTTCCGTTCTGCAACTCCATTCTGTTGTGGAGTGTATCTAGTGGTGTACTGATGCTGGATTCCATGATGCTTACAGAACTTTGCAAAATCATGAGATACATCTCACCTCCACCGTCTAATCTGAGTATTCTGAGTGGTTTACCTGACTGCTTTTCAGTCAATGCTTTGAACTCTTTAAATCTGGAGAAAGCTTCTGACTTATTTCTGAGAAAATAAATCCAAACTCTCCTGCAATAGTCATCAATAAATGTTAGGAAATACAGATTACCTCCTATAGACTGGGTTTGCATGGGTCCACATAGGTCTGTTTGAACAAGTTCAAGGTGTTCTTTGGCTCTATTCGTAGAAGTGGGAAAGTTGTCCCTTTGGTGTTTCCCTAGAATACAGTCTTCACAAGAACTTGATTGTTCATTCATGATTGGTAATCCTTTGACCATGGATTTTTTTTGCAGATGAGAGAGACTCTAAAAGGGTAGATGACCATACCTACAATGCCACAACCAAGTTTCGTCTTGACTAGAGACAGTATGAGCATATGACTGTGACAGGATAGCACTCCTCAGGTTGAGTGGGAAAATTCTATTCTTGGTCATTTCTACTTTGGCCAGGAGTCTTCTACTAGGGGCTTTGTCATAGACAGCACAATGGGAATCAATGAACCTAACATCATATTTATTCTGAATCAGTTGACCCACACTGATCAGATTGACCTTAAGATTTGGAACATAGAATACATCATTTATGTACTTCTTCTCATTTTGTTTGGTAAGTATAGGAACAATACCTTTGCCTTGAGCTGGAACGAGATGATGATCACCCAGTTCATCTTTGATTCAACATATGGATCTAGGTCAGAAAACAATTATTTGTTACCTGTCGTATGATTGCTGCATCCACTATCTAGCAACCATACATCTAACTGATGTTCTGCTTCAGTCACCTGGTAGGACAGAAACATAACTTCTGATAAATGTTCTTCAACATTTGAGACATTTGCTCTACCACTGTTCTAATCTGCTTGCTTCTTTCTGCAGTCACATTCATAGTGGCCATATTTCTTGCAGTAGTTACACTGGACATTGGACCTATTAGTCCATCTCTTACCTCCTCTTCCTCTCTGGTTCTGAGGGTTATGACTGTGCTCACAATGATCTGTGTGTTCATGGTGTTCATGGGCAGTTCTATCCTCTGTGGAATTAGAACTCCTTCCTCTTCCTCTTCTGCCTCGTCCTCTGCCTCCTCGACCTCAACCTCTATTGAAAGAAGTCTAAGTGCTAAATGCATGAGACAGAGACTCGTCTTCCTGACTGAGTCTAGCTTCATGAGACAAAAGGGACCCTGTTAACTCTTCTAGAGTAAATGTCGACAGATCCTTAGATTCTTCTATGGAAGTAACCACCATAGAGAATTTCTTAGTGAGGCATTGAAGTACCTTTTCAACAATACCCTTCTGCTCTAGGGTTTCTCCATAGGTTTTGAATTGCATGACAATCCCAGAAACCCTAGTCATAAATTGATCGACAGTCTCTGTGTCTTTCATCTTAAGACTTTCAAATTGAAGTCGAAGGGTTTAGATTCTTACCATTTTGACTTGATCTATACCTTTGTATGCAGATTGGAGGAGAATCCATGCCTGATGTGTGGTCGTAACTCCAGTGATCCGCGGGAAAATGGACTCCTCAATGCAACTTTGGATCAACCACTTCACAGTGAGATCCTGATCTCTGCTTTCATCGAGGGCCTTCTTATTTGCATTCTACATAGCAATCACAGTAGTTGATGCCAGTTCTGTAAACTCCTTTTCGACCATGTCCCAACACTTGTTGAGCTAGAGAAAGGTCTGCATCTTGATAGACCAGAACTCATAATTCTTGTCGTTCAGCATTGGACCTGAGATCGGCTTCATGTTCATGCTTTCCATGGATTATGACAACAGTTAAACTGACCGTCGCAGTCTACTAACTAACACAGTGCAATGATGGGGTGTGACGGACAAAATCCTATAAGTCCAAGGTTGTTCATTGCAATTTTCCTTCTAACAAGCTTGCGACGGTCGTCGTAGGTTGTCCTCGGCCAAAGTACGACACTGTCACGGTCTATCTTCAAGAAAGGTGTGACACCATCACACTTTTCCTTTAGGAAGGGTGTGACAGCCTCCCTTCAGGGGTTTTTTCGCCGAAAAAAAAAAATTTAAAATTTTTTTTGTCGTGGCCCGACTATTCCGTCTCCATCCTGTGCTACAACTTCCAACCGTGTGTGTGTGCTCTCCAACTTCTGAAAAGGCTTACCCAAAAATCAAGATCGAAGGATCAGGCCGTCAGCTCTGATACCATGATAAAGTTTGCAATACATAGAACATAAAGAGCAGAAACACAAAGGGCATATTGATTGCCTTCTCATTATTAAGCACACATATATATAGTTTCTCATAACACCAAAACCTCTGGCTAATACTATGGACTAGTGTAAACCATGGGTCGACTAATGACCTAGTCAACAACTAACTCAACTAACTTGTGACCATGAGATTACAACTCTTAACACCATTGTGGGATGATAACTGGTCGAGGGAACAAAGCGGATGCTGGCATACTTGATAGGAAAATGTAATGAAGAATGGAAAAATGGGAATCCATTGAATAATGCATATAACACACGTGAATGAGGAAGCACATGTAGGAAAGGGGAAAGACACAATGTGTAGATGAACGCCCGCAGGAATGGAAAGAGAGTGGGAAGTCCTAAATATGCCAAAGGGAAAGTAAAAGGAAAAATTAAATCACCCAAACACACTTGCAAATCCTTGGTTGGGATGGGTTTTGTTGTGTGGAAAGTGTAACACTGTGCTTAAAAGGAAAATGTTCATGTGGGAGATAAAATATTATAGGTGAGTTTACCAAAAGCAAAGACATCTAGTCGAGAATCTCCTGGCAAAGGGAAGTTGTATTCACGAAGAGGCTCAATTGAACATAACAGAAAGTGATCCATATATAAATTTAATTCAGGATATCAACAAGGAATTCTATTTGGAGAGAACAAGGGAAAGGCAGTGATCTATGACGAAGGTGTCTACGATGAAAGTATAAAATATTTGAGGGTGGTATTGACGCAGGATGAGGGATGTTTGAAACCAAGGCACCACCATATCACAATTTCTTCGGATCCATTGGGAACGTAAATGGAACTGCACCAAATAACTTGCAATAATGAAGATGGACGAACTGGTCCAAGAAATCTGTGGATAGTCGCCAATCAATGGAGATATTACATGCATGCAAATCATTGCCAATCTTTGTATAAAAGAATTCTTTATTAGTGGAGCATCATAGAGGAAATCAGATTAAGGTTTCCCTAAATATTTCTAAGCCAAAACTTGGAGGAATTGGATTTAATTACATAACTGAGTCTTGAATTTGTGAAACCATGCTCAATTTTTTTTATAGATGCATGCTACTGATGGAAATTCAAGATAAAAAAATCACTAGTATTATTATAAAGGATTTGTGCCTCAAATTAGTCGACTTTCAGTTACCTTGTGAATGAATGCTTTTGTGTGGAGTTCAATGTTTCCTACCGCATGACGAAGAATAGCTCTGTGAAAGCAAGCATTGGATTTAATTGCATAACTGAGTCTTGAATTTGTGAAACCATGCTCAATTTTTTTTTATAGATGCATGCTACTGACGGAAATTCAAGATAAAAAAAATCACTAGTATTATTATAAAGGATTCGTGCCTCAAATGATTATGAGTCAACTTTCAGTTACCTTGTGAATGAATGCTTTTGCATGGATTTCAATGTTTCCTACCGCATGACAAAGAAAAGATCTGTGAAAGCATATTCATATACTGAAAAATAACATTAACATGAACAACCAATACTCTCAGTTAGAAACAACTATTGATTTGGGAGCTTCTCCACCTCCCCCTTAAGGAAACCATTGACAAGATCAGGTTAGAATAATAACAATTTTATTAATGTTTTTCTTTAAATTTTACAATCCGACCGTGAGATCTTTGTAATGTGTTGCACCTTCTGAAATTGTGAAGGAAAATATTAATAAAGGAAAGCAGAGGGGGGTGAATCGTGTGTGAGAAATTAAAACCTTTTTCACCTTCTATTAATCAATCAAGTATTATGTTATCAATTACATAATCATATTCATCATGAGTCATAAGCACAATAAACACATCAAAGAGAGACACAGTAATATATGTAATGTAAGATTTATTTATTTGCAATGGAAGAGTTCAATGGCCGCGATTACAATCAGCACCAACTCTTGATCCAAGACCCAGCTTGGTCTTCTCAGGTCCAACTAGGAAAGGGTTAAGGAATCCCCAAGGTTGCAAGGCTCAGCTTGCCAGTAGAGCATATGATGTACAAGATGACAGGGTCAAAAAAAGGTGGTGGCTCCAAGATCCTTCCTTGTGGGTAAAAGGACCTTGTCAACTGAGTACAAGGTGCTTCAAAGCACAAACCATCTCTGTAGGGGTTCCAAGGCACTAGATGTGAGGGTACTGGGATCATCCATAGCTGTGCATTGCAGGAGGGACTTGGTGGAATCAATGACTACCTGTGGGGGGCCACTGCAAGTCCATGTTGGCATCAATGACAATTTCATCAACAGGGGTGATGATGACCGAGGGGCGATGATGACCTTGAGTCTCTTGGAAAGCTTGGCAGAGGAAGCCTCAATTTCTTTCAAAATTCTGGAAGGCATGCTTTCTATCTCCCTTTTCAATGACTCCAAGTGGCTCGAAAGTAGGTCTCCATCATTTGAAATTATGTGTATGTGTATAGGTAAATGCATGGCTCCACGCACATAGCAAGGACTTATGGAATGCCCTGAATGCTACGACCCTCTGCAACAGGGACTAGTGATGTCATGAATGTTATGATCCTCTGCCTGGATGCCAGATATGTCGGCCTTTGATACAGGGGTAGATTTGGGAGAAAATGAATACATGGGCGAGTCAACAAGTATCACTCATCCGTTATCCTTCGGTACTATGGGAACCCTTCCTTCTCTCATGAAATTTTTTACAACAGATGTTAAGGGTTTGAGCTTGGATACAAATGGATTATAGCAGATGTCATGTTGATGTATATGTAACTTTGGAATGTATTTCATATATGTATATTGTATTCCTATAGAGATGTTATTATTCCTCTATACGGAAGTGTCGTCATTTATATTGTAAATGTCGTAACTTATACTTGATGGGTTATTAGACCACCTTGTTGGGGTCGACCCTGTATAAGTCATGTGGGTCAAAGGGTTATTAGACCACCCTATTGGGGGTCGGCCCAGTCAGCATTATGTTATGTGGTTAAGTTCGAGCCTACATGATTTATGTAAAAGGCAAGTCAAGTCAAGTATAAATAGAGAGCGGGAGGCACTCTATTTGACTCACTCACTTCTCACTCATGCACTCAAGGAGGAGTGGCGCACTTATGGAGGAGGAGGATCTGTTGCTAGGATATGTCTATCTCTTATGGTTGGGTTGTATCATTGCTCTATCTATCTCTGAGGAAGTTATTGGGGTTTTTCACCTTTATGGTTTTCCCCAAGTAAATCTTTGTGTCTCTTGTGTGCTTGCATTATTGTCTCCATGATTGATATGCTGTAGATATGCTGTACATGTTGTTCTCTCAGTTAAGATCCTAGATCAGATTGAAGTAAATTCTAAAAATTTAACATGGTATCAGAGCTAGCCTGAAAGAAGGCATGATATGGCATGTATGACACTTGTCGCACTTACGATGCTAGGGCTTGATATAGCAAAAACTAGTCATCATAGAACTTTCGCTATAAATCCATTTTGGCAAATTTTTTGGATCTGAAATCTTTACAGGTAGAATATTAAATCCCCATGTACCTTTTGTCCAAAGGACAACCTCTAATTCATTGTACTTTGTGATTTATGATCTGTGCAATATAGGGTTTCTGCCTCTTCCAGATCTAAGTCAAAATCAGGTGACCTTGGGAAAAAGGTCATAACTTGGGCTAGGAAGCTCCAAATGAAATTTCGTAAAAAGTTACAGGTAGTACACAGACTATACTATCTCAGAAAAATATTTTCAGAGGCCAAAGTTGAACCAGTGACATGTGGTGCGCCGTACAAGTTCGCTCTCCTGTATTATCCCATAAACAGGTCACGTTGCGACACTTGGCATAACTCTCTCTCAGAGAGTCCAATTGAGGTCATACCTGTCAGGATGGAAAGATAACAGGTCAGGCTATATCAAAAAAACGTTTCAGAGGCTGAAGTTGAAACAGTGACACGTGGCACTCCGTACAAGCTCGCTCTCCTGTATTATCCCATAAACAGGTCATGTTGCGACACTTGGCATAACTCTCTCTCAGAGAACCCAATTGAGGTCAGACCTGTCAGGATGGAAAGATAACAGGTCGGGCTATCTCAGGAAACTTTTTCAGACCCTGTGGATCAAAAAGTTCGAAGTTACAGCAGAAACAATCAGGTACATATTTTTGTCAAAACAGAATTATTTTTTAGTACCTTCATTCATGGCTTCCGGAATTTAGGGCTTCAGAGAAAGTTGAAATTTTTGTAATCGGAGACCACGGCTGGATGCTACTCATCAAAATAGAAATTTAGAGACCAAGATCAGAATTTTTGGTTGGGCATAAGGCCGGGCTTGATCAGACCCTAGTTCGGGACTTTGATAAAAAAAGTGGAAAATTAGGGCTTCTGTAAAAATGGGAATTTTTGAAATCTGTGACCACGGCTGGAAGCTCCTCAGAAAAATAGAAGCTTAGAGATTTGGATCAAACCTTTTGATTGGGCAAAAAAGTGGGCTTCATCAAACCCTAGTTCAGGGTCACGTCCAGTGAATCCGTAAGTTTCAAAGGCAAAATTGAGGAGTGAAACTTTGCAGTTTTCAAATTCTGAATATACCAGCTTGATCAGCTCATCAAGACGCATATTTCTATCCTTTCGGAAGTTTGAAATTCAAAGTTTGAATTTTTGGGGTTTCTCTGACAAACCCATATCCAGCTCCAGGTCCAGTTCTTGCAAATCAAGTGGATTGGGTTATCCTAGAAGAAGATGGATTGGTCACCTGCATAAGTAAAAAAGTTCCTGTTTCAGAGGGAGATGAGGCTAAGGCCTTACATAAGAAGATTACAAGCGATCTCGACAGGTATGAATCATCGAGGTATGTTTTGAGATTTGTTCATGATTAAGTTTATGGTATGTTTGTCTTCATGTTATTACAGTTAGTACAATCTTGATTTTAGACTTGTCATATCACCTTAATAAAATTATGAATGCACGATAAAAAATATTCATTGATTAGGGTGTTGACACTTATGATTGTACTAATGCATTATGGTGTTGTATGAGGTTTATGTTGTCTACTAACATGAAAGGTACACCAAGAAAGACAAATCATGTTCTGGTTCAAGAACATATGATCATGATGACATGAGGACAAAGATTCATCCATTGTCATGGATCTCATAGAAGATCCATTTACGAGGTATGTATAACTTGGTTTTATAATGGTTAACCTATGAGATATACAGGTTACTAGCACAAGTCATTGAAGAAGAACAAGAAGACATCATGTGAGTATGTTAGACATAACTAGCTAGCATGCTAATCCAGGTATGTTTTTCCTATATCAAGATAGAATCCTACCTTGTGTTAGGATCTTATACCGTTGTGTTGTTGATAATGATTATTCATGAAGTCATAGGTTTGAATAGTCATGGTTGTATGCATATTGTGATTGATGATTTAACTAACCAAGAGAGTCCTATGATCGAATAAGAATATGCATGAGTAAAAGAAGACTTCCCTGAAACCTTGAACACTAATGTTTATTATCTGTGTTTGAAATGATCCTGACTATACATGCTTGAGATTATTGTGATTATACTAATGAATGTTTGATTACGTATGAGACCTAGAGGATAACACAATGGTGATACTAACAAGCATGCATAGGGATCGAGAATGAATATAAGTTCAAGGACAAGTAATCCAGGAAG
Organism: Larix kaempferi; assembly: GCA_027924585.1. NCBI lineage: Eukaryota > Viridiplantae > Streptophyta > Pinopsida > Pinales > Pinaceae > Larix > Larix kaempferi. Next base: position 2,661,449 of record BSBM01001133.1, on the reverse strand, counting down.
CAAGGATCAAGAGGGAGTACACTCCAGTGGTTTCTGCATGGATGCAGATATTCAGAGGGAGTTGACCATCTCTCTACATTCCACAACAGAAAGGTGTAGAAGAAGCTACTTCAGATTAGGACTCCAGTAGCTCTTGCAAGGAAGCGAAGATTCAGAGGGAGTCCACCCAATGAACAAACAAAGATAAGTATTTGAATTGTCATTTCTTAAATAATATTGTTCAATAATGTATATACTGATGTTCCTAGAATTAGGTTGTGTATTATACATATTAGAATAATTGCATTGATGAACAGTATACTACTAATATGCATGGGTAAGTGGCCTATGGAACTGTACAACATTCCATTGCTACTTATCTAGAATGAAACCTCTTTGCTGACATGTTGGGAGTTGTGCACACTCTTAACAATGTTCTGGTAGAGATTGGAAGGAATCTAGAAAGTTACGGGATATGGATAAATGTTGTATTGAAGCATTGGCTAAGATAATTGCATGACTGCATGACATATTTCTTTATGTGTAAGAATTTGTTTTGAAAACTATGAGATGTTTTCTAATCATGCAATTTAACTTGTTGTGTAGGAAATATCGTATGCCATCACCTACAAAAGAAGAACTACAACATTTGTTCAGCAACAAAATTATCTATTGAAGATATTGAAGTTCCCAGGATACGGGAAGAATGCCATGATCCGTCGATCATGAAGAACGATGTTTGGGATGCAGTCCTAAGAGCTGAAGGGAAGTCTGTTGTGACTTCCATATGGATCTATCAAGATCAAGCATGCTGCAGACGATAGCATAGAGAAATATAAAAGTGATGAAATAGAAGATACACCAGATGGATTTCAAGACAGCTTTCTTGAATGGTGTAGTTGAAGAAGAAGTGTATGTAGAGCAACCACTTGGTTCTGAGACACATGACAAGAAATCATATATGTACAGAACTTGGTATGGTAGGATAGGCAGCTTTTTATCCAGTTTGGTCTTTACCAAGAGTAAAGCGGGTTCCAACCTTTTCTACAAGGTTGAGGAAGGCAATCCAGTGATACTACTTTTGTATGCGGATAATCTGTTTGTTACAGGTGAAGATAGATTGATTGCCGACACGCAGCGGAAGCTTGCTGCCGAGTTTGAGATGAAGAACTTGGGGATGATGCACTATTTGTTTTTGTCATGGAGGTGTGGCAAAATGAAGGTGGGATATTCCTTGGTCAAGGGAAGTACACAATAGATATCCTGAAGAGATTCAGGATGATGGATTGCAAGGCCATGGCCACACCTATGGCATCGAATCTGAAGCTTCTATGTGATGCTTCATCTGATCTGGTTGATGTCTCTATGTATCGTCAGATGATTGGGTCCTTGATGTACCTGATGAACACGAGACCAGATATTTGCTTTACTGTGTACACATTGAGCCAGTTCCTGACGGATCCAAGGAGTGTTCACCTGATTGCTGTAAAGCATGTTCTGAGGTACCTGAAGGGTACAATGGATTATGGGCTCAAGCATGAAGCGAATCAAAAGCTTAACCTGCAGGGTTATGTTGATTCAGATTGGGCTGGCAGTGCTACAGATAGGAAGAGCACATCTGGATGTTGCTTCAGTATGGGATCAGGTGTGATCTCTTGGTTTAGCAGGAAGCAGTCCTGCGTAGCACTGAGTACAGCTGAGGCAGAGTATGTTGCAGCCTGTTCAGCTAGTTGTGAGGCAGTATGGCTACGGAAGCTACTGTTTGAGTTATTTGATCTCCCGTTGGATGCTACTGGTATCTTCTGTGATAACCAGAGTTGTGTAAAGCTGTCCGAGAACCCAGTGTTTCATGACAGGTCGAAACACATAGAGATCAAATATCACTATATCAGGGATATGGTGCAGAGAGGAGCTGTGAAGCTCCTGTATGTTGCGACGGACGAGCAGATTGTAGATGTGCTGACAAAGCCACTAGCCAGGGTGAAGTTTGAGTACTTCAGAAGAGAGGATTGGCATTCTTCAGATCGAGGACACTTCAAGGAAGAAGTGATGGACACATTTGCTGAAGCCATTCCAAGCATGTTGGAAGGAGGATCCTTCACATGGCTGTGGATGTAAGCGCTGGATGATGAACATCAGAATGATGTTCTGGTTTCTGCTGGATATGATCAGGTGGATCATTTTTATGTATGTATGTATGCATCATGTTGGATGCTAGATATGATTGGTTGGATCATGTGTATGTATTTTTGTATATGCATCATGTTGGGTGCTTGGACCATGTATCTATATATGTATCAGGTGGATACATTGTATGATCAGGTAGATCATGTATATTGATATGTATCAGGTATGATCAGGTAGATCATGTATGTTGATGGATACATTGTGTGGATCATGTATCTATGTATCAAGTGGATACACTATGTATGATGATATGTATCAGGTAGATACTTGATGTGCATCAGATGGATGCATTATATGATCAAGATGATCATGGATGACGAGCTTCAGGATGTTGCTCCAGATGACATGCAACAAGATGTTGCAGTGATGATGATCAGGATGATGTATGGTGAGTATCAAGTTGATACTCTATGGCCGTGGATCAGGTTGTGCAGATGAGCATGTAATTCGGTGCCCTGAGAGATTTGCAGATAGTCTTTCGAGGTTTTGCCTATGGCATGTAATTTGGTTCCCTGGGATATCTATCAAATGCTCTTTCGAGGTTTTGCTCTGGGAGGACATGTAATTCGGTTCCCTGGGAGATCTGCAGATAGTCTTTCGAGGTTTTGCCTATGGCATGTAATTCGGTGCCCTGGGATATCTGGCAGATGCTCTTTCGAGGTTTTGTCCTATGGCATATAATTCGGTTCCCTGGGAGATCCGATAGGTTGGGCTGTGTGCCCGTAATCAGTCCTGGGATGCTCTTGCAAGGTTTTGCCATGACCACATGTAATTCGTGCCCTGGGAGATCCTATAGGTAGAGCTGCGTGCTCGTAACAGCCTGGGATGCTCTTGCGAGGTTTTGTGGTGGGGTCACATGTAATAAGTCATGGAGATCTGGACAGGATGAAAAAGGCCTTAGATGCTCTTTAGAGTTCTTGTTATTCAAGAGACTCTTTTAAGGTTTTGTGACGCACGTAATAAGTCCTGAGGATTCCACAGTATGGCCAGTGATGATGAAGACCTGCAAGTGGTGGGTCTACATCCAGTATGAAAAAGGACTGGCTCTGTAGAAATTCCTATGACGAGTAGATTCAGAGATTGATTGAGATAGCAGCAGCAGTGACGATGATGATGTCTCGATGACGATTATCCAGTGATGATGATCCAGAGAATAAGACTTGTGCTAGAAGACCTGTGCTGAGAAATACCTTCCTAGTTAAGAGGGAGTGTTGATGTATATGTAACTTCGGAATGTATTTCATATATGTATATTGTATTCCTATAGAGATGTTATTATTCCTCTATACGGAAGTGTCGTCATTTATATTGTAAATGTCGTAACTTATACTTGATGGGTTATTAGACCACCTTGTTGGGGTCAGCCCTGTATAAGTCATGTGGGTCAAAGGGTTATTAGACCACCCTATTGGGGGTCGGCCATGTGAGTCAAAAGGTTATTAGACCACCCTATTGGGGGTCGGCCCAGTCAGCATTATGTTATGTGGTTAAGTTCGAGCCTACATGATTTATGTAAAAGGAAAGTCAAGTCAAGTATAAATAGAGAGCGGGAGGCACTCTATTTGACTCACTCACTTCTCACTCATGCACTCAAGGAGGAGTGGCGCACTTATGGAGGAGGAGGATCTACTGCTAGGATATGTCTATCTCATATGGTTGGGTTGTATCATTGCTCTATCTATCTCTGAGGAAGTTATTGGGGTTTTTCACCTTTATGGTTTTCCCCAAGTAAATCTTTGTGTCTCTTGTGTGCTTGCATTATTGTCTCCATGATTGATATGTTGTAGATATGATGTACATGTTGTTCTCTCAGTTAAGATCCTAGATCAGATTGAAGTAAATTCTGAAAATTTAACATGTCAAGGGTTCGAGCTTGGACATGAACGACTTACAGGAGATGTCAAGGGTTCTAGCTTGGATGCAAACGGCTCGTGACCAAAGACCAACCATCCCAGGCCTTTCGTCGAGCTGTTGGTATTTTTGGAAGGGGACTATGATCATGGCTACCCGCTTTTGGTCTGCAATGTTGTAGATATCCTCATGCATGTCCTTGATAGCAGAAACACGAACTATGCACCAGGATGCAGAACGACTACCACCAGGAGAAAGTAGCACGTAGTTGGGACCTTAAACACAGTCGGAAAAGTTTTTCAATGGTGGGTGAGGAAGAACATCAAAGGAAAAAGACACATGAGGATTCTGTGGGTGGGAAACATGCACAATGCACATGTGTCTAACATGCACATTGGACGGCTTAGCCGTGTACATAGTACAATAGCTTAATATTGAACCACAGTAACCACGTAACAATATACTCGTCTACCCATCCCAGCTACATTAATTTTAAATTAAATGATGAGCATTCTACTTAAGCTAAGGTTTTGAGCCACCTCGAAAAGAGGCCAAATAAGACTCTGAAATTGTTTATTGGCCATAATCCAAAATGCCTGAAAAAACTTTGGTTAAAATGTTGTGATATTCGTGTCAGGTTAATAGAAATAGGTAAAACCATGTAATTTACTCAGGGGGGTCGAGGTTCGTTTACAAAACAAAAGAGACTAGAGGAATGCAACTCCATTGAACACCTGTTAGAAACAATTGAAATCCCTTGAATTGCAATGACACAAACATTTAAATGGGAAAATGAACATGAAATAAACGTGCGCTCCCCGAAAATGGGTATGCGATCAAAGAAAAATCTGCTATCTACGGTTATTAAACTGCTAGGTAAAATACAAGGTGCGTGCGTCTTGCTTCTCTTTGTAATATGGCCTATGGGCTTCTTCTAATTTTACCTTCAGTGTGATCTCGGGATATCTTGCCTTATACTGCAATCTTAGGATCTCCTAGCTTGTATATTCCTCCTATTACTTTAGATGATTTCAGTGGAGCTGATCCGAGGGATGTCCTTTGGCTTATTGAAGGATGTACCTCTGTCATTTGGACTGAAGCGTGGTTTAAATCTGCGAATGCAATAACCCTCAAAAGAATATTAGAAGGGGTCAGTCCACTTCATGCTATTACATGCTCCATTTTGTTTCCACCGATACAAACAGTCACTCACTAAGTTTCCATGCCAAACTTCCCTCGGCCCTATAGCCTTTTCAATTTCCTCCCAAACACAACAAAAGTATAAGGACAAGAGATAAACAAATGATAAATAGTTTCATCAACTTGAAAATATAAAGAACATTGGCCAGGTCCCTGCCAATACTTCTATTAAAAAAATCTCAAGTGGGAACCTAATCTCTCAAAAGGATCCATATAAAAACACTCTCCTTTTTTCAATGGTTTACATAGAAACATGCTCAGGTCTCTGCTGCCCTTCAAGCAGCCCAGGAGTGCTATAAGCAATGTCAAACCGTGAAGACATTACTCTCCACTTCCAACCTAGGGATAAAGTCTGGATGTACCTGGACAAACACCGCTTTCAGGTTCAATGCCATCACAAGTTCAAACTTAGCATTCACTTCGGGACTGCGTCTGAAATGAGGAATATGCATCAAATTGAGAATTTCTGATTCTTTCAACCCCAATTCCCATGTATGTTCTTAGTTGACCATGACCCCGCCCTATTGTTTGGCCTGAATATACTTGTCCACTACAAAATTTGGGAACTTTGTGATATCTCAGACATCATGGTCGACATACTTCTATGTTTCTATCTACCCAACTAGGCTTCCTTCTATGATTACGCTTGGAGGAATAAATGCAGTCTCTACTTGGTATTTTGTTTGCTTATCTGGCACCCTCGGTTTGGGAAACCTCTTAGAGGTGGATCCTGTAAATGGAAAAGCTTCTGCAACAATTTCCTTGTGGCTAACTCTGTAAATTGTGTTTTCACAGCTCATCTTTGGTCTACTAGCTCTACCTTGCCATTCTGGAGTAGCAAGTTTGTGCTCCAAATAAAGCCAAGGGTAACCTTCACTTGTTGAAACCCTTTTGAAGAATGCCTTGGCAAAACCGTTTGATTATGAGAATGAAAATTCCAGAATAGACTAGAGTCTAGACTCGTGCAAGGGGTTTGTCTCTTCACTCAACTCGAAACGAGCCAACTACTACCAGTACTAGATGACAGTTGGTGTATCAAGACGTATACAAGGAATGTCAACGGTACTTCATATCCATAGCCATATCAATTTGACAAGTTTATTGAAAAATAACCGCGGATGCTCTGTGTAATAATTTCCCATATGTCTGCATTTACTAAACCATAAACAGTTGGTTGTTTAAAAGTACAAGGAAGCTCAATATTCAATTTCGTCTTTGAACGAATAGGCATCTAAATATAAACGTAAAACGAGGAGGAAGGAAAAAACGAGGAAGATGTCAAGTCCTACAACCAATAGGACCTCTAATGAATACACATTTTAAAAATTTTCTTTAATATAATAGAGTTTAAACTGTAGTTAAACTATAGCATGAGCAAAAATTCATAGCTTATAGGTCCAAATTAATAGGGACTTGATGAAATACATATATCCTATGTAGAGGACATAATAATTTAGAATGGGTGTTGGATATGGCACAAACACAATAGCTGAATTAATTTCCCTTTAGAGCTTGTTATGGTGTGCCAAACACTATGATATTCAGGATATTCAAGTTGCTGGCAATTCCAAGTGCATTATAGACTGGGAAAATGGAAGTTCAACCCTTCACTATCTCGCTTGAACATTGGAAGATGCAAACAAGGAGGCTGATCTCCTCCTTCAACGGCATCTTTCTCCAACACATTCATCGTGAATATAATGAGGAGGAAGCTAACCGACTTTCAAAGCAGGCTATTGGTGATTTCGTTGGTATTATCACTTTTGAAAAAATCTGCAATGGTGTAATCTCAGATTATGGAAGTATCTCATGTTTGTAGTTTTGGTTATAATATTCATAGACAACCTTGTTATGATGTCTTTGTTAAGGTCCAAATATGTAATTTGTTATATTGACTTTTGTAACCATGGTAGTGTTGTAGGTAAGATTCTAAGAAGTTTTGAAAAGCTTTTCTAGCTAAACTTTTAGTATGGGTTGGACTATTGTTCGATGTAACAACTTTTATTCCATGAATAGCAAGTTGTTATTTTTTCAGGTGTGAAAAAAAATAGTGGACCTAATCACATTAAATGACTCTACTACTTTTCTACACTCTCTCATCAAAGTTACATTAAATGACTCTAGTAACTTTCCACACTCCCTCATCAAAGTTAAATTAAATAACTACACTACCCTTCCACACTTCCTCATCAAAGTCACACTAAATGACTCCACTACCCTTCCACAATCCTTCATCAAAATTTAAACTTAAGTTCTTGGCGTGGGATAATTGGCACTCAAACTGCCCGGCCAATTTGTTCCCTATTATAAAAACAGGCGGAATCTTAGTTCCACCCCATTTACTGTGGAACTGTGCCCTTAAGGGATTTGGCCCATTTTAAGACGACCTAGATCGTTGAAATTCCAAAAAAATAACCAGAAAGAATGGAACTATGCCTTGCCAAAAAAGTTTTTATCGTCGTTCGTTGGAATACCGCGATTTGAATGCCAATTATCCCACGCCTAAGTTCTTTGCATAAGGGTCAATCCAACCACAACCAAACCACATCTAAAATATCTAATGAATTAAAATCGTAATATCATTTTATTTTAATAATTTGTTTAATGTAAAATCCTAATATAATTATATTTTAATAATTTATTTAATATAAGTATTTGTTTAAATTAAATAATGAAGTATTTGTTTTATTTGTTCTAGGTTTTGGATTTTTTGGTTTGTTTAAATTAGACAATGAAGTATTTGTTTTATGTGTTGTAAATTTTAGATTTTTCTGTGATTTTTGGTGAAAATCTAATATTTTTTATTGCAACATTTAAATTTGAAAATGTTTAAATTATCTTTTTAAATAAATTCTGAACAAAAAATAACGCTAATAATACCGACCTGCTAAAAATAACAATATGACGTGTTTAATTATGTTTTTGCCTAACAATATCATGTTTTTTTATGTTTTTACGTAACCAATATTTATGTGAGGTCCGTAACCCTTCTAATCCATCCCAGGCCTAGATATTTACTACGCAATCTCATCCATCCGCAGGTGTGTGACAACAGTGGTGTGCAATCATCTCTTCTGCCACAGAAACAAAAAAATCTCCAATAAGATCGTTCTCCAAATATACACAGGGATATACACAGTGACAGAGGTTGGAATCGCAGCTTTTAGCCATTAAACCCGGTGAGTTCTTCGAACTTTTTCTATGGAGATATCAGACGTCTCAGTTGGATCCCATGTCTTTCCATACTCGCTATTGTTTTTTGCAGTCGTATATGCATTTGGGTACTTTATTTTGTTCAAAAAGTGGAAGGGAACGAGCCATTTCGAAGCCGCAAGCTGCATAAATTCATTCGTCCATGGCATAGTTGCAGTGATTTTCTGCTCCTATGATATCATGACCAATCCATGGAAACTAGATGCCCCCAACACAGATATAGAGAACAAACTAATGGACTTCAGCCTTGCATATTTTGCCATAGATTTGATCTATTATCTGCTGATAAACCCATCTGATTATTTATTCATTCTCCACCACATTGCTACCTCCACCTACATCTCATCCTGCAGATACTATACAGGCCATGGTGGGCTTTCAGCAATTTCTCTCATGGGCGCAGCGGAGGCCACCAGCCCTTTTCAGAATGTGTGGACCCTGGCCAGGATGGCTAGAGGGGAGTCCCCGTTGGCTAATAGGATTTACACAGGCCTGTCACCCATTTTTACTGTGTATTTCACCATAATGAGGTGCATTGTGGGTCCTTATCTTGCCTGGCTGTTGTGTTCCTTTTATCTCCCAGGAAATGCTGATAAGTTCATCCCTCGGGGAATTGCCTATTTCTGGATGTTTACTCTGATTCTGGGTATATTGGGGAGCTCTGTTTGGGTTTACAAGCTCTGGATTGGATTGATTAGATTCAATGCAAGGAAGAAATCTTCAAATCGTACTGCAAAAAACCAGAAGGCAAAGTAAAGTGGATGGACTTTGGTGATTGAAAATTTGTAAGTTGTTGATGCATATGTATTAAATGAGTAGTAAAAGAGAAATTTGGTGAATGAAAATTTGTAAAAGAGAAATTTAGTAATTGAAAATTTGTAAGTTGTTGATGCAGATGAGTCGTAAAAGAGAAATCTCATAATGATAAATGGTTGTACAATTTGTTGCTTCTAGTGCAAGAATAATTGGATAAACTAAACTTATATTTCTGTTTTGAATCTGTTTTTTAATCAATCTTGTATCTTATTTTTAGGTTTATAAATTGAATATATGAATGGTGATATTTCAGGTTTACTATCTGAATTTTGATCTCTGTCATCCGACGGCTTAATAAGGTAAAGAATTTGTAATATATATATATATATAAGTTGACACTTATATTACTTAGCTTTTACATAGAGGGTTTTATAATATTGTATCGAGCAACTAAGATATAAAAGATTGTATTTGTCATCCCTTTATGGAGTTTACATGCAATTAGGGCAAGTGCAATGAACTTAGCTTTTACATAGAGGGTTTTATAATATTTTATCAGGAAACTAAGATGATCTGAACGGAATAGTTATAGAATCCAAAATTGAGAATTTATCATATTTTTGAAAGTTATACTTCTACATGATTAATAGGAATTTGAGCATGGAACTTTGTTTTTAGAGGGTTAGTACATTTTAAGAAGATAAAGGATTGTTGAATTAAAAACAAAATATGGGTTTATAACAAATGTTCCCCCAAGTTTCTCACAAGGACCTAAAGGGGAAGTCCCTAAAGTTGTAAAAATAAAATAAAATACCAAAAATAATATTTCATTTAATGTATATTCATGATTGTGCAATATAAATACTAAATATATTGATTTATTTTTTAAGTAGTTCTAAGTAGGGATCGTAAAAAGTGAAAATAATGAAAAAACATAAAAAAAATTCTCAAGGACATGGGTGGGGTAAATGTTTCCTCAGGAGTCATGGGAAACATGTCCCCGACCCTGCATGTTTCCTGACCCTGCGGGACCCTCCCCAGGAACACTATCTACAACCGAGAAGATATTGTTATGTAATGTAATGTTCCCAAAAATAAGAAGTAATTTAAAAAATCATGTTGGTTCATAGGTTACCAAAAATAAAAAGTAATTAAAATTTGTATGTTTCTTGGTGCTTAGATATGGGTTTAAGATGAAACTATGGTGGTTAGCTCACTTCACCTTCATGTAAGTGACTATAGAGATTCCAAGGACCATATAGCACCATAACAATTTTGGCCAATTATTTATCCCAAAATTAAATTAACCCAAAACTTTTATAAACCCACTAGCCCCTAAATACTAAATATTTTAATCCCATAAACTCCTAAATGTCCTTAACCTTGATCATTACAGTGCCACTAACTTAAACCTAACTCTTAATCCACTAATCCCTAACCACACTACCACTACTCCCTAATGCATATCTTTCCTAACTCTTAAACCATATAACCCCCTTATCCCTCATCAAATTCAACCCTATAACCCATATAAACCTACAAACCCCTTAAAAAAATATCTCCTAACCACTATAACCCTATATTATTACCCATATAAACCTACAAACCCCTTAAAAAAAATCTCCTAACCACTATAACCCTATATTATTAACTCATTGTAATTACAAGGTGTGTAATTCAATAGTTATGTAACTAATCTTATAACGCACTATTTGGTATGGATTATCTTAGAAATCTATGTGTTCCCTAAGCAGTCTTTGTACCTTATGTATTTCCTTTTTCTTATTCACTTAAAAGTCACTATTTGGTATGGATTATCTTAGAAATCTATGTGTTCCCTAAGTAGTCTTTGTACCTTATGTATTTCCTTTTTCTTATTCACTTAAGTCATTTGGGTCTCTTAGTCAAGACCTTGCACCCAATGTTATTTTTTTGCATTAGTTTGAAGAGGATCATATTTTAGGATGGAACATTTTGAAGTTGTTTCTTTTAAAAAATCCTAAAAAAAACATAGGACTCTATTCATGTAGTTTTATTTTTATTTTTTTATAACCAAAATGGATATTGATGGTATTAAAAGGGTTGCATTTGAACTACACGTCTAAATAATAAAATTAAAATCTTGAGTATGGAGTAAACCAAAATAAAGGAGACAAAAGAAGTAGGGAGTTTAAAATTATCTCGCCATGTTGAAACTAATTTAAGAAAACTACATTGTTTAGCATTGTATATTCTAACAAATTGTCCTACCATCAACCAAAATATACATAACATTTAAAAATAGATCTTTGCAAAAAATGGGTAACATGTTGAACAAAATGGTTTGTAGTCACCCGATTCCATGGAGAAGCCACAGTAGACATTGGGATTTTGACTATCGTTGGAAAAGTTTGAGTGAAGAGGATGTGTTCAACTTGTAGATACATTATTTTCTCATTCTGGGGCATAAGTTTCTGGTCCAATGCCATGAATTTACCTTTTCCTCAAATTGTGAGATGGGTTCACAACTTAGGCTAGATTTCATGTAATGTACCAATGACTAATACCCCTTTTTTTTCTAAGTTGTCCTTGGGGAAACAATGCACCTCTATCGCCAAAGCATATGCTTTAGAATTTTGAAGGATATGGTAATAAAATATTTGTGTAAACTACTCCTCAGTGCTTTGAATTCTATTAATTACCCTTCTCAAAGTTGATGATTTGTTTTGAGAGAATCTCTTCATGAGATAGGTGATCACTTTGGAATCACCAATGGATATGAACAAGGTGGTCTTTATTTCTTGCAACAGTTATAATCCTTGTAACAAGGGCAAGGAATTTTCCTGATTATTTGAAGATTCTCCTAGGCCACAAGTAAAATTGAGATTTTGTTATCCCTCGATCATAAACAAACCCCATTGAACTCCCCCCCTCCTCTCCTTTTCCACCCTTGTCTCCATCCATGTCTTTCAACAATCAAGAGGGATATTACTAATTTCATCCGTAAGAGGCTAAGATGAAAATTATGAAAATACTATGGATTTTCTAAACCAACCAAATTTATGTTGAAATTATCGCAAACTTGAGCTATGGATACGTGTTAGGAACCCATGTCAACCCTTCTATTTACTTTGGTAGTATATTGGTGTTGGACACATATGCTTTGTAAGTCATCCCGTAGTATTTGTTGATCCATAGTTTGTATTATTGTTGTTGGACGCATATGCTTTGTACGTCGTCCCGTAGTAATTGTTGATCCATATTTTGTATTGGCCCATGGTTTGTATTGACACATGGTATTGGTGCCTAGACTTAGTATATAAGTCTGTGTTGAGACAAATGAAGGTACCGTGAAGTTATTTGTATTGAGATTGCTCAAAGGAGGTTTCCCCCTCGAAGTGGCCTGCGATCAATATAAAAGTGATTCTGAGTTATGTTATTTCTGTTATCTTGTGTGTTTCATTAATTAATTATTGCAGGTTCTTCACATTTGGTATCAGAGCACTTTCTTGGGCTCGTTGGGTGAATTTCTACCAAAATTTGTTTTTTCACATCTGTCGCAGCTTCGGATCTCGGAATAATCCCTATCCGGTTAATTGTGGGAAGTACTTGGGAATAACCCTTAAAACTCATTGTGAGGAGTACCACGAGAACCCCAAAGTAGCTGGTCCATTGAGAGGACCTGCCAGTGAAAAGGGAAATGACCCCTACCTGATTGACTAGTTCCCACCCGTGAGGTAAGCCAAGAGCTGTCGTTTGTGGCAAAGCAATTATCAATTTTACCTGAGCCGTGGAGTGAGGGGTACTACCCCAATACGTAAGCCGTCAGACAGCATTGGTGGCCGAGTGAATCCCCTGAACCGATAGGAAGCCGCACATACCTGGCATCCATATCTATTTTCAGCTGAACTGTTGTCGATCACTTCCGCGCTGTTTCAGATTTATTCCGAGCCGTTTCAAATCCATCCGTTTCAGATCAATTCCAAGCTGTTCCAAATCCATTCCGAGTCGTTTTAGATCCATTCTAACAGTCATTCCAAATCCAACCATTTTTTATCCATTCGGCGTCATCTGTTGCTGATCCCTTCCGCGTCATTGCAGATCTATCCATTTCCTCTCCCTTCCGTGTCATTGCAGATCCATTCCTAGAAAAAAAAAAGGTATAAAATTCTGTTTTTTCACCATATCTCCCTTGTTTTAACTCTGCTTTCCCTGAAACTTCACTGACACCCCTGCAATACTATTCTGCATATTTCATTCCTGAGGACCCTATCCTAAATTCCACTTCCCACAGCCAGAAATCCCACATTTGTCTATTTTTAGGGTTTGCCATAACTCCTATTTTCACCCAATCGCCCTCAAATTTTGCCACCATGTCCATTCCCTATTTCTACTTCTTTGTCCCTCTCTGACAAATTTTTCCATTCTTTCACCCCACTTATAAAATCCTCATTTTCTACTTCCCTATCCATTCCAAAGTGTCCACAACCTAGTCAAACCTCAATTACCCATCTGAGTTTTTCCCAAATCCAAATTTCCCTTTACTAAATAAGCTTTTGTTTGTGTTTTTCTATCCATTCCAAAAAAAATTAAAAAAACTCCTGGTTATGGTTGTCACCCGCGCAAGAGCAAAAACCATGGAGGAAGCACTTGCAGCAATCAAAACCAAACTCCAGGATCTGGATGAAAAATTCCTTAGCCTCCATTTTGAGCATTCAGCCATGAACAACAAACGACAGTCCGAGTCTTCATCAGAGAATGGGTTCTCTTCTTCCACCAATTTTCGTGGTCTGAAGCTTGATTTTCCTCGCTTCAATGGCACTGATCCGATTGGATGGATCTATCGTGCAGAATAGTATTTCAGTTTGCATAACACTTTTGATGTCCAAAAATTTCCACTTGCATCCTTTCATTTGGAACAGGAAGCCCTTCAATGGTACCATTGGTACATCAAGGCCCATGACGAGCCAAAATGGACAGATTTTTGCCAACTCCTTTTGCAACGATTTGGTCCTAGTGCTTTTGATGACTTCACCGGAGCACTCACTAAACTTCATCAAATTGGCACTATGAGAGAGTATCTAATAGAATTTGAAAAACTAGCCAACCACACAGAAGGATTGTCTGATGACTTCTATAAGAGTTGTTTTATCAGTGGTCTTAAGGATGAAATCCGCCCGGAGGTCAAAATGTTACGTCCCAACACAATGATGGAAGCCCTGGGGGGTTGGCTAAGTTGGCATAAGACAAGATTTCTGCCCAACAATGCTCCAAACCCACTTTTGTTCCCTTCCGAAATATGGGTTCTCAACGACCTCCTATCCCGCTAGCTCCTAGACCAACTCCTATCAAGCATTTGTCCGAAACAGAGATGCAGGCACGCAGAGAAAAAGGGGTTTGTTATAATTGTGATGAAAAATTCACTCGGGGACATAGATGTGTTCAATAAAAGCTCTATCTCTTGGATGTGGATTCTATGCCCGCCTCTGAAGTTGGTGAAGAAACTCTAGATACACCGGATGATCAGGTTGACATTCAGGAGCTGCCTATTGAATTCCCATCTCAGGAAGACCACCCAGAGATATCTCTCCATGTTTTATCTAGTGTCACCACCCCCCAAACTGTTGGGTATGTTATATCTCTTCACATGGTCGCTGCGTGTACAACACGATCCCTACGGCACCTTCGATTCGCCTGCGCCGGGCGCGTCCGGAGGGGGGGGTTTAGAGGGGGGGGTAGCCCGACAGGGCCCACCCCCTTCGTTTCGGACCGTTAGGTTCCGAAACGACACGGAGGGGGCCGTTAGGCCCCCGGAGTCCGCGCGGAGCGCAATTTTTTTTTTTGGTTGCTTTTTGCTTTTTCGCGATTTTCGACCCATTGTACTCTATCTAATTCCGGTAAAAGGAGTTAGGGTTGTAACCTAATTCGGGTAAACGAATTAGGGTTTTTTAGATGCTGCAGAATACCATTTATTGTAATTGTACATGTAAAATAAACATATAATGAAAAAGGAGCTATGCGGCTCTAAGTTTTGCTGGTTTTTCCCGGTTAAGGGTTTCCAGGTGAAAATCTCTGTGTAATGTGTGTGCCATTGTGTATTGTCTGTAAATGCTTAAGAATCGATATATGTTTGTACTTCACTGTTAAGGTTTAAAACTTACACAAACAATGCGGGTCAAGGGTTACTTCAAGAAGCTTCCCCTTACAATACTCATTGATTCTAGTAGCACTCATAACTTCATTGACCCTCGGATCGCCAAACAGGCTGATTGTTTTCTCCATCCTTACTCCAACTTTGAAGTCATGGTTGTCAATGGGGGCACCTTACCTTGCAAGGGAAAGTGTCACAATGTGCGTATCTCCTCGGAAAATTATAACCTGTTCTTTGACATGTTTGTCTTGTCCTTAGGCAGATGTGATGTGGTTTTGGGCGTTCAATGGTTATGCATACTTGGCCCCATCTTATGGGATTTTGCTAAACTTTGGATGCAGTTTTCAGTCAATTGGACACAACACAAATTTATGGGCTTACAACCAAGGTCTCTTCGCATCATCAGTTCACATCGCCTGGAAAAGATCCTTAAGAATAATTCACATGGTGTCATCGCCCAACTCCATTCCATTTAGATGCACCCACCAACGGTCTCCACTACTTCCTTGGATAGATATGCAGGTGTCTTTGTTTGCACCAGTGGGCTTGCTGCCTTCAAGAGACCTTTCTGGTAAGCATTTAGCCGCAACTACATCTCAGCAGGAAATGATGGTTGTTTTGCATGCAGTACAAAAGTGGCAGCCATCCCTATTAGGGAATTATTTCTGCATCAAGACTGATCTCCAGAGTCTGGAACATTTTCTGGAACAACGGTTCTCCTCCCCAGCACACCGAAAATGGATTATCCAACTCATGGGTTATGACTATGTGATCACTTACAAAAAGGGTAAGAATAATAGGGTGGCAGATGCTCCTTCTCGCAAATTTGATGACCCAGTTTCTCTTACAGCTATTTCTCTACTTGTCCCAAATTGGTTGCAATCTGTTCAACAGGGCTATCTCTTCTATGAACTCCATCCTTCTTCATCGGTAGGGAACTATGGGTTCCTCAAAACCTATGATCGGGAACAATGTAACTTCTTTTGGCAGGGACTGAAAATGAAAATTCACCAGATGGTGGTTGAGTGTGATACTTTCCAGGTCAACAAGGGTGAAACGACACTCCTTTCAGGACTGCTTGAACCCTTTCCCATCCCTACATAGAAGTGGACAACTATTTCTACGGATTTCCTAGAAGCGCTCCAGTGGTACAATACCACATCTAAAAGGACACCATATGAAGCAGTTTATGGACAGGCATCGACAGTTCTTCTTCCATACACGCTCATCAGCTCCCCAGTTTAGGCAATTGACTTGGTTCTTCAAAACCGCGATCAGATTCTTCTCATTCTACAGGACAATCTTCACATGGCAAGAATTCGACTGAAACAGCAAGTCGATCAGCATCATTCTGAGCGCACTTTCCACGCAGCTGATATGGTCCTTCATCATCTACAGCCTTCCAAGCAATCCTCCCTGAAACTCAAAAGGCATCAGTGGGCCGGAATGCAACCCCAGGATGCTACAAGGGAACTTCAGATTCTGCATCAATTTCCACATCTAAAGCTTTGAGAACAAAGCTTTTTCTAAGGGAGAGGGGATGTTAGGAACCCATGTCAACCCTTCTATTTACTTTGTTAGTATATTGTTGTTGGACGCATATGCTAAGTCGCCCCGTAGTATTTGTTGATCCATAGTTTGTATCATTGTTGTTAGATGCATATGCTTTGTAAGTCGTCCCGTAGTAATTGTTGATCCATATTTTGTATTGGCCCATGGTTTGTATTGACACATGGTATTGACCCATGGTATTGGCGCCTAGACTTAGTATATAATTATGTGCTGAGACCAATGAAGGTACCGTGAAGTTTTTTGTATTGAGCTTGCTCAAAGGAGGTTGCCCCCTCGAAGTGGCCTGCGATCAATATAAAAGTGATTCTGAGTTATGTTATTTTTGCTATCTTCACAATACGAGAATCGGTAATTACATTATAATGTTACAGTTTTATTTATTTAAATGAGATATGGAAAAGGGAACAACACTAATTGTATTTTTATTTTTAGATTTTATGTATTAAATTTTAATGTTCCATTTAAATAAAGTGACAAAGTTGAAAATAAATCAATAAAACATGGAAAATGGAGAAACCCTTTAACTGTTTTTTCAATCCCATTTGCAAGAAAGACTCCCCCTAAAATTTGTTGGTGCACTTATCCGAAATTCAAGGCATACCAATATCTACTTTTAGGTCAACAATCACTAATATATGTCATGGATTGACAAACCATATATCCCTCAACCATTAACATCTTAGAACATGATCTCTATCTAACAAATGCCTTCCATGCCTCTCCAACAACCACATTGCTAGTATGTGAATAGATCCACATATTTCAATCTTTCCAACTAGGTGAATGAGGTTGTGCTCATGTGCATTGAATAAGTTCATAGATAAATGCATTTCCGTTTCACACATTAAATGAGGAATGCTCTCTTCTTCTTGATGTATTTCCTTAGATGATAAACACCTACCTGTCACGATGAAACACATGTGATAAAATGATATATATGCAAATGATAATCATATGATGGCCTTGATTTCAACTAAATATATCTAATCATGACAATTGAATTATAACTTTACAGTCACCTCTTGTATTTCTTGAGTTTATATATGATTTGCTTTATGTTATTGAAGTTGTTCGGTAGTGCAAGAGGTAGAACGAGCTAAAACACATAATAATAAATTATATAAATTCAAAATAAAGAAAATCAATAAAATAAAAAAGTGAATGGTTTCAGTAACTTAGAGCGTAACTATTATAAAAAGAAAAAATTTCATAAAGGAATGTCAATCATGTATTTTTTCCGTGCAAAAAATAGCTTTTTTTCATTAAGATATTTTTAATGTTAGAAAACCTAGTGAAAAAATCAATGTTCCTTACAACATCTTTCACCACATTGCTCTTTTCCTCTAACAATAACCATGGAATAATTTCTAGTTATCCATTGCTAGAATATTGATTCTAAAGTTGCATCACATTTGCTTCCTCGATGTCATTTCTAACTTTGGTGATTTGATATTTATTATTCCTTTCATCTAAGATTCTCCATAGGCATTCTATGAAATTCTTCTCAATATTCATTGTGTTAAACAAACGAGATATTGGAATGTGTCCATAGTATGGGATTTGATTGAACTATATGAAAACCACTTCATACCTTGGGGAATCCCATTTTGTGGCCTTATTGATGACATAAAATTAATCACATTTCTTTGTACAGAAAGGGTGCATTGGGTAACCATTCACAAGTTCTTTTTTCCCAAGAAAAAACATATTTTCTATTCAAGTAGAACTAAAAATGCAATCCTTAGGTTCCAAGGCACAATATTTTGAAATGTCTAAAAGGACAATGATTCCCACAATCAACCTACTTCATAGGTTGTAGTGTCCTATAGAGACACTCAATTATTATCTTGAGCAATAAATCCAAAAAAAAAGAAATTTCAACCTTATAATTCTACAAAAAGTTTACCAAAAGGTCCATAAATGAAAATAACAAAATTACATCATAACATAATCAAAGATATTAAAAATTAGCATAGTTCCACAAGGAGACCAAGTGCCTGTCACTAAATTCATCAATAAATAGTTGAGCTTCGACCAACTAAGAAGAATCTTTGGAAATAGAATATGCATGTTGATTTAATTTTCAATATATATGATTGAAGTTGATCTAATGGAATAGTCCTGAGATATCCTTCATATGTGATTCCAACTAAATAATTCCATTACTATGAACCTAACACTCATGCTTCAATGATTGAATAGTTAATGCAGAGTCCCTGAATACCTGTAACTACAAGATGTCTCTTTTAATTGCAAACTACATAAGATAGAATAATGCTTTAAATGCAACCACATTGTTTGTCCCACTACCCATATTGGCCTTCCCAATGAAATATTGACTTTGAAAGATACATAAGATAAAACCAAGGCTATAATTTTTCGTGTCTACTGACATGCTCCGTCAAAATATCTCCAAGAAATATCCTTATTTACAATAATGTTAGCAATGGAACCTCTTGGCTTTGTGATGCTATATATTTTATAAGTATTAAGTGAGGATAGAGCTTGTAATGTAATCTTTAAAGTAGAAACTTGATCCTCCTAAAAAAGATCAGCATTCATTGCCAACCAAATACCCCAGGTAACCAAGTAAGGAATAGCTTGAAATACCTTAAGCTCTTCTTTAGTGAAGAACCTAAGAAAACACTCATTCAATGTGGATTTGTCCCAAATGCACTTAAAAGATAAATGATGTTCCATATATTTCCAAACTTGCTTAGTATTAGGGAATTGAAGAAATAAATGAAGAGTGGTTTCCATGTTACACCTATAAAGTATGCAGCATCCCAACTCTACTTTGCTCTTCCTTTCTAAATTGTCCTATGTTAAAACCTTCTTCCTAAGTATACACCAAAATAATAGTACACTCCCGAGAGTGGCTTTGAACTTCCATAATTTTTTCCACCACTAATAAGTATCCAAATCCACTGAAGTATTTAAAGCTACATACCCCAATTTGGTAGAATATGACCCGTGTTCAATGTCCATACCCATTTATAGATTGAATAGTTGTAGTATCTCATTATATTATTTTACCCTCCCCTTGAGAGAAAAGGTAGAAAATGACATCGTCCACAAATAAAAAATGTGTTAACCATTCATTTCTCCCAATAGATATGCCATTGATTCTCCTCTATCTACTTGTATGAAGAATCCCATTGGAAGAAAACTCAAAAAGTGGGATTGAAGACCCACTTGATGGAAAGGTGCCAAGAATCACTACCATATAATACAAGTAGAAGACTCAAAGGATATCGAATCAAAAGATGAAAAATCAAGTCCTCTCATTAAAATATACTCTAAATATGAGCAAATTATGAAAAAAAAACCTCTTAGCATACTTAGAGGATATGCTAAGAACGATTCCACGAGATTAGAAAATTTAGATTGGAAAAAACTTATGTTTTTAGTTGGAAAGATAATAATACAATGATTATAATAGCCTACATAAAAGTTCATTTCAAAACATGTAAGATTTAATGTCATGGAAAAGTTATTTTTCTATTTTTGTTTTTCTTTTGTCTAATTTCTTTTAACCATTGGCTATGCTAATGATCAATTGGTCACGACAAGGATCAACAATTTTAAATCTCTGAACGACATACAATGTTAGAGGTACACTAATTTTAGGTGGATACGTTAGCACTGGAAAAAAAACATCTTTTTCGTTTTTTTCTATTATTGTTAGGGATCTCAAGCATGACCTCTTTTGGATCTCGAAACATAGCACTTCTAGTAGTGGATGTGATAATATACAGGATAGATTTCACAGCTAAAGAAAATCTCACTAATCTCACTCAAGAATTGCAGAGAAGAAATGAATCAATTATCACTCATAAACTCAGAAATGGAGAAATCTGCAGTATAATCATACATCAGTTGTGAGTTAGCACTGTTTAAAACTAAATACAATACAATACTGTCAAGTGTATTCAAATTAGCCAAAGGTGATTCGAATTCTCCTCAATGTGTGGCTTGGATAGCATTGGAGACATCATCCAATCAATGGCAGTAGTCACAAATAGTCAAAAGTCAGTCAAATGAGTCTAACTGAGTCATGTGAGCATAAATCAAGGGATGGAGACTCCAAAGAGGGCACATGAGGCTGATGAGGTTGTCAGTAGGTCAAGTGCCACTCTGATACAGACAAATGGAAGCTACAGGGAGTTAAACTGAGCAATAAATGCATATATTAATCAATCAATGCTGCAACTAAATGTTAGTGATCCAAGTAGTGTAGTAGGGCGCATTTGTCATCCAAGTGAGGAAAACAAGGCGCACTAGGTAGGTAGGAGGGCTCCTGAGGGATAAAAACAGGCTCTAGGGGGCTGAACATAGGCTCCAAGTGCTGAGGGGACTACCATACTGATGGTTGGATGCATGCAGAATGCATGCAAATATAAAAATTGATGATGAGAATATTCCAACACCCACTGCAAGCTATACTATGAGGAAATAACTGAAAATCTAGTAGTAGAGCCCTGGTGACTAAGACCAAAGGTCACCTCGTACAACAATCTAAATAAATAAAGTGAGGAAAGAGGGAAAACCCAGTGGGAAGAAATCCCCCCCCAAAATAGACTGAAGGATGTTAATTTAGCATGGCATCACTCACCCCAAAAGGAGGAAAGTGACCTTCTTTACCAAAGAAGGATCGATCAGCAAGAAATGGATCAGTAATGTGAAAAGGATGAAACCTTCCATTCTGAAAATCAGATCTAGTTCTCCTTTGATCAAGTGGATCACCAACAAGATCTTCGACATATCTAAGAGTAATAGCTTCCCATATTGGAAGAGGAGGATCATCAAGTGCAAGATCATCGGGTTCTTGTGGATTTGGATCATCCATTCGCCCATCTTCACTGTCAGGTGCTAGATCTTCAGGTTCTTATGGATCTATATCTAGCATTCGCTCTTCATCAACTTCACTTTCATATTCAAAATATGAACCTGAAACTGTAATGGGATAAGTGGTCACATCAGTCATCAAATCTGAACTCTCAAGGCTCAGCCTTGACACAAGGTCATAAAATCTGAATAATGTACTGCTCTGATCATGAATATTCACTCTCTTGCTCATCAAGTAGTGGTGGTGTGGTAGGAAAGCTCTCTTGCTCAACAGGATGAGCATCATGAAAAGGCCATTCCTCAAACTGTACACTCCTCTCAAGGAATGTTTACATAGTATAAGGATCAAGAAGCTTGTAGGCCTTTTCACTCAATGCATATCCCACCAATATACACTCTCTTCTTTGTGGATCTAGGCCTCTCCTTTTCTCTGTTGGAATCCTTGCCCATGCTCTCGATCCAAACACTCTAAGATGGGATACATCAGTTTTGTAGCTCATCCATGCTTCAAAAGGAGTCATATTTTTCAGTCCTTTATGAGGGACTCAGTTCTAAAGGTAAGCAGCATAGTTGATGGCTTCTGTCCAAAGACTAGGGTGCAACCCTTTCGACTTTAGCATGTAAGTTTCCATTTCCTTTAATGTTTTGTTCTTCCTTTATGCAACACCATTCTGTTATGGTGTGTAGGGAACAGTATGTTGCATCTCTATGCCTTCATCATCACAAGAGGATTGAAAGTCACCCTTGACATACTCTCCTCCATTATCAGTGCAAATGTCCTTGATATTTCTATCTGAAAACTTTTTTGCAGAAGACTTGAAAAACTTAAAGTATCCAAACACTTCTGACTTTAATCTGAGAAAGTATACCCATGTAAATCTTGAATAATCATCAATAGAAGTAATAATATACCTTTCCTTGTTTAAAGATAGATATGGAAATGGCCCAGCAACATCACTATGAATCAGATCTAGAGGTTGAGAGGCTCTCCTTGCCTTTCCTTTCTCAAACTTCTTTTTCAGGATGTTTTCCCATCAAGCAACCTGTTATCACACCATAGTAGCAGGGCTACTATTCTTGTACAGTAGATATCTGCACATTCCAGAGCTTCCTTTATTCCAGAGCATGGCTATATATTTTGGATCACTCATGATCAGAGCAGTACATTATTCAGATTTTATGACCTTGTGTCAAGGCTGAGCCTTGAGAGTTCAGATTTGATGACTGATGTGACCACTTATCCCATTACAGTTTCAGTTCAGTGCTTAGAGATATATTGCAGCAGTGTTTCAAGATGATACATGATGATTATTATTATGATGATATTGTATGATCTATGGATATGTTCTCACTGATTGTGGATTATTATCTTGTTGATTTAGTCATGATCATAGCATGTGCTTGGTATATTATTCTTGATGTGGCAAATTATTTAAAATGAACTGTAAATCATAAAATGGACAATTGCTTGCACTTTTAGGTCATTTAACAAACTTACTGGTTTTTCACCTTACATAGACATGGTCTTTCCCGACACCAGTTGTCTGCTAGCGTAGGCTCCATATTCACTTGACTCCATCCATACATGACCTTCCTGTTTGACTTTAAACCCTGACTTGTCTCATTTGACTTTCTGATACCGAAGACTTCCCCATTTTTCTACCTCTGTGTTTGGACCGCATCCCTGTTTATCCAGTGTCTCGGCTCTGAGTTGGTGACAGAACTTACCTTTGGTGAGTTGGATTGTAGGCCTAAATCATTCTGGTCGGTTGTCCCGATGTTTGGCATTAGGCTCGAACTCCCCCTAGTCACTCAAGATGTTGTTGGCTAAAACTGAAAGCTCATGTTCTACCTATGGAAACTAAAAATTCGCCCACGGAAACAAAAAAAAAGGGCAAGAGCAATGAAAAGCTAAAAATACTCCTCGAAGAGTATAAGAAAGGTCCAAAAAGCAATGGTTCTTAAAAGTTATATCTAAACAATTGCTGACCTTATAAATATGTGAAAAACATGCCCTGGATGCAAGCTGCAACTAGTTGTGCTTCTCAGCACATCTGAAATCCGAAGGGTTATGTAGGCCAAAAAGGCCATGGAAATAAAATTGAATGATCCTAATGAACCTGGATCAACTTGATGTAGACATGATGCCTAAGTTGAATAAGCACTCTCTAAACAACTTATCCATTTGTGAGGCACAGCCATCCCCCGTGTTCTTTTGTCCAGCACAGAGTTTGTAGCTTCCCCCTTTTTCCCAGTCCAAAGTATTTTTGAGTTAAGTTAGACAAGTCAAACCCTTGGCCCAACCTTGCTCCTAGCCTTCATCCTTCACTAGCAGTTTGACCATGTCCAATGGGTGAGTTTGTCATTTGAACTATTGTGCAAGTAATTTTATATAACCACGGAATATGTTAACTTGATTAATGCCACTGAATGGAATTTATACTTTGAGCTTAGCTGTGGGAATGATTAGAGAAACATTGTCTTAGTCTACTGATGTGATTTATCCTTGATTATATACTCTTGGGATCCTTGATGATGTGGGCCATGTATGGATGATTATTGATGATGATTTATGGTCCCACATGTTTGATGATGATATCATATGATGGACATATGATGCAGATGATGTTTGATCCAGTTCAGCAGGTTTATTATTATTTCAGATCAGCAGATTATACATTGTCCATATATGGTGGACCCTACAGCTGGCCCATTAGGGAAACCCATGATGTATGAGTACTCATTCCTAGTGGATTTGGGTCTTCTGGATCCATTGAGACACTTATCGTTCAGTTCCGGGCACTTCTGACAGTGATTGATGCAGTTTTACACTTGTTGACCAGATTTGGGGCTGATTTCCCAGCCTGAGCAGCAGGGGCCCCAAGAGGCCAGTTCACCTAGGGAACTGATGATGGAGGGGGTGGTCCAGCCACTTGTTATTACCATTTATCCCCCCTCCTGGAGAGCCTGGTGGGCTCAGATGGACAGCGCTAGCACCCTAGGAGGCAGTTTTGGCACTTTCACAGTTCCCGAGGCAGTTAAAAAATGGGATAAAGTGGTCACTGAGGAAATCGATTTGGGCAATTGAGGCAAGGTTTTGGCATTTGGTTTTCACAGAGGTCTTCCAGGGTGGCATCACTACCTTCCAGCCAGTTTTCACCATGTGGGTATGCCCGGATTGATCACAGGAGGACATTTACTGCTTGACTGTCATGGATTCTGAGGACAGTTTTGGTCATTTTTATTATATTGGACATATTTTATTATTTTTATTATGCCTTGGGGATGAGCTAGTAAGGATTAAAACCTCCTAGCCCCACCATGAGCTTATATTGTTATGTCCTAGTCACCATGAGGTGGATTTTGATGCTTATATTTTCTCTTATGGATGACGTCACCCCTTATTGTACCTTTTTAGTGGGGGCGCTATCATTATATGGGTGATCCATGTGATATATGGTTATGATTTATTGTTAGCCATTGATTAGATCTTGAGATCTTTTAATCTTAGCCACTCATGTAAAAAGTGGTTATGATTGTACTCTCTCCCCATCCTATTTAAGGAGGGAGCCTCTCATTGTAAAATTCATCTAGAGATTTTTGGCTCTTGGCTCTTGGAATAAAATTTCTATCCTTTGGAGTACATGCTTGGATTGGAGTGGATGTTGGTTGTTTCGATTGTAAATGCTATTGTCCATTGCACTGGAGGATCTATTGTAGCTATCTTGCATATTTGCCATACTTTATTTGCAGGTGAAGAGGACGATTTTGACAAGTGCGAATTGGTGGGGAGGCTTGCCCTTCAAGCTTGGAAGAAGTCATTTTGGGTTTGACAGGGAGTAGTTTTGCCTTTGTGTCAACTATTCTATGTTTCTCTCTCTCTTGCTTGTATCTACCTTCAATTTGTTAAACTGATTGATGCTCTGCTCCTTGGCTTGACAGGTTAGAAGGAATTACATGTGGCTTGGAAAAATCGATTTGGCAAGAGGGCTTCAACAATTCTCCATTTGATCTTTGGAAAAGTAATCCTCGTCTCAACTAGCATTCATCTCTTCATCTAGGTATGTTCCAAGAGGTATGATCTTCTCTTCCTTGAATCTTCCATAATTTCTAGATCACAAAAACCCTAATCAAATTAAAACCCTTGTTTTTGGTATTTCTTAGATCTACTTAGATCTAGCCCTCCTTTTGAAAAGATATTGAAAACCCACCTCTATAGCATCCACCCCTAGTTGGATCTATAGTTTGGTGGTGATTGGCTAAGAATTGACCCACTTTTCAAGGCAAAAAGCCCTCCTTGACCCAAATCGCACTTCCTAGAGAGAAGCTTGTTGGGCTAGATCTAGCACATGGGTAGGTGAGATCTCACTTGATTTGCATTCTAGACACTTGATAACCTAAACCCATATCCTTACTTTGGTGAAAACTACCTTGTGGACATCTCTCCATGTTTTAAGGGGTTGAAACCCCCTTTTGACCTTCTTGGCATCTTAAAACTTAGATCTACTAAGATCTAGCCATTGGATTCACTTGAAACTTTGAAGGAACATAGATCGGGGTACTAACATCCCGGATCTACATTTTGGTGGCCATTGGACTTGATTTGGTCCACCAAAACCCACTTTTGGACCCTCCTTGAGCAAATCGCACCCCCTTGATTTTTTGAGTTGGTCCACTTCTAGGAAGTGGGTGTTTGAGTTGTTCGTGGATTTGGAATGCCCATGCCTTGAAACCTAGGTCTATACTGTCCTTTCGTCAAGATCCGCCTTGGGGATTGCATTCCTTGTTTTAAGGGATTGTGGTCCACTTTTGGTCATCTTTTAAAAACCTAGATCTAGTAAGATCCAACCATTGGATCTCATCCAATCCACTTGACTTGGCTTCTAGGTGTCCCGATCTACACTTTGACATACTTTTTGACCCCATTAGCCCATCCAACAAGGCACTAGTCCTTCTCCAAGCAAGGCACACTCCTTGGGATTAGTGTCAAACCCTAGATCTAGTACATGGGTAATCCAAGAACCAACTCCAACTTATAGATCTAGCCTAGATCTAACCTATAGTACCATCCTCACACTTAACTTCACCTTGTGGGTCCATCTAGAACCATTTCACACTTCCCAAGAAACTAGACCCACTTGTGCAAACACATGGTACTATACCTAGTAATCATACCCCATCATGTGGCCTAAACCATACATAGGTTGAAACACTAACTATCCATTACACTACCATCAACCATTCCTTAACTCTTAGGTCCACTTAGCCTTGCATTGGTTTCCGTAACTCATCATTTACCTACCCTTAGAAACCTTTGTTTGGGTCCAATCAACTGTGATTGGGGTATAGGGTCTCCCCCTTGGTCTAGTTACACCTTGACCTAAAGCGAAGAGTGCCTCGGTTGATGTGACTCCCACATTGCATTGGGAACCGTGGCATCTCTTGGGTCACCTCTTTAGTTGCCTATCTCCTCTACCGTCCCGGATGGGATACCTCTAGGGGCAACTACAAGTTGTGTGATAACACAACCCTTACAGTTGCCCTTGGAAAACTTGACTTTGGGTAGTCCTTCAACCATCTCTTGAGTATGCATATCTTGCAGGTACTTGTAGTTGATATGCCCAAATATTTCATGCCATAGCCTACTCTCTTTATTTGCATGAGTGTGAAGAGCAGACTGCTTGGAGAGAGGAAAAAAGTGAGAGAACTCATAGAGTTTCGAATTGTGGTTTGCAACACCTTTTGCAATGATATTTCCTGAAACCATGTCTTGTATTTCAACCTCATTTGGAGAGAAGATCACCCTCTTGGGCTCTCCAGTATGGATCATTTGGTAGACCGAAAGTAGATTGGCAGTTAGTGTAGGAACATAGAGTACATCTGATAAGTATCCATGATCAAGTTTGATCCTTCCAATCTGTTGATGTATTTGTAACTTCGGAAGATATTCTTCTATGTATTACATTTGTACTTTATTGTATTCCCAACGGAGATGTATTATTCCTCCGATTGGAATTGTCGTCATGTGTACTTGCATGTGTCGCAAGTTATATTGTAAATGTTGTAACTTATACTTGATGGGTTATTAGACCACCTTGTTGGGGTCGGCCTTGTATGAGTCATACGGGTCAAAGGGTTATTAGACCACCCTATTGGGGTTCAGCCCAGTCAGCATTATGTTATGTGGTTAAGTTGGGGCCGACTTAGTTGAGTAAAGGTCAAGTGATGTAGTGTATAAATAGAGAGTGTGTCTCTCTCATTTTACACATTGTCTCATTGTCTCACTTCGCATTAGTGAGAGAAGAGAAGGGTGTGCACAAGTGGAGGAGGAGCATGCTGCTGGAGATGTCTATCTCTTGGGTTTGATCATGGTGATCCTTGTATTGATGCTTATTCTATCTTTGAGGAAGTTGCGGGGTTTTTCACCTTCTTGGTTTTCCCCAGTGAAATGTGTTGTGTCTCTTGTCTCTTGTCTTTTATGTTTGATATGTTGTACATGTTATTCTTTCAGTTAAGTTCCTAGATAAGAATGAATTAGATTCTGAAAAAATAATTTGGCATCAGAGCTAGCCTGAAGGAAGGCATGCTATGGCATTTATGAGACTTGTTACACTTGCGACAAATCAGAAGCTAGGGCTTGATATAGAAAAAACTAGTCATCATGGAACTTTCACTATAAATTTATTTTGGAGAAGTTTCAGGTTTTGAAACTTCTACAGGTCGTAGATAACATCCCCATGTACCTTGTATCCAAAGCACAACTTCTAATTCATTGTAATTTGTGATTTAGGATCCGTACAATCTAGGGTTTCTGCCTCTTCCAGATCTCAGTCATAAACAGGTGACCTAGGAAAAAAGGCCAGAACTTGGGCTTAGAAGCTCCAAATGAAATTTCGTAAAAATTGACAGGTAGGGAACGGACTTTAATTTCTCAGTTAAGTTTTTTAGAGGCCGAAACTGAACCAGTGACACGCAGCACGCCGTACAAGTTCGTTATCCTTTTTTATACCATAAGCATGTCATGTTGCAACACTTGGCATAACTCTCTCTCAGAGAATCCAATTGAGGTCATACCTATGGGGTTGGAAATATGACAGTTCAGGCTACCACAGGCCAAAGTTTCAAACCCTTTTGATCCGTAATTTCTGAGTTACACTAGAAACAATCAGGTGCATATTTATGTCAAAACAGATTTGGTTTTTGAGCACCTTCATTCTTGGATCGTCACTGCTATGGGAAATTAGGGTTTCAGAGAAATTTGAAATTCTTGGAATCGGAGACCACGGCTGGATGATCCTCATCAAAATCAAAATTTAGAGACCAAGATCAAATTTTTTGGTTGGGCAGAAGATCAGGCTTTATTAAACCCTAGTTCGGGATTTTGATCGGAAAGATGGAAAATTAGGGCTTTTGCAAAAGTTGTAATTTTTGAAATATGTGACCACGGCTGGAAGCTCCTCAGAAAAATTGAATTTTAGAACTCAAGATCAAACCGTTTGGATGGGCATAAGATCAGGCTTTATCAAACCCTAGTTCGGGATTTTGATCGGAAAGATGGAAAATTGGGGCTTTTGCAAAAGTTGGAATTTTTGAAATCTGTGACCACGGCTGGAAGCTCCTTAGAAAAATCAAAGTTTAGAACTCAAGATAGAACCTTTTGGATGGGCAGAAGACCGGGCTTTATCAAACCCTAGTTCAGGATCCTGTCTAGTGAATCCGAAAGTTTCAAAGGCAATTTTGAGGGGTCAAATTTGCAGTTTTCAAAATTGAAGTATACCAGCTTGATCAACTCAGCAAGCCACATCTTTCCATCCATTCAGAAGTTTGAAACTCGAAGTTTGAATTTTTAGGGTTTCTCTAACAAACTCTAATCCATCTCTAGATCCAGTTTCAGCAAATCAAAGTGGATTGGGTTAATCCTAGAAAAGAATGAATTGGGCACCTGCATAAGTGGAGAAGTTCCAGTTCCAAAGGGAGATGAGACTGAGGCTTTACATGAGAAGGCTACAAGCAATCCTGACAGGTATGACTTGAAGAGATACAAGTATGTTTTGAAATTTGTTCATGATATGTTTGTCTTCATATAATTGAGGTTAGTACAATCTTGATTAATCTTAGACTTGTCTCATCATCCTATTAAAAGTATGAATGCATGTGAATGATAGAATATATTCACTGATTAGGGTTATGACAGTTATGATTGTACTAATGCACTGTGGTGTTGTATGAGGTTGATGTTGTCCGCTAACATGAAAGGTACATCAAGAAAGTTCTAGTTCAAGAACATATGACCATGATGACATGGAGACAAAGACTCATCCATAGCCATTATAGAAGCTCTACTTACAAGGTATGTATATTTTGGTTCTACAATGGTTAACCTATGAGATATGTAGGTTACTAGCACAAATCATTGACAAGAACAAGAAGACATTATGCGGGTATGTTAGACATAACTAGCTAACATGATAACCAGGTATGTTTTTCCTATATCAAATTAGAATCCTACCTTGTGTTAGGATATTATACTTTTATATGAATGATAATGATTATTCTTGAAAGTTAGAAGTTCTAGTAATTAAGTGTTTAAGCATATTATGCTTCTTACTTTGATTGATGATATGACTAACCAGAAGAGTCCTATGGTCAAATAAGAATATGCATGAGTAAAAGAAGTCTTCCTTGAAACCTTGAATACTAACACTTATTACCTATGTATGAAATGATCATGACCATACATATTTAAGATCATAATGTTTTGATAGTATTGAGATTATACTAATGAATGTATGATTATGGATGAGATCTTGAGGATGACACAATGATGACACTAGTGCACACTTAAGCATGCATAGTGGTCTAGGATGGATATAAGTTCAAGGATAGAGCATCCAGGAAGCAAAGATCAAGAGAGAGCACACTCCAGTTGTTCCTGCAAGGAAGCAAAGATCAAGAGGGAGCACACTCCAGGAAGCAAAGATTGAGAGGGAGTCCACCCAACAACTAAACAAAGATAAGTATTTGAATTGTTATTTCCTGTATATATGATTACTTAAATGATGTTGTTCAATGATGTATATACTTATGTTCCTAGACTTAGTTTGTGTATTATGCATATTAGAATAATTGCATTAATGAACAGTATACTACTAATATGCATGTGATGGGTAAGTGGCCTATGGCACTGTACAACATTCCATTGCTACTTATCTACAATGAAACCTCTTTGCTGACATGTTGGGAGTAGTGCAAACTCTTAACAATGTTCTAGTAGAGATGGACGGCATCTAGAAATTTATGGGATATGGATAAATGTTGTATTGAAGCATTGGCTTGTGAAAATCCTCATAGCAGATCTAAGAGATGATGTATACCTCATAAGAGTAATTATGATTAAGCAGGAAAATAGAAGAAGAGTGAACAATACAGTATAATGAGCAACAAAATAATATGGTACAGTAGAACTCGGATAGAAGCAATAATACTTTACACACACTAGTTAATTAATCACAATATGGACAAATAAATAGTACAATGGTAGAGAGGATTCGAATGCCTAAGGTGGCAATTCGAATTAGCCTCTCAGATTGATCATAAGATCAATAGAGTGTCATCGGAACACAACTAGGTGTCCTCATGATCATCGGAGCACAACTGGAAGTCTTCATCATCATCAGTGGAGTCATCAATGCTCAAGTAACTGTCAACCATCAGTCAATCTAAGTCTGGTAGATGTAACTGAGTGTAACTCAGTGTAACTAAGTGTAATTGAGTGTAACTTAGTGTAACTGAGTGTAATTGAGTGTAACTGACTGTAACTGAGTGTAACTAAGTATAAACTGAAGACAACTGGACTGGTAGGTGAAGAAGGGCGAGTTGCTTCCTAAAATCAAGGAAGAAGGGCGCATTAAGCAACTGGAGGGCTAAAACTGAATAGTGAGAAGCTCCTGGGGGATGGCTAACTGAGGGCTAGGTGCTAGACTGATGACTGGGATGCACGCAAAATGCATGCAAACCCTAGAATGCATGCAAACCCTAAAAGTGCATGCATGACTGAAAATGTAAATGATCAAAATACTGGTGGGACTAGGATGGAGTATAGGAATATCCTAACACCCCCCCTTAATCCATCCTAGGCCCTGGTAACTAAGACCAAAGGTCACCCAATACAATGAATAATAATAGTCAATAAACCAAGGAAGTGGGAAAATTTCGTGGAAACATACCCCCTCCTCAAAAAATAGACTGTAAGGCACACACAAAAATTAAATGCTCCAAACTCAAGTAGGTGTGATGCTTGGTCATATGTCTGGAGGTATCTTCTTCTTGGGAAGAAGTGGATCATGCTCAAAAAGCATGTGCTTGTACTTGCTCTTCAGATCGAATGTGATGAGAACAAATCCAACAGTATGAGAATGATCCTTGAACCTGTGATTCGAATCCGCTGAGGTAGGATCAAATCTGTGAAAGTGCATATAGTCTTTTGTCTTCTCCTTCGAACCACCATGGGTGAGATTGTGCCAAAAATAACTATTACATGTTTGCTTGAAATCAAAATCAGATTTAAGACTTAAAAAACAGTTTCTTGAGATCTCCTTTGAACTAGCAGGGGTGAGATCAAAACTATCATATGCATGAGAAATGATCCCAAGCAGTAATTGCTTAGAACCCAATTTAGATACAAGACTTGAATCATGGTTTCTTGAGATCTCCTTTGAACCATGATAGGTGAGATCAAAACCAGTAGATGCATGAGAAATTATCCCAAGTGAAGGGCAATGGCCATATTCTTCAATGACCTTCTGAAAGCATGGAATTATGATCATATAGTAGTGTAAAAGAGGAGATAGCTGGAGAGGAGTGAATGCATTACCTTCAATAGCTATTTTGACCTCCGAAATAATCATGTGATCATGATGCAAACCAACAGACTCTGGTGCAAGAGAGGATTTAGGACCTTCTGCAATATCTAGAGTGTGAGCTGGCACAGAAAGAGAAGAAGGTTTGAGCATGAGTGGAGAATCTACAAGTTCTTTGTCAACAACTTCAATATGAGATGATACTGGGTCATGATCTGAGAGACCATCAAGAGGAGCGAATGCATCACTTTTCTTGCTTTTGAATGGGTTAGGACCAAGTCCTTCATTCTTTCTGCCAAATTTTTCATCCAGGTGAGCCCATAACTCTTTTGGAGTCCATAACTCCTTTGGAGTTTCAACACCATCACGGTATTTGAAATGGAATCTCAGGTATGCAGGCAAAGAAAGCATCATTGCTCCAAAGGCTCCATCACCTTTATTTAACCAATACATCTTCTCTTCAGGGGATTCAAACTCTCTTTCAAAATGACAATCAAAAAGATCATGGATCTTCAAGTAAGCTATCATTCTTGGTTTCCATTCATCATAGTTGAATGGAGAAAGAGAAGTAATTCCTTCTAAATCATACATTGAAGTTGTAGAAGACTTGCAAAAACAATATAGAATATTTGCAACTGCTACTGCTGCAAAGATGCAGAAACTGCTGCAACTGTTGCACTCGAAATCTTGGTAATAACCTACAAAAAACTCTCAAGAATGGAGATAAACAATACTCTCAACATGCTCTGATACCATGTGAAAATCCTCACAGCATATCTAAGAGATGATGTATACCTCACAAGAGTAATTATGATTAAGCAGGAAAATAGAAGAAGAGTGAACAATACAGTATAATGAGCAACATAATAATATGGTACAGTAGAACTTGGATAGAAGCAATAATACTTCACACACACTAGTTAATTAATCACAATATGGACAAATAAATAGTACAATGGTAGAGAGGATTCGAATGCCTAAGGTGGCAATTCGAATTAGCCTCTCAGAGTGATCATAAGATCAATAGAGTGTCATCGGAGCACAACTAGGTGTCCTCATGATCATCGGAGCTGTTGGCTCGGTTTTGCAACCAAGCTTAGTGCTATGGGCACCTACTAACTAGTAGTAGCAGTTTCAATAGAAATAAAAACAATAAACTAAATAAACAATACTTTTCATGGATCTAAACAAGAATCTAAGCAAATAATTTAAATATTTCAAAAATCAAGAACAAGAAACATAAGAAATAATTTTTGTATTGAAAAGTGGGGGGCAAGCAAGTGCTTGCGATATTACCTCCAATGGTGAAGGTTGATGTTGAGCAACTCCCAAGATGAGTAGCTCCAAACTCCAATAGGTCTCTTTCTCCAAGGTTGCTTCAATGGCTAAAAGTGCTCATGGGAGATTTCAGCAGCATAAGGATGAGATAATGGAAGGATGTGAAATGAGGAGCCCCTACCACCTTTTTATAGGTTTTGGTGGTGAGGAATACCATTTGTGGTTTTGTGGAAACCAATGGTATTGACCAACATGGTTTAGGTAATTTTCCCTCCTTTTTCCTTTTTTGAATAAAAATAATATTTTAATTCCCTTTTTAATATTTTTGGGAATTTGGACCCTTTTTGAGGATTTTTTATGATTTTCTTGGAAAAATAATCTTTTTTAATGGAAAAAGGGGTGTACCAAGGTCTTTTGGTGACCTTTTGTTGGTTTCAGAGGCTCAGATGGTGAAAAAGTGCTAAAGTGCTCATGGGAGATTTCAGCAGCATAAGGATGAGATAATGGAAGGATGTGAAATGAGGAGCCCCTACCACCTTTTTATAGGTTTTGGTGGTGAGGAATACCATTTGTGGTTTTGTGGAAACCAATGGTATTGACCAACATGGTTTAGGTAATTTTCCCTCCTTTTTCCTTTTTTGAATAAAAATAATATTTTAATTCCCTTTTTAATATTTTTGGGAATTTGGACCCTTTTTGAGGGTTTTTTATGATTTTCTTGGAAAAATAATCTTTTTTAATGGAAAAAGGGGTGTACCAAGGTCTTCTGGTGACCTTTTGTTGGTTTCAGAGGCTCAGATGGTGAAAAAGTGGACAAATGGGTCATGTGAATAGGGAAATGAGCTAGTGAGCACTTTTTAGGTGTTAACAGATTGCCCCCTGATGTGTGAGGGCAGGAGCTCATCGTATGGCCGATAGACATCATAGTTCTTTTGTTCTTTTTCTGGGTTTTAGGGGAGAGAAGAGACCGTTTGGAGACTGGAGCCACGGCCCTTGGAAGCTGCAAAAACAAAAAATATTACATGGCCTCAATATGAATGAGGTATAATCTCTGATAAAGGACGAGGCGGGCATTCCCATGCTCGTATCAAGGCATATACAAAACAATTAGTCCCGAGAAGGGGGATCTAATACGTGAAGAAATATACTGGTACATCATAATGGTCCAGAGGGGACATGATGGTGGGATATACTCAGGATCATGAATGATCTCAATAAGAATGATCTCAATAAGAATGATCTCAATAACTGATACACTGGATCAACTGTGGAACTGCTGAAACTGAAGGTGTCCAACATCTGTAGGGACTCAAAGACTATGAGTCAAATCTGGGAATAAATGTAACTGTATACTCAAGGGAGTATGAAACAGGTGTAAATCTGAATATTGTCGCCATGCGCAGCCCGGATAACTATAGGAAAAGTGTAACTGATATTATCCATAGGAAGACTCTCAAATGTGGAGGAGTCAGGAGGTATCCGGGGTCTTCGACTAATAAGTGAACGGACTAATACCCTGTGCGAGTCTCAACGATGCGATCAAGGTGTTGAAGTCGAGCATGTGAGAAACAACCATTTGGAGAGGCAGTAATGATTCCTCTCGAAATGATTCGTAGGCACTCATCATAAATGGTAATGAGTCCAAGACACAGGGGCCTCTAGGTCTATCCTCTGGAATAAATGTGGTTGTCGTCGACAGAGGGAGACCAGCAACTAACAAGGCAATGATGTTTCCTTGCTAGGAGCGCGAGGTGTAAACTGAAGTGATGTAGTACTGCTGGTAGGACTGACATACTTGTGGGGAGGGAAAATAGCTGGGTCAAAAAATGGGTAGACTCAAACTTCCTTTGTTCAGAGCATGATGACATGGTTGACCTGGCAGCGTAGGGAACTGACTTGTAGGTGCAGGGATCATAGCTTTGACTGAATGGTATATATTGACTCTGGGGGGGGAGGACAAGCTGATGGTAGCTGTCGAGGGAGTTTCAGGGTGACATACTGCAGAATACTCTGAACAAAGGCGACCAAAAGGGGAAGCTGCTATGCGAGTAGATATGATCTGTCGTGGCGCCAAGAGGCACCCTTTTTCCTTCTTCATAGTTTTAATGAGCTTCAAGAAGGGATAAAAGTGTGCTTTGAAATGGTACGGTCCTGTGGATTTTTTGAGCCCAGGACGGCGCATGCTCATGGTTGCTTTCATGTTTAGAGAGTCTGAAAACAGTAAGTGGACTCTGTTGGTGTTTCTTTTTCGTAAGTTTAGTCTCCGAGGCCCGAAAAAGTATAAAATGATGCGAATGGAGAACTCTTCTAGCCGATGTGACTAGAGTATACCTTTTTCGTAATTAGTCTACAGGGTCCGGAAAAGGGGTAAACTTATACCAGGTAGACGCCCTTTCAGATACGTTTATCGAGCATGAAAGGAAGCAAGATTGCTCGGCGATCTTTTCATTGTTTTAGGAGTCAGAAAAGAGCTTAACAGAAACTCCCTAAGTGCCTTTTTCGTAAAAGGGGTTGCTCGGCCCGAAAAAGGGGTAAAATCATACCGAACAAAAATGGATTGACGAGGACGAGAAAAGGTCTCAAGAATCGTCATCTGTGCGGAAAACTGGATCCGGCGACATAAGATACATCGAAAACGGAGAACGGCCGATGTGGCACGCAAACCGAGGCGACGAGGGGGCGTGGAAAAAATGCCCGGAAAATCTAAAGGTGAGAGCGAGAAATGGTCTCTAGCATCATCAAGGGCGCGGAAAACTGAATCCGGCCATATAAGGCACCTCGAAAACGGAGTACGGCCGATGTGGCACGCAAACCGAGGCGACGAGGGGGCGTGGGAAAAAATGCCCGGAAAATCTAAAGGTGAGAGCGAGAAATGGTCTCAAGCATCATCACGAGCGCGGAAAACTGAATCCGGCCATATAAGGCACCTTGAAAACGGAGTACGGCCGATGTGGCACGCAAACCGAGGCCACGAGAGGGGCTAAAAAATGGTCAAAAATGGACCCCGGGAAAAACGGGAAACGGAAGGAACCTCTATGAAGTT
Organism: Larix kaempferi; assembly: GCA_027924585.1. NCBI lineage: Eukaryota > Viridiplantae > Streptophyta > Pinopsida > Pinales > Pinaceae > Larix > Larix kaempferi. Next base: position 2,624,533 of record BSBM01001133.1, on the reverse strand, counting down.
CTCGCTGTGCTGATCCCAACGGTACCAACGGTTTGAGAAATGGACTTCGTATGACACCGCAATGGTTGTTTGAAATTTGTGGAATTTCTATAAATAGGACGTGGGGCCCAATATGACTTGTCATTGTCACGTGCGAGTTTGATAGAGTAGTCAGAGCTATTTCTCGATTTCTGGGAGATTTCACCGTTGGTTTTCGATTTAGCGAGTTGCAGGTAACTCTATTCGCCTTAACCTAGTCAATTATGTCTTTTTTATTTGGCGGTGGGTCCCCGAAAGGCGCGAAACTCCACGTTGACTCTCCAACGTGGAACCGCGCGGGTTTCGGGGCGGAACCCGCGATGAACCGCGCGGGTTTTAGACTCACAGTCGCGATGTTCATCGCGACTGTGAGGTCGGAACCCGCGATGTTCATCGCGTGTTCATGGGTGACAGTCGCGATGTTCATCGCGACTGTCTGGACGAAACTCGCGATGTTCATCGCGGGTTTTTTCATGGAACCCGCGATGAGATTTTTTTTTTTTTTTTTTTTTTTTTTTTTTTAATTTTTATGCTGGGGCTAAAATTTTTGTGTTTTCTTGGCAGGATGTTGCGGAGGGCTCAGTCCGTATGGCGGGAGAGAGATATTGATGCCGAGATTGTGGCGAGGATCGAGGATGATGGGGGGGTGAGACAGACCTTAGCCATGAGCGGACTCTTGAAGTTCGCTCAGATACCTTATATCCGTTCAGTGAGGAGACTCCTGAACAAGCTCGTTCAGTGGTGGGTGCCGGCAGAGGGTGCCTTTATTATTGGTGGTGAGAGGTTGGAGATTACTCTCACTGATGTATATTTTTTGACCGGTTTGCCTCGCTTGGGTGAGGTGGGTGATATCTCTCCGAGGTTGCCTCCAGGCGTGGACATGGAGGACCTCTTACAGACCTTTTGTGGGGATGACGCTGTTTTGGTAAACAGCTCTATCAGTCTGAAGTTCCTACGTGAGTGGGATATGCGGGCCGTTGGTGCCTGCGTTCTGAGGGTTTTGGGTGCTGCTGCACCACATCGTATGTCTGGGGGGCAGACGGTGATGGTGGACTCCGTTCTACGGGGTACCTACTATGCTTGGGCTCAGATGTTCTTGGCCGGTGTCCGGAGAGATCTGGACAAGGCTGTGAGAGAGGGAGGTGAGTTCTGTTACGCCTCATTTTTATGTTGTTTTTTCTTTGAGCGGGTGCCGACCCTACGGCCGCACGTACCGGTTCGTGCTGGTCTACCTAGCGAGCCTCGTATGATGAGGTGGGGGCAGATGATGCCTCGTGCTGGCGGTGGTATCCGTGGCTTCTTTACAGAGGATTTTTTCCAGCAGTGGGAGCAGATGCCACTGGTGATCGAGGACTATCCATACGCCGGTATGGACTACCGGGGAGACCCGGAGATGCCACGTGCCCCAGGACAGGCCTGGAGCTTAGACGGTATGTTTTTGTGTCTTATGTGATGTTTATACCATATGTATTATGATTGATCATGATGATGTCTGTTGTATAGTATCTGATGGTTCTACTTGCTTTGTGCAGATATTGGTCCGGTACCACCACCTGACTATGTGGCTCGGCAGGGGCGGGCGATAGTGGTTGCGCGTCCTCCAGTACCTGTACGTCCTCCTCGTGGTGGAGGATTTGGAGCCCGTGGGCGAGGGGTTGGCCCTCAGGACGATGCTATAGATGGTGTTCGACGGACTTTGGCCCGGATCGTAGCTAGATTTCCGGAGGACGGCTGGAGGGACCTTGATCGGGACATTTTGCAGGGATGTCTCGGTGCACCGCCCGAGTGGCAGTCACTGTTGTTGAGGGCAGCGGTGCTTGCTGCGAGACACGGGGGTGGTGGAGGAGATGCTCCGGCAGAGCCGGCACCGGGGAGGATACGTCTGAGGGACGACCCAGCAGGGCCAGCCGAGCGGCGAGTTCGGGGTCGTCGTGACCCGGCTGGGCCAGCGGAGGTGGAGTCGGAGGAGGAGCCGGAGGAGGATCCTGAGGATCCGGAGGATCCTGATGATTAGACGTCATTGTACTTGCCCCCAAATGCTCATGAGCATATGGGGAAGCATTTTTGTATGACAGATGTATTTTGTGTATATCGAGTGCTGAGGGCACTTATGACATGTAGACTATTTGGTTCGTATATATATGTGGATATATTTTGGATATTTTGATGTGTATGCACGTGGATGCACTTTGTCTTTTGTATATGCCCATGGAGGCACATGTTATGCACGTGGATGCAGTGTGTTTGTAGATTTATATATGCCCGTGGAGGCACATGCTATGCACATGGATGCAATATTTTGGTTTGTTTGTTTTCATGCCCGTGGAGGCACATGTTATGCACGTGGATGCAATATTGGTTTTTGTATATGCCCGTGGAGGCACATGTTTTGCACCTGGATGCATGTTTGTTTATGGATATGACATGATGTGATTGGTGTGCCAGTCGAGGACACTGTTGGCCATATTATCTGCTACACTATTGAGGTGTCTTGGGACATGTGTGAATGTAATGGATTCAAACTGTCTAACCATTTGTTTAGTGCGCAGGAATTTTCTGAACAGACAGGGATCGCGTACCTGGTAATCATTGTTGAGCTGGGAAACTAGGAGCTGTGAGTCCAAGAAAACGTTGAGGTGACGTATGCTCATCTGGAGAGCAGCGGCCAGGAGACCGGTCACGGCATCGTATTCAGCTTGATTATTGGTGGCGGCACCTAAACATACTCCATCGATTTGAATTAACTCATGTGAAGGGGAGTATATTACCCAAGCTGCGGAGGCGAGATTGGGAGACCAACGGCTTGCACCATCAGCGAAACCGATATGGCAGAGTGGAAGAGGCTCCATCTGTGGTCATGCAGGGAAAACAAATATTTAGGTTTTTTGAAAAAATTTTGTGAACGAAAAACGTATGCCTATACTAAAAAATGGACGATGGTGTCCATGAGATTTTCTATGGGTAAAATCTTTTAAGGTACAACCCATTGCGTGGGTTGCGTAAGGTGTTGCCTTCTGAATCGGTCAGAATGTATGCCCCCTGCCCGAGGCAGGTGTGTATGATGTAGGGGCCTTGCCACATAGACACGAACTTCCCTTTTCCAGTTTTATCATGAGCTTGATCGTAAGCGAGGACAAGGTCTCCCTCCGAAAAGGTTCTTGGGTGGACGCGTTTGTCGTAACTTAGTTTCGATCTTTGTTTAGCGGCTTCCATGTTTTGAATGGCTGTGCGCCGATCTTCATCGGCCTGCTCTAGGAGCAGTAAACGTTGCTCGATCGGGGAAGTATCTGGTAGGAGCTCAACGGCGATGTGTAAAGCTGGGATCTGGCACTCAATAGGGAGGACAGATTCGACACCGTGAACTAAATGGAAAGGGGTAAAACCGGTGGCGGTTTTGGTTGATGTGCGGTAAGCCCAGAGTGCTGGGAAAAGCATGTGATGCCAATTGGACTTGTGCTTGTCTACAGTGCGTTGGAGAATGGTCTTCAAGATTTTATTGATCGCTTCGACTTGGCCGTTTCCTTGGGGGTAGTAAGCGGAAGAGAAATGGTGTTCGAATTTCAACATGGTTGATAATTCTTTCCAGACGGCATCTTCGAAGTGAGAGCCGTGGTCAGAGACTAGCTGTTGTGGTACTCCGAAACGAGCGATGACGTGGTTGAAGAAAAACCGCGCCGCGGTGTCGGCTTTGCAGTTATAGGTTGGCATGGCTTCTGCCCACTTGGTGAAATAATCTACGGCCACAATGATGTGTTTGTGACCGCCGGCTGACGGGGGGTTGCAGTCGAGGAAGTCTATGGCCCATTTGCAGAATGGTCCAACAGTGATGACTGGATGAAGGGGGGCAGGGGGGGTTCTTGCTTTGGGGGCAAAGAGCTGGCAGTTCTGGCAATGCTTGACTGCGGTGATGCAATCAGTAAACAACGATGGCCAAAAATAACCTGCCCGGATGATTTTCTGGGCGGTAGCCATGCCGGAGAAATGGCCTCCACAGGCACCGCTATGACAATCATTGAGGACTTGTTCTGCCTCACTATGGGATAGGTAGCGGCGTAAGATAGTATCAACGCCGCGTCGGTAAAGAACATCTCCAATAAGTAGGTATCGGGGTGCGTGGTGTCGTATGCGACGGCGTCCATCACGATCGATGTGTGGTCGGAATTTTTGCGTACGGAGGTAAGTCAAAATGTCTCCGTACCAAGGGTCGTCCGACGAAATGACGAAGATCTGCTCGTCAATCAGGTCCGTATGGATAACGGGTGATGTCGAAGAGGACGGGAGATCTGTAATTAAGTGAGCAAGCGCGAGGGCTTTGGTGCTCTTGGGAGTCTTGAAAGTAAGGTCATATTCCTGGAGGATAATGACCCATTTAGCGACCCGACCCTGAAGGAGCCTCCTGGTGAGGAGGTAGACCATGGGGTTGGAGTCGGCCACGACCGTGGTATGACTAAGCAAAATGTAGTGTCGTAGTTTCTGTACGGAAAAGACTACAGCTAGGGCTAATCTTTCCTCATATGGGTAACGTAGAGGTGGGCCAGACAAGGTCTGGCTGACGTAGTAAATCACATGCTCCTTGTGGGAAGCATCTTCTTGGACCAAAACTCCGGATACGGCATGTTCGGATGCCGAGACGTAAAGGGTGAAGTCTTGGGAAAAATCCGGTGGGGATATCAAGGGGGCTTGTGTGAGAGCCTTCTTGAGGGCTTCGAATGCCGTGTCTGCTTGTTCGTCCCAGACAAAGGGTATGTGGGTACGAAGTAAGCGTAAGAATCCATGGACTTTGGTGGCGTAATCAGGAACAAAGCGCCTAAGAAAATTGGACCGACCTTGCAAGCTCTGAAGCTGGCGAAGCGTGCGAGGAGGGGGAAGTTCTAAGATGGCTTTGACTTTCAGGGGATCAACGGTGATCCCGTCCTGGGAAACAATGAAACCCAACAACCGGCCTGCCGGGACGCAAAAGACACACTTGTGTGGGTTCAAGCGGATTTTATATTTACGACAACGCAGGAAAACTTGCCGGAGGTCGCTAAGGTGGTCTGATCGTTTTCGGGAACGCGCTGTGAGGTCGTCAAGATAGACCCGCAGGATATGGACCAAGTCGTGAAAGCAGTAGGTCATGGCTCGCTGGAAAGTGGCACCAGCATTTTTAAGGCCAAAGGGCATGACTCGATAGGCAAAGGTGCCCCATGGGGTGGTAAAGGCAGTCTTGTACTGATCCTCCTTGCGGATGTGAATCTGGTTGTATCCGGAAAACCCGTCCTCGAAGGATAGGACCTCATGGCCCGCACACTCATCAATGAGTTGGTCAATGAATGGCGTGGGGAAGTTGTCTTTTGGACAAGCGTGGTTTAGGTCGCGGAAATCAGTGCATACTCTAAGGGTGCCTTGCTTTTTGTTGACAGGGACGGGGTTCGACACCCATGTGGTGTACGGAATAGGGTAGATGAAACCTGCTGTTCGAAGTTTCTCGACTTCAGCCTTGACAGCGGGGAGCTTGGCAGGGTGAATAGGTCGCTGTTTCTGACGAACAGGGGGTACTTCCGGCCATGTATCGATGTGGTGTTCAATAATGGCGGGGTCGAGACCAGGCATCTCGGTATAGGACCAGGCGAAGACGTCTCGGAACTCTTGAAAGAGTTTTTTGTATGCCTGAGTTTCTGCTTGAGTGCAAGATGCGCCCAGCGAAATGAGCTCAGGTTTCCCTGGTGTTATGGAAATGTCTATCTGTATGGTGGGGGAAATGTTGGACATGTTCCCTTCTTCAAAGGCATCCGGTGCTGGGATGGGGTCCTTTAACCAATCGACCTTAGCAGGTATGAAGTCTTTCGACTCGACTGATAGCTGGTTGGATGCGGTGGAGGTAGATGCTTCCGGGAGGAAGTACGAGCGATGATGCATATCATCCCAAGGGTAGTCGGGTGCAGTGAGTGTTTCCAAAATCTGCTCGTCAGTATTGAAGTAGTCAGACCATAAATCAAGGGGTTCTGGTTTGAAGGTTGTCGAAATCATATATATCGTATTGACTTCTTCTGACGAGGATGATGGTGGAGGGTGAATCTCCTCGATGAGGGGAGGAGATATCTCTAAATCGGCATTGTTTAATTCGTACAGCGCTGCTCTGTAGTCTGGTAGATCAGGGCAATGGTGTGAGTAGTGGCCGTAGACACTGCATATAGCACAAGGATGGTTAGTGCGCAGTGATTTGTCGCGAGGCTGTAGAGGTGGCTCTAATTTGACTACTGGGATGCCGATGTCATCGTCCAACATATTCATATGTTCTTGGAGTGCCGGTAAATGTGGGCATTGATGAGTTGGATGGCCAATTTCATCGCATAATGAACATTTGGGGGGAGCTCGAAACACCGGTGGGGGTTTGGCTGTCTTAGGAGGTGGTATGGCAGTGTAGGGTTGTGGACCTCTGCCCCCAGTGGGCTTAGCAAGGAGAGGGGGATCCTTGGACGTCGACGCAATCGTGAGACCCGGAGGAGGTTTCATTGACGACGAAGGAATATGGAGGTTAGGAGGAGGTGTCGTTGCCGACGAAGGGATCGCGACGCCAGGGGGAGGTTGATTTGTGGTAACAATAGGTTGTACCGGTTGGAGGATGACGTCTGGTGTCGGTAATCGAATGGGAGGCGGAATGTACCATACGGGTAATCCCAATGTTAGCCCGGGTAGGCTAAGGGTAGCCATAACCGGGGCGCTTACTACACCCGAAGGAGGAAATAGGAAGGGGATGGTGTGGATGGGTGTAACACCAATGTGACTGGGGATCAATGGTGGTTGACCGCCGGGTGTTTGCGTATTCTGCGAAACAGTACAGAGGTTTGCGACTTGGGTCTCCGGTGACGGTGGTGGAATGGCCTGGAATGTAGAGGTCATTGGTGTATCCGAATACAGTCCGGGTGCCACAGAAGACACAAAGGAGGTAACAGCACTAGAAGCGGGTTGTTCAATCATGGGGAGAACATTCTCCGGTGCTGCAGGGGCGTTGGGGTCATAGTAGGTGAGTTGGTCAATTTTGACCACGCGGCCCTCATGGGGGAACATCATGGTGCGGAAGACGGAGGAGGCGACCGCTTTCATGGCATACATGTAACTGCGGCCAAGTAAAAGGTTATAGTCTAGTTGGGCGTTAATGACCTCTATGTCGATGAGCACAGTCTTCCCACCTAATTGGACGGGTACCTTGGGTAATAAACCGTGAGGTTGAGCTGACCGGCCGTCGTAGGCCCGCAATGCAGTGGTGGATTGCTGGAGAGCAGGGGAGCCCAACTTTTGCCAAACAAAAGTGGACATGACGCATGTGGAGGCACCCTCGTCGATGATACATCGATGGATGACAAGATTCCGAATAGAAACGGAAACTTGGACTGCTATGGTAGAAGGCAGCCGTGGTTCAGATTGGTCTAAGTCAAAGGTCATCAAGTTCGAATCATTTGGGTCAATAGCCCCAATGGCGGAAAGTAAAGTCTTGCGCTGAGAAGGACAGGTTTTTAAGACTTCTAACGCAGATATGGCTGCGGGAGATTGAGCTAAGTCATCTACGATGTTGTAATTGGACGCAGCTCGTGCATTGGGGTTGTTGTTGATTCGGCGAAGGGGGAAGCGAGGTGCTTTAGAAGCGCCATCAAGTGGAACCTGAGGTATACGCAATGTCTGATCAGTGGGATTAGCAGTGGTATCCTTTTCGGCGGGGGGGGCTTCAGAAGTCGGTCCGTATTGATTTCGACGGGTTTGGACATTGACGTCAGCGGTGGACATCATCAATAAGTGGTGGGTACCTGAATCAAACATGGGTTGATCAGGAGCTGTGTAAGTTATTTGTTGTGGTTGCACGTTGCCCTGTTGGGGGGCTAACGGCTGGGTGTTTACCACTCCTTGTGTTGGAAAGGGGTTTTGGAGAACCAGAGGTTGTTGTGGAGGTGGTGGGGGGTTGGGTGGTGGCTGAGGAGCCGCCTGCCCTTGACGATGGGCGTCATTTGTCCATAGTTGTCGAGCTCGCTCGAGATGTGGGCAAGCGTGGGTATAGTGGCCATAGACACCGCAAATGGAACAAGGATGGTTTGTCCGTAAATTAGCATTTTTAGGTTGCTTAGGTGGCCGATCAGGATTCTGATGAGCGGGCGCCGCGTTATTGTTTTGCGGGGGCTGGGTAGGCTGTGGAGCTTGGTTGCGGTTTTGATTGTTTCCACGGTTGTGCCTCTTCCGCGGTTGGGTTGTCCACCCTGGTTGCGTTGGTTATTTTGATATTGGGGCTGCTGTTGTTGTGCGTACACATGCCCTTGAGCATTGGGGGGATTCTGAGGAGCCGCAAGTGCGGGAGCAGGTTGCGGTGGATAGTATGCAGGTGGAGCTGGAGGTGGTCCAGTTGCCTGTTGGGGTTGTTGGTACCCCTGCGCTGGTGGAGTTGTGAGGTTAGCCGGTGCAACCGGTTGTGGGTAATGCATGGGCTGTTGTGGAAACTGCATGGGGTTTTGTACCGTAGGTTGAGCATAGTATGTAGGATGTACATATGCTGATGGCGCTTGGCCATAACAATGTTGTGGACAAGAGGGTCCATGAACATGATGGGTCTGGTTTATTGGAGCATAAGAAGTTGTCGCTCCGGAACTGGATGTAGCCCTAGAAAGGTCTGGGGCGGGCATGGTGCTCACCATACTGAAAGGTTTTGCTTGCGGTGTAATTTGGCCAATAATGCCATCAGCGGCATGTGATGCCCCCGGTGTGTCACCGCGTGCAGAGTCGCCTCGTGGGGCGTCAGGTATGATGGTGTATAGGTATCCTGACTGGGCATAGATAAGGTCAAACTGTTGGGCCTTAAGGATGGCCTCCTCTTCAGACTGGGGTCTTTCAGAAGCTACATCCTTCGCAATGAGGGGAAGGAGGGATTTAAGGAACCAGTCTAAAAAGATTCGGTCGTCTAATTTGATCTTGCATAGGCTTCGGCGCCGACGCCAATCATGGATATGGTCAGTGATGTGCGTGGCCGTGTTCTGTCTGCAAGACAGTAGGATTTCGACGCCCGCATCATAGCGGACTGGTAGCTGAAAGAACTGCAGGAAGGTCGAGGCAAGGGAGGTAAATGTGGAATGCGTCCCATGGGGTTGCTCGATATACCATTTGGCTGCAGAGCCAGTGAATGTGCGCTGTAATAAACGGAGGCGGACTGAGTCGTCCACTATGGAGTTGGAGGAACACCATAAATGGAAGGACATGATGTGGTTCTGGGGGTCTTCTCCGGCCTTTCCCTCAAACTTAGGGATGTCAGAGGGAAGCTTAGTGGGCATATGGGGCCAAGCAGGATCATGCCTAATGGGGTCATTCGTAAGCCTAGCTAAATCTGGCAAGTTGAGACTTGCCATGTATGGTAGACTAGCGGATGTGGTGACCGGAACCGGGATTTGCCTAGCCATTGTGGTATGGTGTAGGGGTCCAGTAGCTCCTATAGGTATGCTAGGTATGGCGGGTATGTGCCCTCCAACAGGTGTGGCCTGATATGGGTTAGTACTCCCAAGTGCAACTTGGGTTACACTTGGGTTAGGAATCGCACTAGGGATTCCTGGTATATTACTACCGAGTGCAACGTGGGTTACACTTGGGTTAGGAATCGCACTAGGGATTCCTGGGATAGCATTCCCAGGTGCAACAGGAGTGACACTTGGGTTAGGAATCGCACTAGGGATTCCTGGGATAGGGTTTGTGGAAACCGAAGGGGGTATGACCCCCATGTTGGGCATGCCCATGACAGGTTGTGGTCCTGTGCTAGGCATTCCTAAATGTGGAGTGTTACCCATATTGGGCATACCCAAGGGGGTGGGTGTTGTCATGGATGGTATCCCCGCAGAAAGGTCTGCGGATGTCTGACCTATGGTTAATGTAAATTGTGGATCTTCTGGTGTTCCAGACATAATTGTGGTAGGTGGTAACTCTGTGGGGTTTTCGGATTCTACCTCCAAATCAAAGGTGAAGTGGGGTATGTCAGAATCGGATGACCGTCTAGATGATCGACGATGTGTCGAATCAAGGGATAATGCTCTGCGTCCGTGACGTGGAGAGCCAAGTGGACTAAACTCTGGGAGTTCGCCCTGTAGACGACGAGAACGTCTAGAATTCTCAATGGTGAGAATATGTTTTTTATGTAAAAATTTGTTTTAAGTATCAGGTGGTGATATATGTATGTAAAAGACTCAAAACCCTAATGCAACCAAGGGTGCAAAAAAGGGGAGTGAAAAAAGAAGGCTCACAGGCCAAAAAATCAATCCTCAAAAAATGCACTTATTCTAGCAGCTGTGCTACAATAAGTGGAGGAATGCAACAACCGGTCAGAATACCAACATGCAAGCGGCTCCTAGAAAAAATAGGTGTAACTAGACTCAAAAGGTGGTAAAGATCATGCAAACACCTAATCTAAAAGTATTGTGACTCAAACAGACGATATCCCCTGCAAGGTGATGAAATCCAAGTCAGACAATATGAATGTAGAGACAACGGCTAGATATCCCCCTACCGGGAGGGACACCGGGTAATCAATCCTAAAAATACAGGCTACTAGGATACTCCGTTCATGACGCGTCGAGAAAAGGTAAATCTGCCGTTTGGTCCTTTGATCGCAATATCCCAATACAGGGATATCCCGAGAACTGCGAATGGTAGCCCTTCGGTTACTGAATGGGTTTCGGTATCCCACTCAGGCTTCCGGAACCATCCTCGCGACTTCAACCCTCCTAGGGGAGAGGCCTTCCCACAAACCGGTTGTGACCGCGCCAAAAAGTACTAAGAGATTTTAGCTCCCTAATTGGACAACTTCTATGTCTCAGATGTATGAACTGAGGGGTGTTATTGGAACACCTATCCCCCCAATACTACCTAGCTACAAGAATTCTTTTCGTGTTCCCCAAGTGGGGTTAAGAGTGTGTTCAAATTAGGGTAAGTTTTAAGTCTTAGTTCAATTAAGTGATCGTGTGAGTGCACGTGAGGTGTTATAAACTGAACTTGAAAAAATTAAATGCTTTAAGGGAAATTTTTCAAAAAATAAAGGACTTTTCGAAAAATAACGAGCAAATATTTAAGACTTTTTTCACTAAAAGAAATTAATTTGCTTTTTCAAAAATAACTCAAAAAATAATGGATTTTTTGGATTTATGAAAGCAAATAATAAACTTCTAAAAGAAATAAATGGATTTCTTCGTTTCAATAAAATTTGCTAAGGGCAAGATTCTAAAGAAGTAAACAAGAAAAAATTTGAATCTAGATAAAGAATGCAAAATGAATCTTTCTTTCACTTTTTTGAAAATTTTTAAAAAGATATATGTATGCACTTTGAAATAGTAAAAAAAATTTCTAAATCTGGAAAATATGCAGGATTTTATACTGTAAAAAATATGCTATGGGCAGAAAGTACAGTAAAAAATATTTTTCAAAATCGGGATGGCGAAATGAAAAAATTTAGCCGCGCGGGTTTTGGACGAACAGCCGCGATGGGCCGCGCGGGTTTTGGCCGAACAGTCGCGATGGACCGCGCGGGTTTTGGACGCACAGTCGCGATGGACCGCGCAGGTTTTGGGCGCATAGTCGCGATGGACCGCGCAGGTTTTGGGTGCACAGTCGCGATGGACCGCGCAGGTTTTGGGCGCACAGTCGCGATGGACAGCGCGGAAAAAGGCCGCGAAGCCGCGGTGTGCAGCGCGGAAAAACACAGAAAAGTCGCGATGGACCGCGCGACTGTCTGGAAAAAGGCCGCGATGGACCGCGCGGAAAAATGCAGAAAAGTCGCGATGGACCGCGCGACTGTCTGGCAAAAAGCCGCGAGGCGGAAGCCGTGCACGGAAAACGAGAAACGAACTCGAAAATTTAAAATTTAGGGCTGTTTTTTGGGGCCAAATCTCAGAACAGCAATGGATCTGCTGTCTAAGATGGCAGATCTATGGATCTAATGGTTAAAAACTCATAAAAACTAAGATTTAATGGCAAAGCTAGAGATCTAAAGTTCAAACCAAAGCGGAGTCGCCAAAAACTGTTGGCTCGGTTTTGCAACCAAGCTTAGTGCTATGGGCACCTACTAACTAGTAGTAGCAGTTTCAATAGAAATAAAAACAATAAACTAAATAAACAATACTTTTCATGGATCTAAACAAGAATCTAAGCAAATAATTTAAATATTTCAAAAATCAAGAACAAGAAACATAAGAAATAATTTTTGTATTGAAAAGTGGGGGGCAAGCAAGTGCTTGCGATATTACCTCCAATGGTGAAGGTTGATGTTGAGCAACTCCCAAGATGAGTAGCTCCAAACTCCAATAGGTCTCTTTCTCCAAGGTTGCTTCAATGGCTAAAAGTGCTCATGGGAGATTTCAGCAGCATAAGGATGAGATAATGGAAGGATGTGAAATGAGGAGCCCCTACCACCTTTTTATAGGTTTTGGTGGTGAGGAATACCATTTGTGGTTTTGTGGAAACCAATGGTATTGACCAACATGGTTTAGGTAATTTTCCCTCCTTTTTCCTTTTTTGAATAAAAATAATATTTTAATTCCCTTTTTAATATTTTTGGGAATTTGGACCCTTTTTGAGGATTTTTTATGATTTTCTTGGAAAAATAATCTTTTTTAATGGAAAAAGGGGTGTACCAAGGTCTTTTGGTGACCTTTTGTTGGTTTCAGAGGCTCAGATGGTGAAAAAGTGCTAAAGTGCTCATGGGAGATTTCAGCAGCATAAGGATGAGATAATGGAAGGATGTGAAATGAGGAGCCCCTACCACCTTTTTATAGGTTTTGGTGGTGAGGAATACCATTTGTGGTTTTGTGGAAACCAATGGTATTGACCAACATGGTTTAGGTAATTTTCCCTCCTTTTTCCTTTTTTGAATAAAAATAATATTTTAATTCCCTTTTTAATATTTTTGGGAATTTGGACCCTTTTTGAGGGTTTTTTATGATTTTCTTGGAAAAATAATCTTTTTTAATGGAAAAAGGGGTGTACCAAGGTCTTCTGGTGACCTTTTGTTGGTTTCAGAGGCTCAGATGGTGAAAAAGTGGACAAATGGGTCATGTGAATAGGGAAATGAGCTAGTGAGCACTTTTTAGGTGTTAACAGGAGCACAACTGGAAGTCTTCATCATCATCAGTGGAGTCATCAATGCTCAAGTAACTGTCAACCATCAGTCAAACTAAGTCTGGTAGGTGTAACTGAGTGTAACTCAATGTAACTGAGTGTAACTGAAGACAACTGGACTGGTAGGTGAAGAAGGGCTAGTTGCTTCCTAAAATCAAGGAAGAAGGGCGCATTAAGCAACTGGAGGGCTGAAACTGAATAGTGAGAAGCTCCTGGGGGCTGGCTAACTGAGGGCTAGGTGCTAGACTGATGACTGGGATGCATGCAAACCCTATAATGCATGCAAACCCTAAAAGTGCATTAATGACTAAAAATGAAAATGATCAAAATACTGGTGGGACTAGGATGGAGTATAGGAATATCCTAACATGGCTAAGATAATTGCATGGATGTATGACATATATTCTTATATGTAATATTTTGGTTCTAAAAACTATGATAAGTTTCTAATCATGCAATTGAATTTGACTTGTAGGAAAGATCGTGTACAATCACGGACTACAACATTTGTTCTAGCAACAAAGTTTAAAGAAAACTATCTATTGAACATATTGAAGAAACTGAAGTTCCCAGGATTCGGGATGCAGTGATGGAAGAAAGCCATGATCGAGGAATATCAATCGATCATGAAGAATGATGTTTGGGATGTAGTCCAAGGACCTGAAGGGAAGTCTGTTGTGACTTCCAAGTGGATCTATAAGATCAAGCATGCTGCAGATGGTAGCATTTTCGAGGTTTGTTGCTCGTGGCTTCTCCCAGAAAGAGGGGATAGATTATGAAGAGACAGATACACTTCCATCAGAACAATACTTGCTCTGGCTATAGTGATGAAAGTGGAAGATACACCAGATGGATGTCAAGACAGCTTTCTTGATTGGTGTAGTCGAAGAGGAAGTGTATGTGGGGAAGCCACTCAATTTTGAGACACATGACAAGGTGTCATATGTGTGCAGATTGAAGAGAGCCTTGTATGACTTGAAGCAAGCTCCTAGGACTTGGTATTGTAGGATAGACAGCTTTCTATCTAGTTTGGGCTTTACCAAGAGTAAAGCGGATTCCAACCTTTACTACAAGGTTGAGGAAGGAAATCCTGTGATACTAGTTTTGTATGTGGATGACCTGTCTGTTACAAGTGAGGATAGATTGATTGTTGACACGAAGAGGAAGCTTGCTGCCGAGTTCGAGATGAAGGACTTGGGGATGATGCACTACTTTCTAGGCATGGAGGTGTGGCAGAGTGCAGATGGAATCTTCCTTGGACAAGGGAAGTATGTGGTAGAGATCCTGAAGAGGTTAAGGATGATGGACTGCAAGGCCATGGCCACACCTATGGCATCGAACCTGAAGCTTCTATGTGATGATTCATCTGATCTGGTTGATGTCACTGTGTATCGTCAGATGATTGGGTCCTTGATGTACCTGACTAACACAAGACCAGATATTTTCTTTGCGGTGAAAAAATTGATCCAGTTCCTGACGGATCCCAGAGGTGTTCACCTGGTTGATGTAAAGCATATTCTGAGGTACCTGAAGGGTACTATTGACTATGGGCTCAAGTATGATGCGAATCAAAATTATAACCTACAGGGTTATGTTGATTCGGACTGGGCAGGCATTGCTGCAGATAGGAAGAGCACTTTTGGGTGTTGCTTCAGTATGGGATCAGGTGTGATCTCTTGGTTTAGCAGGAAGCAGTCCTGCATAGCACTGAGTACAGCCGAAGCAGCGTATGTCACAGCTTGTTCGGCTAGTTGTGAGGCAGTGTGGTTGAGTAAGCTACTGTCTGAGTTATTTGATATCCCGTTGGATGCTACTGGTATCTTTTGTGACAACCAGAGTTGTATGAAGTTGTCTGATTACTCGGTGTTCCATGACAGGTCGAAGCACATTGAGATAAAATATCACTATATCAGGGATATGGTGCAGAGAGGAGCAGTGAAGCTCCTGTATGTTGCGACGGATGAGCAAGTTTCAGATGTGTTGATGAAACCACTAGCCAGAGTGAAGTTTGAGTACTTCAAAGAGAGGCTTGGTGTTCTTCAGATTGAAGACACTTCGAGGAAGAAGTGATGGGACACATCTGCAGGAGTCATTCCAAGCATGGTGGTAGGAGGATCCTTCCCATGGCTGTGGATGTAAGCGCTAGGTGATGAGCATCAGGATGATGCTCAAGTTACTGCTTATGTATATGCATCAGGTGTATGCTTTGTATGATCAGTTGGATCAGGTATATGTATATGCATCAAGTGGATGCTTCGTATGATCAGGATGATCATGTGTGTTGAGTATCAGGACGATGCTCTGGATGACATGCATCAGGACGATGTAGTGATGATGATTAGGACGATCATGTGTGATGAGTATCATGATGATACTTTGGATGATATGCATCAAGTTGATGCTATGATGATGATCAGGATGATCATATGTGATGATATGTATCAGGTGGATACATTACATAATCAGTTGTATTATGTGTGATGAGTTCTGAAGACACAGATGCACATGGGCTTTTCAGACATGGTTGTATATGTGTTCTCCATGGTCACGATTTAATTTTTGGGATTTTCAGACATGGTGGTAGATGTGTTCTCCCATGGTCGTGATGTAATTGCTGGAGCCATTCTCACATGGTGGAAGATGTGTTCTTCCATGGTGCAAATGTAAGGGATGATGCCATTCGAGAATGGTTATAGATGTGTTCTCCCATGGCTGCGATATAAGTGTTGTGCCATTCGAGCATGGTTGTAGATTTGTTCTCCCATGGCTGTGATATAAGTGTTGTGTCATTCGAGCATGATTGTAGATGTCTTCTCCCATGGATGCGATATAAGTGCTATGCCATTCTCGCATGGTTGAAGTGTGTCTTCCCATGGCGTAGATATAAGTGTTGAGCCTTTCATGGATGGTTGAAGTGTGTCTTCCCATGCCGGTGAATGTAAGTGTTGTGTGATGTGCATCTAGGTTGTGCTTCGTGAACGATGTTACGATTAGTATGATCATGAGTATTAGGATGATACTCTATGGCCGTGGACAGGTTGTGTAGTGGCATGTAAAAGGGTCCTGGGAGATCCGATAGGTTGAGCTGTGTGCTTGTAAAAGTCTTGGGATTCTCTTTCGAGGTTTTGTTGACTCACGTAATAAGTCCTGAGGATTCCACAGTATGGCCAGTGATGATGAAGACCTACTAGTGGTGGGCCTACATCCAGCATGAAAAAGGGTTGGCTCTGTAGAACTTCCTATGACGAGTAGATTGAAGATTGATTGAGATAGCAGCAGCAGTGACAAAGACGATGATGCTTCGTGATCCAGTGATGAAGATCCAGCTCCAAAATTGAAGACTTGTGCCTAGGTGTATTGATGACTTGTGTCTAGAGAATACCTTCCTAGTTAAGAGGGAGTGTTGATGTATTTGTAACTTTGGAAGATATTATTCTATGTATTACATTTGTACTTTATTGTATCCCCAATGGATATGTATTATTCCTCCGATTGGAAGTGTCGTCATGTGTACTTGCATGTGTCGCAAGTTATATTGTAAGTGTTGTAACTTATACTTGATGGGTTATTAGACCACCTTGTTGGGGTCGGCCCTGTATGAGTCATGTGGGTCAAAGGGTTATTACACCACCCTATTGGGGGTCGGCCCATTCAGCGTTATGTTATGTGGTTAAGTTGGGGCCGACCTAATTGATTAAAGGTCAAGTGATGTAGTGTATAAATAGAGAGTGTGTCTCTCTCATTTTACACATTGTCTCATTGTCTCACTTCGCATTAGTGAGAGAAGAGAAGGGTGCACACAAGTGGAGGAGGAGCATGCTGCTGGAGATGTCTATCTCTTAGGTTTGATCATGGTGATCCTTGTATTGATGCTTATTCTATCTCTGAGGAAGTTGCGGGGTTTTTCACCTTCTTGGTTTTCCCCAGTGAAATGTTTTGTGTCTCTTGTCTCTTGTCTTTTATTTTTGATATGTTGTACATGTTATTATTTTAGTTAAGTTCCTAGATCAGAATGAATTAGATTCTGAAAAAACTAACACAATCCCCTCAGAGGAGACCTCGAAATCATTCCCCAACATGATGGAAGGGCCAATAGTGCATTAGAAACCAGTGAAGATATCTTTGGAGGAAGACATGTGTCTTCATGCTATTGAATCTATGGTGAAAGATGAATCTCTTGATGCACCTGCCATGAGAGCATGGTATCTCTCATTGTCCTCGGATCTAGAAGTTTTAGCTTCCTTCTTCCTAGCACATGCAAGTACTGGGAGGTTATTCTTTTCAAGTAACTGAGTCATCAAGTCTATAGTCTTCTTCATACAATAACTCTCAGGATGAAACCCTCTATTACAATAGGTACATTTGGATTTCTCCTTTTGAGAATGCTTGGTCTTCTTGGAATTTGAATCCCCTTCTGACTGATAGGGAGACTCCTTTTGCTTCTGCTCATTCGACTTTATATCAAAAAAAATTTGCTTTCCCTTTCCATTCGCTCTCTTCACCTCAGCAGCTGCAAGTGCTAAATCCATCTTGGGTTTTATCACTCCCATTTGAATCAACTTCTCCTCCTCTTGTGTGAGAGATTGAATGAAGTCATCAAGAGTGAGAAACTTCCATTTTGGGATGGATAGCTTCATTGTTTTAAAGGTAGAGACAAATACTGAGTAGTTAGGCCCCAATTTTGATAGTATGGAAAGGATGAGCTGCTTCTCTTCCTTCTCTATTCCATATCTCTTCAATTTTGAAATCAGATTTTTAAACTTGGTAAGAAACTCATTGATGGAGTCAAAACTGCAAGGGCTCAAGGAGATGAGCTCATTTTCCAATTTGTGACCTTTCAAGTCATCTTTCTATCCAAGACTATATTCAAGCTTGTCCCAAACCTCTTTTGGAGTAGCTACATCTATGACATGAAATGGAGGTCTTCAGAAATGATGAGGAGCAACAGTCCTACTACTTCATCAATTTTATAGAAGTACTTGGATTTCTCTACTGCACCAGTGGGTTCGAATGCAGTCCCATTCAATACTCTAGAGAGGATCTTATACTTCATGAAGATGTCCATATTGGCCTTCCATTCAACATAATTGAATGAATTCAGTTTTAGATCCATTGGTAGTTGTTGAAGTCAAATTGAAGATGAATTCAAATGATGGAGATTACCTGCAAAATAATGAAATTGTTTGATGGAGATTTGTTGCAATTCGAATTGAACACTTCCTTAGGACAATGAGCACATGTGACTGGATCCTTCACACTTGGATAGACCTCACTGGATTTCTCCAATGAATTCAAGACAATAGCACCAGGAATTGATGTGGAAATCCAGAGGCTTTTGGTGCTCAATGAAAGACAGTTGCTCAAAGAATTGTTGCAACTGCTGCTGTTGTAATTCTAATAGTTGGCTCCAGCTCTGATACCATGTGATAATCTACAGTATAGATCTCACAGCTAGATCAAATCTCACTAATCTCACTCAATAATTGCAGAGAAGAAAGAAGAAGAAATGAATCAATTATCACTCATAAACTCAGAAATGGAGAAATCTGCAGTATAATCATACATCAACTATGAGCTGGCACTGTAAAAAACTGAATACAATAAAATACTGTCAAGTGAATTCGAATTAGCCAAAGGTGATTCGAACTCAATGTGTGGCTTGGATAGCATTGGAGACATCATCCAATCAGTGGCAGTAGTCACAAATAGTCAAAAGTCAGTCAAATGAGTCTAACTGAGTCATGTGAGCAAAAATCAAGGGATTGAGACTCCAAAGAGGGCGCATGAGGCTGATGAGGTTGTCAGTAGGTCAAGTGGCACTCCCATACAGAAAACTGGAAGCTACAGGCAGTTAAATTGAGCAATAAATGCATAAATTGGTCAATCAATGCTGCAACTGGCTGTTAGTGATCCAAGTAGTGTAGTAGGGTGCATTTGTCATCCAGGTGAGGAAAACAAGGCGAACTAGGTAGGTAGGAGGGCTCTTGAGGGCTAAAAACAGGCTCTAAGGGGATGAACATAGGCTCCAGGTGCTGGGAAGACTACCATATTGATGAATAGATGCATGCATGAAGAATGCATGCAAAGCATGCAAATATAAAAAATGATGGTGAGAATATTCCAACAGTGGAGTTCTTCTCAAAAAAATGCTAGACACAAATAAGCTTTAGTACCCCATGAGGCTATGTACATCCCCAACTTCATATTATGCACTAAAAAAAGTTGTCAATAGTTCTCAACTACTCTAATCACTTATGTAGGATAGGAAACAACCATTTCCCTTCACAAAATAAATATGCCAAAGAACAATGCAATACAAAAAAACAATACTCATGACGGTTATCACTATGTTCACATTAACAAAACAAGAGCACCAATCTCTTTCTAAATGGGCCTTTTCCCAATCTCATTTTCCATCACAGGTAAAGGTTCTTCATTCTCCTCCTTTATTTTAGTCGCTCCTCCTCTACACTAACTCTTGAGTAATCCTCCATAAAAGGTAGTTGGAAGTGATAAACCATAATGTACATGGTTTACCTCACTAATTTCGTGCAAATGTTGAATCACTTCCAACTACCTTACTTAGTCAAATCATCATGTACATGTTCCAACTCAAATGAATATGTAATACATTCCATGCAATCACATGTCTTATGATCACTAGAAGTGCATAATCCAATGAAGTTAACATAATTCTCAAAATATTATCTTGGTATCCAGAATAATAATAATGTCTCATGATGTATGTAATATCAAAGAAGTCAACCATCTATAGCTAGGTGAATAAAGTAGGAAAGTTGCAAAATAGGGTGTTACAACTCTTTCCCCTCAAAAAGGTTATGTCCCTCGAGTTGAATTGTTTAGAAATAAATAAGGATAAATTCCTTTAATCATATACTCTAATTCCCATGTGTAATCCTCCTTTGAGTATTGTTGCCAATGATCTTTGACCTAGCCAATAAAACAAGTGATTTCTTCATATTCTCATCTTTTTTCTTTCTGTTTTTTATATATATTCTATATGGGTTCTTGGGTTATTTAACTAGCCCATATTAATATGACATGCTTATTAAAGTTTATAGAGTGGAACAATGCAAATATTGTCAGTCTATTAGTGAATTCGTAAAAACAATAATGAAATTTTGATATACTATAACATTTTCAAATGAAAAGAATGATTTATTTTTACATGTCAACATTGAAGGGTTCAATATCTCATAATCCCTTTAAAGTGAAATGGGACCCTACCCTTCAAATTTAGTGAATTCGTAAAAACAATAATGAAATAATGAAATTTTGATATACTATTACATTTTCAAATGAAAAGAATGATTTATTTTTACATGTCAGCATTGAAGGGTTCAATATCTCATATCCCTTCAAAGTGAAATGGGACCCTACCCTTCAAATTCGATCCCTAGTCTGAGTATGAGGATGAAAATTCCAGAATAGACTAGACTTGTGCAAGGGGTTTGTCTCTTCACTCATCTCGAAATGAGCGAACTACTACCAGTACTAGATGCTAGTTGGTGTATCAATCCATATACAAGTAATGTCAACGGTACTTCACATCCATAGTCATATCAATTAGACAATTTTATTGAAAAGGAACCGTGGATGCTCTGTGTAATAATTTCCCATTTGTCTGCATTTACTAAACCATAACCAATTGGTTGTTTAAAAGTACAAGGAAGCTCAATATTCAATTTCAACTTTGAAAAGAGAGGCATCTAAATATAAACGTAAAACCTACGTAATGGAATTTCTGTAATGACCTCGGGAAAACATGGCCTTCAAGAAATAGTACGTGACGCCAGCCCACCATAGTTATAGGAAGGGAAAAACGAGGAGGATGCCAAGCAATAGGACCTCTAAAAAATACAAATTTTAAAAATTTATTTAATATAATAGAGTTTAAACTATAGTTAAACTATAGCATGAGCAAAAATTCATAGCTTATAGGTCCAAATTAATAGGGGCTTGATGAAATATATATATATATATATCCCATGTTCGGGACATAATAATTTAGAATGGGTGTTGGATATGGCACAAACACAAGAACTGAATTAATTGCATTTTGGGGCTTGTTATGGTGTGTCAAACACTATGATATTCAGGATATTCAGATTGTTGACTATTCCAAGTGCATTATAGATTAGGCAAATTGAAGTAGACTGAGCAAATGGAAGTTCATCTCTTCACTCTATCTCGCTTGAGCAATGGAAGATGCAAACAAGGAAGCTGATCTCCTCCTTCAACAGCATCTCTCTCCAACACATTCATTGTGAATGCTGACTATTGGTGATTTCGATAGTATTATCACTTTTGAAAAAATATGCAATGGTGTGATCTCAGATTCTGGAAGTATCTCATGTTTGTAGTTTTGGTTATAATATCCATAGACAATCTGTTAAGAGTCTTTGTTCAGGTCCAAATATGTAATTTGTTATATTGACTTTTGTAGCCATGGTAGTGTTGTAGGTAAGAAGTTTTGAAAAGCTTTTCTAGCTAGACACAGAAGCAGGTTATTGTTGAAGATATACTTTTAGTATGAGATTCCATGAATAGTAAGTTGTTATTTTTTCCGGTGTGAAAAAAAATAGTGGACTTAGTCACATTAAATGACTCTACTACCTTTCTACACTCTCTCATCAAAGTTACATTAAATGACTCCAGTAACTTTCCACACTCCCTCATCAAAGTTAAATTAAATGACTCCACTACCCTTCCATAGTGCCTCATCAAAGTTACATTAAATGACTCCACTACCCTTCCACACTCCCTCATCAAAATTTAAATCTAAGTTCTTTGCATAAGGGTCCATCCAACCACAACCACACCACATCTAAAATATCTAATGGATTAAAGAAATCCTAATATCATTTTATTTTAATAATTTATTTAATGTGAAATCTTAATATCATTTTATTTTAATATAAGTATTTGTTTAAATTAGATAATGAAGTATTTGTTTTATTTGTTTTAAGTTTTGGATTTTTTGTTTTGTTTAAATTAGATAATGAAGTATTTGTTTAATTAGTTGTAAGTTTTGGATTTTTCCGTAAATTTTAGTGAAAATCTAATATGTTTTTTATTTTATTGCAAAATTTAAATTTGAAAATGTTTAAATTATGTTTTTGAATAAATTCTTTAAAAAAATTCTAAAAATACCGACCTGCTTATTTAGATATGCTAAAAATACCAATATGACGTGTTTAATTATGTTTTTGCCTAACAATATCATGTTTCTTTATGTTTTTGCGTAACCAATATTTATGTGAGGTCCGTAACCCTTGTAATCCATCCCAAGCCGTGTCATCCATCCGCAGGTGTGCAACGACAGTGATGTGCAATCAACTCTTTTGCCACGGAAACAAAAAGTTCTCCAATACGATCGTTCTCCAGATATACACAGGGATATACACAGTGACAGAGGTTGGAATCGCAGCTTTTAGCCATAAAACTCGGTGAGTTCTTCAAATTTTTTCTATGGAGATATCAGACGTCTCAACTGGATCCCATATCTTTCCATACTCGCTATTGTTTTTTGCAGTCCTATATGCATTTGGGTACTTTATTTTATTCAAAAAGTGGAAGGGAACGAGCCGTTTCGAAGCCGCAAGCTGCACAAATTCATTCGTCCATGGCATAGTTGCAGTGATTTTCTGTTCCTATGATATCATGATCAATCCATGGAAACTAGATGCCCCCAACACAGATATAGAGAACAAACTAATGGACTTCAGCGTTGCATATTTTGCCATAGATTTGATCTATTATCTGCTCATAAACCCATCTGATTATTTATTCATTCTCCACCACATTGCTACCTCCACCTACATCTCATCCTGCAGATACTATACAGGCCATGGTGGGCTTTCAGCAATTTCTCTCATGGGCGCAGCGGAGGCCACCAGCCCTTTTCAGAATGTGTGGACCCTGGCCAGGATGGCTAGAGGGGAGTCCCCATTGGCTAATAGGATTTACACAGGGCTGTCACCCATTTTTACTGTGTATTTCACCATAATGAGGTGCATTGTGGGTCCTTATCTTGCCTGGCTGTTGTGTTCCTTTTATCTCCCAGGAAATGCTGATAAGTTCATCCCTCGGGGAATTGCCTATTTCTGGATGTTTACTTTGATTCTGGGTATATTGGGGAGCTCTGTTTGGGTTTACAAGCTCTGGATTGGATTGATTAGATTCAATGCAAGGAAGAAGTCTTCAAATCGTACTGCAAAAAACCAGAAGGCAAGTGAATGGACTTTGGTGATTGAAAATTTGTAAGTTGTTGATGCATATTTATTAAATGAGTAGTAAAAGAGAAATTTGGTGATTGAAAATTTGTAAAAGAGAAATTTAGTGATTGAAAATTTGTAAGTTGTTAATGCAGATGAGTCGTAAAAGAGAAATCTCAAAATGATAAATGGTTGTACAATTTGTTGCTTGTGGTGCAAGAATAATTGGATAAACTAAACTTATATTTCTGTTTTGAGTTTTTTTTAAATCAATATTGTATCTTATTTTTAGGTTCATAAATTGAAGATATGAATGGTGATATTTGAGGTTTACTAGCTGAATTTTGATCTCTGTCAACCAACGGCTTAAAAGGGTAAAGAATTTGTAATATCAATTTAATAATAGGGCTCAATTTAATATACAAGGTTTTATAATATTTTATCAAGAAACTAAGATATAAAAGGTTGTATTTGTCATCCCTTTATGGAGTTTATATGCAAATAGGGCAAGTGCAATGAACCTAGCTTTTGCATAGAGAGTTTTATAATATTTTATCAAGAAACTAAGATGATCTGAACGGAAGGTTGAATAGCTCTAGAATCCAAAATTGAGAATTTATCATATTTTTGAAAGTTACACTTCCACATGATTAATGGGAATTGGGAATTTGAGCATGGAACTTTGTTTTTAGAGTGGGTTAGTATATTTTAAGAAGATAAAGGATTGTTGAATTAAAAACAAAATATGGGTTTACAACCAATGTTCTCAATTTTAGGGAGGAGAAGTCTCTAAAATTATAAAAATAAAATAAAATACCAAAAAAAATATTTCATTTGATGTCTATTCATGATTGTGCAATGTAAATATTAAATATATTAATTATTTTTTAAGTAGTACTAAGTAGGGAGGAATTGTAAAAAGTGAAAATAATGGAAAAACATTAAAAAAAAAAAATTTCTCAAGGGCATGGGTGGGGGAAAACTTTCGTCAAGAACATAGATGTTGTAACGTTATGTTATGTAACCTTATGTAATGTAATGTTCCCAAAAATAAGAAGTAATTTAAAAAATCATGTTGGTTCATAGGTTACCAAAAATAAAAAGTAATTAAAAATTTTATGTTTCTTGGTGCTTGATAGATCTGGGTTTAAGATGGAACTATGGTGGTTAGCTCACTTCACCTTCATGTAAGTGACTATAGAGGTTCCAAGGATCATATGACACCATAACACAATTTTGACTAATTATTTACCCTAAAATCGAATTAACCCAAAACCTTTATAACTCCACTAGCCCTTAAATACTAAATATTTTAATCCCATAAACTCCTAAATGTCCTTAGCCATTGATCATTACAATGCCACTAACCTAAACCTAACTCTTAATCCCTAGCCACACTACCACTACTCCCTAATGCATATCATCCCTAACTCTTAAACCATATAACCCCCTTATCCCTCATCAAATTCAACCCTAAAACCCATGTAAACCTACAAACCCCTTAAAACGTATCCCCTAACCACTATAACCCTATAGTATTAACTCATATTGTAGTTACAAGGTGTGTAATTCAATACTTATGTAACTAATCTTATAACACGCTCTTTTGGTCACAATTTTTACAAGATAATAATATATCGATTATCTTAGAAATCCAATTGTTTCCTAAGTAGTCTTTGTACCTTATGTTCCTTATTCACTTAAATTATTTGGGTCTCTTAGTCAAGACCTTGCACCCAATGTTATTTTTTGCATTAGTTTGAAGAGGATCATATTTTAGAATGGAACATTTTTTAAGTTGTTTCTTTAAAAAACCCTAGAAAAAAACATATGATTCCATCAATTACTTGAGGGCTTTATCCATGTCATTTTATTTTTATTTTTTTATAACCAAAACGGATATTGATGATATTAAAAGGGTTGCATTCGAACTACACATCTGAATAATACAATTAAAATCTTGAGTCTGGAGTAAACCAAAATAAAGGAGACAAAAGAAGTAGGGAGTTTAAAATGATCTCGCCATGTTGAAACTAATTTAAGAAAACTACATTGTTTAGCATTGTAGATTCTAACAGATTGTCCTAACATCAATCAAAATCTACATAACATTTTAAAATAGATCTTTGCAAAAAATGGTAACATGTTGAACAAAATGGTTTGTAGTCACCCGATTCTATGGAGAAGCCACAGTAGACATTGGGATTTTGACTACCCTTGGAAAATTTTGAGTGAAGAGGATGTGTTCAGCTTGTAGATACACTATTTTCTCATTCTGGGGGATGAGTTTCTGGTCCAATGCCATGAATTTACCTTTAATTCCTCAAATTGTGAGATGGGTTCACAACTTGGGCTAGATTTCATGTAATGTAGCAATGACTAATACCCCTTTTTTTTTGTAAGTTGTCCTTGGGGAAACAATGCACCTATATTCGCCAAAGCATCTGCTTTAGAATTTCGAAGGATACGGTAATAAAATATTTGCATAAACTACTCTTCAATGCTTTGAATTCTATTAATTACCCTTCTCAAAGTTGATGATTTGTTTTGAGAGAGTCTCTTCATGGGATAGGTGATCACTTTGGAATCACCAATGGCTATGACCAAGGTGGTCTTTCTTTCTAGCAACATTTATAATCCTTGTAACAAGGGCAAGGAATTTTCCTGATTATTAGAAGATTCTCCTAGGCCCCAAGCAAAATTGAGATCTTGTTATCCCTCGGTCATAAACAAACCCCACCGAACCCCCCCTCCTCTCATTTGCCACCCCTGGCTCCATCCATGTCTTTCAATAATCAAGAGGGATATTACTAATTTCATCTCTAAGAGGCTAAGATAAATTATGAAAATACGATGGATTTTCTAACCTAACCAAATTTAAGTTGAAATTATCACAAACTTGAGCTATGGATACGAGAATAGGTAATTACATTATAATTTTAAGGTTTTATTTATTTAAATGAAATATGAATAAGGGAACAACACTAATTGTATTTTTGTTTTTAGATTTTATGTGTTAAATTTTTATGTTCCATTGAAATAAAGTAACAAAATTGAAAATAAATCAATAAAACATGGAAAATGGACAAACCCTTTGTTAGGAACCCATGTCAACCCTTCTCTTTACTTTGTTAGTATATTGTTGTTGGACGCATATGCCTTGTAAGTCGTCCCGTAGTATTATATGTTGATCCATAGTTTGTATTATCCCATAGTATTAGATGCATATGCTTTGTAAGTCGTCCCGTAGTATTATATGACCCATGATATTGACCCATAGTATTGCCGCATATAGTACTATATAAGTTTGTGTTAAGGCCAATGAAAGCACCGTGAAGTTATTTGTATTGAGCTTGCTCAAAGGAGGTTTCCCCCTTGAAGTGGCCTACGATCAATAAAAATATTATGTGATCTCATATATCGTGCATTTTATCAATTAATTGTTGCAGGTTCCTCACATCTGGTATCAGAGGACTTTCTTGGGCTCATTGGGTCGAATTTCTGCCAAAAAAAAAATTATGCATCTGTTGCAGGTTTGGATCTGGGAATAATACCTATTAACTTAACTGTGGGAATTACTTGGGCATAAGCCCTAAAACTCATTTTGAGGAGTACCACAGGAACCCCGAAGTAGCTAGCCCATTGAGAGGACCTGCCAGCGAAAAGGGAAACTACCCCTACCTGATTGACTAATTCCCACCTGTGAGGTAAGCTAAGAGTTGTCGTTTGTGGCAAAGCAGTTATCAATTTTACCTAAGCTGTGGAGTGAGGGGTACTGCCCCAATACGCAAGTCGTCAGACAGCATTGGTGGCCAAGTGAATCCCCTAAACCGTTAGGAAGCCGAGCATACCTGGGGTCCATATCTATTTTCAGCTAAATTGTTGTCGATCACTTCCGTGCCATTGCAGATCCATTTGTTTCCGATCACTTCCGTGGCGTTGAAGATCCATCTGTTTTCGATCACTTCCGTGTCATTGCAGATTCATTCCGAAAAAAAAAATTAAATAAATAAATCTGCATATCTCCTTTGTCTTAACTCTGTTTCCCTTGAAACTTCACTGACACCCCTGCAATCTCATTCTACATATTTCATTCTGGAGGACCCTATCCCAAATTCCACTTCCCAAAACCAGAAATCCCACATTTGTCTATTTTTAGGGTTTGCCATAACTTCTTCTATTTTCACCCAATTGCCCTCAAATTTTGCCACAGTGTTCATTTCCTATTTCTGCTTCTTTGTCCCTCTCTGACAAAATTTTCACATTATTTCACCCTGCTTCTGATATCCTCATTTTTTGCTTCTATGTCCATTCGAAAGTGTCCAAAGCCTAGTCAAACCCAAATTACCCATCAGGGTTTTTCCCAAATCCAAATTTTCCTCTACTAAAACAGTTTTTGTTTTTGTTTTCCTACCTATTCAAAAAACAAAACAAAAACTCTTGGTTATGGTTGTCACTCACGCAGGATCAAAAACCATGGAGGAAGAACTTGCAACCCTCAAAACCAAACTCCATGATCTAGATGAAAAACTTCTCGACCTCCATCTTGAGCATTCAGCCATGAACAATAAAAAACAGTCAGAGTCTTATGCAGACACTAGGTCCTCTTCTTCCAGCACTTTC
Organism: Larix kaempferi; assembly: GCA_027924585.1. Lineage (NCBI taxonomy): Eukaryota > Viridiplantae > Streptophyta > Pinopsida > Pinales > Pinaceae > Larix > Larix kaempferi. The sequence goes on along the minus strand of BSBM01001133.1, from coordinate 2,596,541 downwards.
TGTGGTCCGAAGCTTGATTTTCCTCACTTCAATGGTATTGATCCAACTGGATGGATCTATCGAGCAGAACAATATTTTAGTCTGCATAATACTTTTGATGTCAACAAAGTTCCACTTGCGTCCTTTCATTTGGAATAGGAAGATCTTCAATGGTACCGTTGGTACATCAAGGCTCATGAAGAGAAAAAATGGCCAAATTTTTTCCAGCTCCTTTTGCAACGATTTGGTCCTAGTGATTTTGATTACTTCATAGGAGCCCTCACTAAACTTCGCCAAATTGGCACTGTGGGAGAGTATCCAACAGAATTTGAGAAACTAGCCTATCACATAGAAGGATTGCCTGACGACTTCTATAGGAGTTGTTTTATCAGTGGTCTAAAGGATGCAATCCGATCTTAGGTCAAAATGTTATGTCCCAACACAATGATGGAAGCCATGGGGTTGTCTAAGTTGGAAGAGGACAAGCTCGCAGCCCAAAAGCACTCCAAACCCACTTTTGTTCACTTCAGAAATATGGGTTCCCAACGACCTCCCATCCCACCATCTCCTCGACCAAATCCTATCAAGCATTTGTCTGAAACAAAGATGCGGGAACGCAGAGAAAAATGGTTTTGTTATAACTGTGATGCGAAATTCACTCGAGGACATAGACGTGTTGAGAAAAAGCTCTATCTCTTGGATGTGGATTCTCCACCTGCCTTTGAAATTGGTGAAGAAGCTCCAGATACAATAGATGATCAGGTCGACATTCATGAGCCGCCTATTGACCCTTCGTCTTAGGATGCCACCCAGAGATATCTCTCCATGATTTAGCTGGATTCACCACCCCCCAAACAATGCAGGTCAGGGGTTACTTCAAGAAGCTTCCTCTTACAATACTCATTGATTCTGGTAGCACTCATAACTTCATTGACCCTCGGATCGCCAAACAGGCTGATTGTTTTGTCCATCCTTGCTCCAACTTTGAAGTCATGGTTGCCAATGGGGGCACCTTACCTTGCAAAGGGAAGTGTCGTAATGTGCGTATCTCTATGGGAGATTATAGCTTATGCTCTGACATGTTTTCCTTGGTCTTAGGCGGATGTGATGTGATTTTGGGCGCTCAATGGCTACACACACTTGGCCCCATTTTATGGGATTTTGCTGAACTTTGGATGCAGTTTTCAACCAATGGACAAAAACACGCATTGGCAGACTTACAACCATGGTCACTCAGCATCATCAGTTCACATTGCATGGAGAAGATCCTTAAGAAGAATTCATATGGTGTCATCGCTCAGATCCATTCCATTCAGATGCAACCATCAGCGGTCTCCACTACTCCTTTGGATCTACAACAAATTCTGGATAGATATACAGGTGTCTTTGTTGAACCAGTGGGATTTCCACCTTCAAGGCCAGAGGACCATCGTATTTAGCTCCTTCCTGAAAGCATTCCTCCCAACATCAGGCCCTATCACTACCCATTTCACCAAAAAAAAGAGATTGAAATGCTCGTTCGGGACTTACTGAAGCAAGGTATTATTCGCCCTATTACTAGTTCCTTTTCTTCACCAGTTCTTCTTGTCCGAAAAAACGATGGGTAATGGCACCTCTGCATTGAATTCCGAGCACTTAATCACCTCACAATCAAGGAGAAGTTTCCAATTCTTGTCGTTGATGAGCTTCATGGTGCTCAATTTTTCTCCAAGTTGGATCTTCATTATGGGTATCATCAAATTCGGGTTCATGAGGATGATATCCCTAAAACAACTTTCCCCACACATGATGGCCACTATAAGTTTTTTTTCATGCCCTTTGGCCTCACTAATGCTCCTTCCACCTTCCAAGCATTGATGAATAAAATATTTCGGCCCTATTTGCATAAATTCATTCTAGTCTACTTTAATGATATCCTCATCTACAGTAAAACATGGGCTGAACATCTCCAGCATTTGGAACTTGTAATGCAACTTTTCTCTGACCATCATCTCCATGCCAAACAGTCTAAATGTGTTTTTGGACAAAAGGAAGTAGAGTATCTCGGGAACATTATTTCAGCACAAGGGGTTAGCGTGGATCCTGCCAAAATAGATGCCATGAACAATTGGTCGCCTCCTCAGACACTCAAGAGCCTTCGTGGTTTTTTTGGATTGAATGGCTACTACTGCAAGTTTGTGAAGGATTATGGGAAGATTGCAGCTCCATTAACTGCTCTATTGAAAAAGGATTCTTTTACATGGACACATGCCTGATTTTTCCAAGCCCTTCACTATTGAGAGTGATGCCTGCGGCAATGGAATTGGTGTTGTTCTCCTTCAAGATGAGCATCCCATTGCGTTCACCAGCAAAGCCCTTTCCGGTAAGAATTTAGCTGCCTCTACATATGAGAAGGAAATGATGGCTATTTTGCATGCAATCCAAAAGTGGCGACCATACCTATTAGGGAATCATTTCTACATCAAGACTGGTCACCAGAGTCTGAAATATTTCCTGGAACAACGTGTATCCTCCCTAGCACAATAGAAATGGGTTAGCAAACTCATTGGTTATGACTATGAGATCACTTACGAGAAGGGTAAGGACAATATTGTGGTGGATTCTCTTTTTCGCACATTTGAGGACCAAGTGTCTCTTTCAGCTATTTCTATTCCTATTCCAAATTGGTTGCAATCTATTCAACAGGGATATGTCAATGACTCTTCATTATCTCAAATCATCCAACGCTTGGCCAACAACCCTTCTGTTGTACCACATTACTCTTAGGATGGTGCTTCCCTAAGATATAAGGGTCGTCTGGTGCTTCCCCAGAGCACAGATCTTCAACAGGATGTCTTCTATGAACTCCATGCTTCTCCATTGGCAGGGCACTCTGGGTTCCTCAAAACGTATGATTGGGCACAGCGTAACTTATTTTGGAAGGGAATTAAAAGTACAATTCAACAGATGGTGGTTGAATGTGATTCCTGCCAGTGCAATAAGGGTGAAACGACACTCTTTATGGGATTGCTCGAACCCTTTCCCATCCCTACATGGATTTGGACATATATTTATATGGATTTCATTGAAGGGCTCCCTAAATCTGGAGGGAAGACAGTGGTTTTGGTTTTGGTTGATCGCCTCTCCAAATATAGTCATTTTTTTGCCCTCAGTCATCCCTATACATCCTCCTCATTCGCACAAATTTTTGTGGACCAGATCTTTCATCTTCATGGAATCCCTTCTTCCATTATCTCGGATCGCGATGCAACTTTCACCAATCATTTTTGGATAGAACTATTTCGCCACACTGGCACCAAACTGAAGATGAGTTCATGGTATCACCCACAAACAAATGGTCAGGATGGAATTATCAATAAATGCTTGGAAACTTATCTTCATTGCTTCACCTCCGAACAACAACATCAGTGGGAAAATTGGCTCCCTCTCGCTGAATGGTGGTACAATACCTCCTACCACACTGCCTCTAAAATGACTCCATATGAAGCAGTCTATGGTCAGGCACCGCCAGTTCATCTTCCATACACCCCCAGCAATTCACCAGTTCAGGCAGTTGACATGGTCCTTTGAAACCGCGATCAAATTCTTCTCATTTTGCGGGACAATCTTCACATGGAAAGAAATCAAATGAAGCAACAAGCCGATCAGCATCGTTCTGAGCACACTTTTCAAGCAGGTGATATGGTTTTTCTTCGTCTACAGCCTTACAAGCAATCCTCCCTGAAACTCAAAGGGTGTCATAAGCTCGCTCCAAAGTTCTATGGTCCATATAGGATTCTTTACAAGATTGGGTCTAGACTTCCTCCTTCTTCCCGCATTTATCCAGTATTTCATGTCTCTTGTCTGAATAAAGTTCTTGGCACCAACTTCAGAGGACAAACTATTTTACCAGAACTCGATAATGAAGGATCCATCCTTTTGGATTCGGAGGCCATCCTCAATCGGCGCAGTCGTCAACTTTGCTCTCGCTCTATCACAGAGGTCTTAATTCAGTGGCACGGAATGCAACCATAGCATGCTACATGGGAACCACTCCTTCAGAATCAACAACAATTTCCACATCTAGATATTTGAGAACAAAGTTTCTTCTAAGGGGGAGGGGATCTAAATATTTGATGTCAACCCTTCTCTTTACTTTGTTAGTATATTGTTGTTGGACGCATATGCCTTTTAAGTCATCCCGTAGTATTATATGTTGATCCATAGTTTGTATTAGCCCATAGTATTGGACACATATGCTTTGTAAGTCGTCCCTTAGTATTATATGACCCATGGTATTGACCCATAGTATTTCCGCATAGACTAGTATATAAGTTTGTGTTGAGGCCAATGAAGGCACCGTGAAGTTATTTCTATTGAGATTTCTCAAAGGAGGTTTCCCCCTCAAAGTGGCCTGCGATCAATAAAAATATTCTGTGATCTTATATATCGTGCATTTTATCAATTAATTATTGCAGGTTCCTCACACCCTTTAACTGTTTTTTCAATCCCTTTTGCAAGAAAGACTCCCCCCTCAAATTTGTTGGTGCGCTTGTCCCAAATTCAAGGCACACCAATATCTACTTTAGGTAAACAATCACTAATATATGCCATGGATTGATAAACCATATATCCCTCGACCATTAACATCTTAGAACATTATCTCTATCTAGCAAATGCCTTCAATGCCTCTCCAACAACCACATTGCTAGTTTGTGAATAGATCCACATATTTCAATCTTTCCAACTAGGTGAATGAGGTTGTGCTCCCGTTCATTGAATAAGTTCGTAGATAAATGCATTTTCATTTCACACATTAAATGAGAAATGTTATCTTCTTCTTGTTGTATTTCCTTAGATGATAAACACCTACCTATAATGATGAAACACATTTGATAAAATGATATATATGCAAATGATAATCATATGATGGCCTTGATTTCAACTAAATATATCTAATCATGACAATTGAATTATAACTTTAGACTCACCTCTTGTATTTCCTGAGTTTATATATGATTTGCTTTATGTTATTGAAGTTGTTCGGTAGTGCAAGAGGTAGAACGAGTTGAAACACATAATAATGAATTATATTTTCTTAATAAAGAAAATCAATAAAATAAAAAAAAGAATGGTTTCGGTAACTTAGAGCATAACTATTATAAAAGGACAAATTTTCATAAAGGAATTTCAATCATGCATTTTTACCGTGCAAAAAATAGCCTTTTTTCATTAATATATTTTTAATGTTAGAAAACCTAGTGAAAAAAGCAATGTTCCTTGCAACATCTTTCACCACATTGCTCTCTTCCTCTAACAATAACCATGGAATAATTTATAGTTGTCCAATGCTAGAAGATTGATTCTAATGTTGCATCACATTTGCTTCCTCGATGTCATTTCTAACTTTGGTGATTTGATATTTATTATTCCTTCCATCTAAGATTCTCCATAGGCATTCTATGGAATTCTTCCCAATATTCATTGTGTTAAACAAACAAGATATTGGAATGTGTTCATAGTATGGGAGTTGATTGAACTATATGAAAACCACTTTATACCTTGGGAAAGCCCATTTTGTGGCCCTATTGATGACATAAACTTAATCACATTTCTTTGTACATAAAGGGTGCATTTGGTAACCATTGACAAGTTCTTTTTTCCCAAGAAAAAACATATTTTCTATTCAAGTAGAATTGAAAATGCAATCATTAGGTTCTAAGGCACAATCATTTGAAATGTCTAAAAGGACAATGATTCCCACAATCAACCTACTTCATAAGTTGTAGTGTCCTATAGAGACACTCAATTATTATCTTGAGCAATAAATCCAAAAAAGAAATTTCAACCTTATAATTCTACAAAAAGTCTACCAGAAGGTCCAAAAATGAAAATAACAAAATTACATCAGAACATAATCAAAGATAATAATAATAAAAATATCATATTTCCACAAGGAGTCCAAATGCCTGTCACTAAATTCATCAATAAATAGTTGACCTTCGACCAACTAAAAAGAATCTTTGGAAATAGAATATGCATGTTGATTTAATTTTTGATATGTATGATTGAAGTTGATCAACTGGAATAGTCATGAGATGTCCTTCATATGTGATTCCAACTAAAGAATTCCATTACTATGAACCTAACACTCATGCTTCATCGATTGAATAGTCAATGCAGAGTCCCTAAAAACCTGTAAGTATAAGATGTCTCTTTTAATTGCAAACTACATAAGATAGAATAATGCTTTAAATGCAACAACATTGTTTGTCCCACTACCCAAATTGGCCTTCCCAATGAAATATTGACTTTGAAAGATACATAAGATAAAACCAAGGCTACAATTTGTCTTTTCCGCTGACATGCTCCATCAAAATATCTCCAAGAAATATCTCATTTACAATAATGTCAGTAATGGAACCTCTTGGCTTTGTGGTGCTATAGATTTTGTAACACTGTGTCTGTGTGTTAGGGGCAAATCTGTATCTAGATAAAAAAGAGATCCATCTTCATAAATAATACAAATTGAATAATAATTGAATGTGATGATTTTTACAATGGATTTCCCGCCTCTTAAATATGGCTTGGGCATTGCGTTGAAAGGTCATGTCCTTTCAATACTAATTCTAATTAATTACTTATTAATTATTATTAATTTATATTTTACTTTATAATTTTATATTCGTAACATTTCCTTCCCATTGAGGAAAGCTTTGTCCTCAAAGCTCAGTTTTGATGATGTCGTTTTTTATTCTGGCTCTGTTTTTATTCTGGCTCTGTGTCGAACTGATGACGTGAGACATGCAATTTTGATTATGTCAATTACTTCATTTTGTTTCTTTTGCTTCGGAGTCTACATTGAATCGATTTTTGATGAAGTTTCATTTATGTTTTTACCGCTTGCTTGGTTGTTTCTTTTAACTACTTTTGTTGTCAACTGAACAGACTCGATCGACTTGCCCATGATAACTTTTTTCGTGGTGTTATTTTGATTAACACTATATTTGTTATTATTGATGTTCTTCATAGCGGTCCTTGTGATGACATCTCTTTGTGTGGTTGTTATTGTGAGATTCTTGTTGATGTATTGATCTTCATTACTGTCTTTTTCTTTAGTCTCTATCATAAGTTCATTTGTTTGTTCTTCCTTACCTTTGGCACATACCGCTTTAGTCGGATAGTTAACAGCATAATTGGCTTGATTCTCGCCGCAATTTTGATCAATATCCTTACTCTCATCTTGGTTGACATAATAGTTTTCTATATCTTCATCTTTATCATTTTTATGTTCTTTATCTAGTTTTTCTTCCAGGCTTTGAAAATCATATTTAGATTTAGTTTTGGAGTCCTTGTCTTGAGAGGCCTTGGGTTTGCTTCGTTGGCTTCTTTTATTGAAGGTGTCGACAATAGATTTTTGAGGAGCTTTTATAACTGATTATTCCATACGATCAAGCATTTCGTCCATCTTTTTCTTTTGCTCATCAAAAAGCATATCCAATTCTTCCCAGTTTGACCTCATGGCTACTCGTAGGAGTTTTTCCAAAAATAATAATTAATCTAATTAATTATTGAAAGAATATTGATAATTATTATTTAAAAAATAATAATAATATTTTACATATATATAGTTTTTTTTAATATTTTATAATAATAATAGTATTATTATAATATATATATATATATATATATATATATATATATATATATTGTGAATTGTGTAGGGCTCAAGTGAAGCGACAGGAGGCGGCAGAGAGATGACAGGTAGGCGGTTTGCACGCAGCGGAGGGCGTGGACGAGGGTGGAATCGGGGTGGCAGCTTGTGCGAGAAGGGCGTGGCAGCTTCCAGGGCTGCACAGGTGGAATTCAGAGAGCTGCGCAATGGTGTGGTCGAGGGACAGAGAGGAGAGGAGCGAAGGTTGGCGTGTGAGGGAGGCGCGAGAATGCCCGGGGTGAGTGGCTAATGGAGTGGGGAGAGAGAGCAAGGCGCATGAGGGTTCAAAGGGGAAGTGGAAGGGTTGTGCGGGGGTGCAGGCGTATCGGGAGGAGTTGCAAGGGACATGTGCAGGTATGGGGGCGGTCGTGGTGGTGGCTGGAGGGAGAAGCGGGAGGAGCAACGAAGGGGGAGAAGGTTGGCGGGAGTTGGGGAGCGCGGGGGAGGAGATCGCGGAGGTAGGGCGTCATAGGTGGAGGGAGCAGGTAGTGTGCGGGATAAGGTGTCGTGGGAGGAGGCGAGAGGAGAGGAGGAAATGCTATGCTGGAGAGATTGGAGGAGGTGTTATGCGATGCAGATGTTTAGTACGCAGCGGGAAAAAATATGAGGGATCTAGAGGAGGGAGAAATAAGGCGCATACATTAGCGTGGGAGAATGCAGATGGAGCGTGAGTGAAGAGTAATCCACGGGTGGAATTTAGAGAGTAGGATGGGTGAACGCGAGGGGAGGGTAATGTAAGTGTAGGTGAGGGAAAATTGTTGACGAGCCGAATCCGAGCTCAGAGTAGCGAGACCGCTCTGATACTAATGTAACACTGTGTTTGTGTGTTAGGGGAAAATCCGTATCCGGATAAAGAAGAGATCTATCTTCATAAATAATACATATTGAATGTGATGATTTTTACAATGGATTGCCCGCCTCTTAAATATGGCTTGGGCATTGCGTTGAAAGGTCATGTCCTTTCAATACTAATTCTAATTAATTACTTATTAATGATTATTAATTTATATTTTACTTTATAATTTTATATTTGTAACATATTTTATAAGTATTAAGTGAGGATACAACTTGTAATGTAATCTTGAAAGTAGGAACTTGAGCCTCCTAAAAAATATAAGCATTCATTGCCAACTAAATACCTCAGGTAACTAGGTAAGGAATAGCTTGAAATACCTTAAGCTCTTCTTTAGTGAAGAACATGAGAAAACACTCATTCAATGTGGATTTGTCCCAAATGCACTTAAGAGATAAATGATGTTCCATATATTTCCAAACTTTCTTAGTATAAGGGAATTGAAGAAATAAATGAAGAGTGGTTTCCATGTTACACCTATAAAGTATGCAGTATCCCAACTTTGCTTTGCTCTTCCTTTCTAAATTGTCCCACATTAAAACCTTCTTCCTAAGTATACACCAAAAGAATAGTACACTCTCGAGAGCGGCTTTGAACTTCCATAATTTCCACCACCAATAAGTATCCAAATCCACTGAAGTATTTAAAGCTACATACCCCAATTTGGTAGAATATGACCCTTGTTCAATGTCCATACCCATTTCTAGAATGAATAGTTATTGTATCTCGTTATATTATTTTACCCTCCCCTTGAGAGCAAAGGTAGAAAAGGACATTGTCCACAAATAAAAAATGTGTTAAACGTTCATTTCTCCCAATAGACATGCCATTGATTCTCCTTTGTCTACTTATATGAAGAATAGTTCTACTTAAACTCTCCACAACTAGAAGAAATATATAAGGAAACATTGTGCACCCTTGTCGAAGACCCCTATAAGGTCTAAATAATTAAGAACCTGACCTAATAAATAAAACCATGAATGAGGAGGATGTCACAGATCCCATTATCCACTTAACCATGGGCGGAATGAAACCCATGTGAATAAGCAATAGTGTTAGACAAAGCTAGGACACCTAGTCATAAGCCTTCGACAGGTCAATTTTGATGACAAAAGTTGGAAAAAAAAAAGTCTTAATGAAATGCAATCCTTCTTGGTCTGTGCCAATGTCCTCATGTATTAACCTACCTTTAAGAAATCCAAATTGTTATGGAGAAATATCATTGGACATAAGAGTCTTGATTTATACTTCAACCGCTTTCGAGATTATTTTGTAGATACAATTACATACTGAAATGGGTAATATAATCTTCAAATGTATGAGGAAATCCACTTTGAGAATCAAAGCCATGAATGTAGAGTTGAAATTCTCTAACATCTTCCCAATTACCCTAATCTCCTCAACAATCTTTAAAATGTGCTCACTAAGAAGATTAAATAAATCACTATAAAATTATACAATCCAACTGTCAAGGCTAGGGCTCTTATCTTTCTGGAAGGAAATAAGAATAACCAACAATTCCTCCCTTCTCACTAGCATATAGAAAGCATTATTGTCTTCTTCGTTAGCAAATCTTGGAAAATAAGGCATTAATTTCAAGATCTCATCCCAGTTGGCACGAGTAGGCTCCTTGAATATGTCCGAGAAATGTTGTACACCATGTTGATCAAAATATTGAAATCCCTTAAACTTAAAACCATCCCTATTAGTCATCTCCCATATGGTATTATAATTCTTCCTATATATAGCAGAGTTCTAAAAGTGCTTAGTATTTTGATCCCCCATTGAAATCCATAAAGCTCAACTCTTGACCCTCCAATCTTTCTCCTTATCTAGTAATATTTTATTCCTTCTTTACTCTTAAAAAGTGATCTTATCGTACAAATATTGATCAAAATTATTAATGTTCATCTCCTTAAGAAGTCTATCCTTCCTTTTTCAATGTTCTCCGGTGCACAAAGACACTTTTGATCAACCTCAAAGAGGAGGCAAATTGGTGACATGCATCTTCCACAAAATTGACATGAATGTGCTTCCAATTTGATTTGATTAATTTCTAAAAATCCTCCTCATCAAACCAATAGCGATTATCTTTAAAAGGGGCTCCTAGTTTTTCACCAACACCACCAAGTTTAAGCAAAATAGGGAAGTGATCAGATCATATGATGTTTCCAACCCAAGTTTGATAATGCTCCACCTTCTAAAAAAAATCGTTATGTGCAAGAAAACAATCGTGTCTTTTGGAAACCCCTTCGATGCTAGATTTTTTATTACTCCAAGTCTGTTAAAGTTGTATTGATTCAATATCAACCCAACCTACCACTTCAAATCTACCAATAGAGTAATAAGATACTCTATCTTCCTAAGTAGAGGAGCCCTAAATTTCATCATGTTTAGTGTCAAATTCGAGTCCCCACCAACATTAATATTATCCACCCTAAAACATTGTAAATACAACAAATGATCCTATAAGGTTTGATTTCCCTCATAGGAGCATACAAGTTGAGAAAAGTCAGTGTGATATTCAAACTCTTGCTATGAACAACTATGCAAAGACTATAGCACACAAAAAATCAATTGACAAGTGTAATACTACTAATGAGACCAATAATTACACCACCAGAGAAACAAACCACATCCAAAGCAAAGAATTCCCATCCACCAAAAATATTGTTAAGTCCAAACATCATGGGATCACCCCTCCCCATCAATTCTTGGATCATAATTATGTCTAGTTTATCCACATACACAAATATTTTAATCGGTAGTTTTTTTTACCATCACCCTATTCCACACATATTAACTAACATAATATTCATGGGGGGGTCACCTTAATGGTTTTTCTGCTTTAGAAAGCTAAAAATAAGTTTGTCTACCTTGATGAATCTCCCTAGCTACTTTCACTTGTGCTTTTTTGAGTGTCGACATATGCCCTACTCTATGAGAGATGTGCTCCTTCATCTGATCAAATCCTCCAAAGACCCCCCTTCCTGTGAATTATTCCTTGGTCTCAAGTGATAGTGTCTAGCCACCACCCCTCCCTGAGTATATTGGGTGTCAGGACCAACATGATCGACAGGGCATGAGCAATGTAAAATAGAGTAAGAATTGATAGATAGATCCACGGTATAATCACTATCCTCCCCCCCACCCAATAAAGGACCAAAACAAATAACACCAAAAGTAGACTTTGAAAGACCATTACAACTATTATTCTAACTAGAAGTATTTCTAGAGGGATTGTGAGAAAAAATTAAAATAGGTAAGTGAGATTCATAATTTATTTTCTTACCTAGAGGAGTATTAGTAATCATGCCACTATTCCAAATGGTCTTCAGCTAGACCAACTGAGAATGGGTAATATCAACAATTAATCAAATATACATATCCCCCACAACTACGTCTCATGAGACAGGACAATCATTAGATCCCACCTTTTGGTCATGTATCTTTATAGAAGTATGCACCACCCATCACCTAGAGCCTTAATATCTACTGCCAAAGTCTGAGAATTTTGCATAGGTTAACCTAAACCAACCACCATCCTTAAAACCTTAGGCTTCCAAACTTTATCCTGAAAATAATTCTCATCACCAGACAATATATGGCCATACTAGTGACATTGTGTACACTGAAAGGGAATATTAAGGTATTCCATGGTTTATGTATAATATCTTCCCCCTACCACCAATTCAAATAACCCTTGGCATATATCAATCTTGGCCAATATGCAAGCCACTAAATGATAGGGAGAATTTAGATAGTTATCATTAGCTATGATGAATTTTTCCCAGTGTATCCTCGATCTCTTTCAACATATATTTTGATCAAAACTCAGTAGGAAGTTAGGGTAAATTTACCCACACCAAAGTACTAGAGGAAAACTCCTCTCCATAATCAAATAGCATATGCCATAGTGTAATGGATAGAAAATTCTCGTCCATAAACCAACACCCTTTGAGGATACATAACACATCTTCCTTGGACTAAAAGATGAATTCCAACCAACCGAGGTCCAGCAAATGAATGATAGGACCATAACCCACTAGTGGCACACATTCTTTCTATGTCAAGGAATTCATAGAATCCATAGAAACCCTACACCCATGGAATTTTCCAACCAATGCTTGGCCTTCCAGTTCCACAATCTAGGTCACATTGATATCCTCCCCAACCACCAAGGATATACCACCATCTCTCGACCTAATGACTCGATGTTTCTTCCTCTCCTACACAGGTTTGTCCTTAGGAAAATAGCTATGTAGCTCTAAAAAATGGATTTTTTCATCAACAAACCCTAGTCCAGAAGCATTGAAGTATAATTGACCTTTGATGCAGTTTAGAGTCGAGTAAGTTATCCCAAATGTTAACACATGAGAAGTAAAGTCCAACTAAAAAGACACTCATCTCCCATGAGGATTGTCGTCTGTGCAACAAGGATGGAGTAGAAAAATCCACATTGTATCCAAACCTTGTCATTGTACCTTAGTACTGTGGAATCATCCCCAACCCTACAAACCAAATAATTTTGTTGAAACTTATTGCTGGCACTAAAACTTGCCAAATCGCCAAACAAACTTGTTAATTTTTCGATAATTTCATTCCATTATCATTCAGGATCACTAAGAGAATAACATGCACAGCATATCAATCATAGACACAAGAGACACGGAGTTTCACCAGGGAAAACCAAGAAGGTGAAAAACCCCGCAACTTCCTCAGAGATAAGATCAGCCACAAACCAAGATCACAATGATCAAACCCAATAAGATGTCTCTAGCAGACGCTCCTCCTCCTCCACAAGTGCGCCACTTTCTCTCTTAGCTATGCGAGCTTGAGAAGTGAGTGAATGAGGTAAATGAGAGACACAACCTCTCTATTTATACACTGACTTGACCTGCCAATAATTCACTGGGTCCGACTTGCTAATCAAGCCTAATAACCCAACCACATGATCTAACCAGGGCCGACCCCACACTGGTGGTCTAATAACCCATCAATACAAGTGACGACACTTACAATGTAACTTGCGACACTTACAAATACAAATGATGACACTTCCAATTAGAGAAATAATACATCTCTGTTGGATATACAATAAAGTACAAATGTAATACATAGAAGAATGTCTTCCGAAGTTACAAATAAATCAACACTCCCACTTAACTATGAAGGTATTCTTTCGTCACAGATCATCAATACATATTGGCGCAAATCTTCAATTCTGGAGCTGGATCATCATCACTGGATCATGGAGCATCATCATCATTACTGCTGCTATACTCGACATCTCGATCACTGGGCTATCTCTGAAATCTGCTCGTCATAGGAATTTCTTCAGAGCCAGCCTTTTTCATACTGGATGTACGCCTACCACCTGTAGGTTTTCATCATCACTAGCCATACTGTGGATCCTGGGACTTATTACGTGCGTCAACAAAACCTAGCTCAGACTATAGGATCTTTTACATGTTGACCTTCACAAAACCTTTAAAGAGCATCCCAGTATGTTACGACCACACAGCTCTACCTGTCCGAATCTCTATAGAGCATCCCAGGCTGTTACGAGCACACAGCTCTACCTGTCCGGATCTCCGGGATCTTTTCTATGTGAACTTTTGCAAAACCTTTAAAGAGCATTCCAGGCTGTTACGAGCAAACAGCTCTACCTATCTGGATCTCTATAGAGCATCCCAGGCTATTACGAGCACATAGCTCTACCTATCCGGATCTCCAGGATCTTTTCTATGCGAGATGGTAGCAAAACCTCGAAAGAGCATCCCAAGCTATTACAAGCACACAGCTCTACCTGTCCGGATCTCCTAGGATCTTTTCTATGCTACCTGTAGCAAAACCTTGAAAGAGCATCCCAGGCTGTTACGAGCACACAGCTCTACCTGTCCGGATATCCCAAGATCTTTTCTATGCTACATGCACTACCTGTCCACGGCCACGGAGTATCAACCTGATACTCATGATCACTCATGATCATACTGATCATCATCACAGCATCAACCTGATGCATATCATCTAGAGCATCATCCTGATGCTCATCATCCATGATCAAACTGATCATACAATGTATCCACCTGATACATATCATCATACATGATCCACCTGATCATACAATGTATCCACCTGATAAATATCATCATACATGATCCACCTGATCAGACAATATATGCACCTGATACATATCATCATACATGATCCACCTAATCATACAAAGCATCCAACTAATGCATATACATATACATGATCCAACTGATCATACAAAGCATCCAACTGATGCATATACATATACATGATCCAACTGATCATACAAAGCATCCAACTGATGCATATACATATAAATGATCATATCCAAAGCAGTAACTGGAGCATCGTTCTGATGCTCAACACACAACACTTACATCCATAGCCATGGAAAGGATCCTCCTCTTACCATGCTTGGAAAGGCTCCTGCAAATGTGTCTCATCACTTCTTCCTCGAAGTATCTTCAATTTGAAGAACACCAAGCCTCTCCCTGAACTACTCAAACTTCACTCTGGCTAGTGGTTTCATCAACACATCTGCAACCTGCTCATTCGTCGCAACATACAGGAGCTTCACTGCTCCTCTCTGTACCATATCCCTGATATAGTGATATTTGATCTCAATGTGCTTCAATCTGTCATGGAACATCGGGTTCTCAGACAGCTTCACACAACTCTGGTTGTCACAAAAGATACCAGTAGCATCCAACGGGAGATCAAATAAATTAGACAGTAGCTTCCTCAACCATACTGCCTCACAACTAGCCAAACAAGTTGCAACATACTCTGCTTCGGCTGTACTCAGTGCTACGCAGGACTGCTTCTTGCTAAACCAAGAGATCACACCTGATCCCATACTGAAGCAGCACCCAGAAGTGCTCTTCCTATCTGCAGCACTGCCTGCCCAATCTGAATCAACATAACCCTGCAGGTTAAACTTTTGATTCACATCATACTTGATCCCATAATCAATTGTACCCTTCAGGTACCTCAGAATATGCTTTACAGCAACAAAGTGAACACTTCTAGGATCCATCAAGAACTAGCTCAATGTGTTCAACGCAAAGCAAATATCTGGTCTCGTATTCGTCAGGTACATCAAGGACCCAATCATCTGACGATACATCGTGACATCAATCGGCTCAGATGAAGCATCACACAGAAGCTTCAGGTTCGATGCCATAGGTGTGGCCATGGCCTTGCTGTCCATCATCCCAAACCTCTTCAGGATCTCTACTGCATACTTCCTGTGTCCAAGGAATATCCCATCTATACTCTGCCACACCTCCATGCCTAGAAAATAGTGCATCATCCCCAAGTCCTTCATATCAAACTTGACTGCAAGCTTCCTCTTGGTGTTGGAAATCAGCCTATCCTCTCTTGTAACAAACAGGTCATCTACATATAGGAGTAGTATCACAGGATTTCCTTCCTCAACCTTGTAGTAAAGGTTGGAATCCGCTTTACTCTTGGTAAATCCCAAACTGGATAGAAAACTATCCATCCTACCATACCAAGTCCTAGGAGCTTGCTTCAAGCCATACAAGGCTTTCTTCAACCTGCACACATATGACTCCCTGTCATGTGTCTCAAAACCAAGTAGTTGCTCCACATATACTTCATCTTCGACTACACCATTCAAGAAAGCTATCTTGACATCCATCTGGTGTATCTTCCATTTCATCACTGCAGCCAGAGAAAGTACTGTTCTAATGGAAGTGTATCTGGATACAGGAGCAAAAGTCTCTTCATAATCTATTCCCTCTTTCTGGGAGAAGCCACGAGCTACAAACCTCGCCTTGTATTTCTCTATGCTACCATCTGCAGCATGCTTGATCTTATAGATCCACTTGGAAGTCACAACAAGCTTCCCTTTAGGTCTTGGGACCACATCCCAAACATCATTCTTCATGATCGATAGGTATTCCTCGATCATGGCATCCTTCCATTCTTTCTTTTCCGTTGCTTCTTCATAACTGGAAGGTTCTTTGTTCATAATGTCACAGAGTAAGGCAACATAACTGGTATGTGATCTAGTCCTCTTCCTTTCTATGTGTTCTTCTTCTGGAATGCCATACCTTTTTGCATCTTGGATGAGCTCTCTAGCCCATGCAGGTTTCCTCTTGTGAGAGTTCTTCTCACAAGGTGGATCTACAGGTTCTTGTGGATCTTCAATTTCACGATCTTCTTCTGGAATTGCATCTTTCATAATGGTGTCTTGAAATCTGGTTACCTTTGGTTCTTCATGGTCTTCAATAGGTGTCTTCCTTGATTTGATGTATGCTGAGTCTTCATCAAATGTTACATCCCTGCTGATGTCAATCTTTTTGAACCCTGGAAAGTATATTATGTAAGCCTTCGAGCTTTCACTGTAACCCACAAAGATGCCCTTCTTTCCTGAAGGATCTAGCTTTGTCCTATTTTCCTTTGGAATGTGTGTATATACTGGACAGCCAAATATCCTTAGATGGCTAACTTCAAGTTTCTTACCAAAGAAAACTTCTTTTGGTGTCTTCTTGTGAAGGATCTTGTGAGGTGTTTTGTTCTGCACATATACAGTTGTCCTAGCTGCTTCTTCCCATAGGTGCATAGGAAGATCTTGGTCATGAAGCATTGCCTATGTTGCTTCCATGATATTCCTATTCTTTCTTTCTGCAACTCCATTTTGTTGTGGATTGTAAGGAGCAGTCAACTCCCTCTTAATCCTTGAATCATTGCATAACCTTTTGAAATCACCTGAAGTGAATTCTCCACCATTGTCGGACTGAAAGTCTTAATCTTCTTATTTGTTTGATTTTTTATCAAGGCTTTGAATTCCTTGAACTTATCAAACACTTCATCTTTGTTCTTCAAGAAATAAACCCAAGTCTTCCTAGAGAAATCATCAATGAAAGAAACATAGTATACATATCCACTCAAAGAACTGGATGACATCGAACCGCATACATCGGAGTGGATAATCTCCAAGATTCCTTTTGCTTTGCTTTCACTACTTGGAAATGCCTTCTTTGTGTTCTTTCCTTTTGAACATCCTTTGCAAACACCTTCATTCTTTGAGTGGATTTTAGGAAGACCTTCCACAGCTTTGCTTGCAATTGGTATTGCCCTATAGTGCACATGTGCAAGCCTCATATGCCAAATTTCACTTAGCTCCATGGATTCATGTACCATGGCATGTTCAGGTTGTCCCTTCAATTTGTATAATCCTCCCTCTTGCTCTCCAATCACTACTGCATCATCTATGGTCTTACCCTTTGGGCACATGAGTACTTGGTCATCCACAAATGCAACTCTAATCCCTTTTGCATCTAGAGATGATATGGAAAGGAGATTCTTCTTGAGCCCAGGTACATATAGAACATCTTTCATCTTCAAAGACTTTCCAGAGTCTAGTTTGTAGGAGTCTTCACCACTTCCTTTGATAGGGTATTGATAGTCATCCCCAAGTTTCACTTTATGGGGTGACTCATGTTCAGATAGATCTACAAAGGATTCTTTAAACCTAGTCATGTGTTTGGAAGCCCCACTATCAATAAGCCAATCATTACATCCATGAGAGATAGTACCTGTGAGAGCAGAGATTAGAACATATTCATCTTCACTTGATGAGTCATCACTTTATGCTCTAGCCTTCTTCTTGGGTGGTTCATCATCCTCGGCAGCATGAGCATGATATCTCTTCTTGCTACCCTTCCTCTTCTTGTTGAAGTTGTTGTTGTTGTGCCTTTTGTTCTTAGGACATTCTGAGGCATAATGTCCTTTCTCATTACATCGAACTTGGGAGAGATCTTTCTTCTTATGATGGAAATAAGATTTAGGTCTTACCACTTGATTTGCTGAAAACTGGATCTAGAGCTGGATTAGGGTTTGTCAGAGAAACCCTAAAAATTCAAAATTTGAATTTCAAACTTCTGAAAGCATAGAAAGATGTGCCTTGCTGAGCTGGTCAAGCTGGTATACTCAAAATTTGAAATCTGCAAATTTTCACCCCTCAAAATTGCTTTTGAGATTTCCGAACTCACTAGACAGGACCCCAAAATAGGGTTTGATTTTCTCGGAGCTTCACCCAACCAAAAATTTCGATCCAAAGCTCTAAACTTCGATTTTACAGAGGAGCTTCCATCTGTGGTCTCGGATTTCAAAAATTCCAATTTTTGCAGAAACCCTAATTTTTAGGTCAAAAACTGAAACAGCTCAGAATTGAATTCTGTCTCGACAAAAAGATGCGCCCTTGCTAGGAGAGTCAATATAGCCTCCTTCCTTTGATGATCTGTGGAGAGAAACCCAAATATTAAGAAGCCCTGGCTTCCGCAGCTGCACAGTGCCTTCTTCTTAGGTCAACTCTAATACCATGTTAATTTTTTGATAATTTCATTCAATTATCATTCAGGATCACTAAAAGAATAACATGCATAGTATATATACAGCATATCAATCATAGACACAATAGCAATCACACAAGAGACATAGAGTTTCACCGGGGAAAACCAAGAAGGTGAAAAACCCTGCAACTTCCTCAGAGATAAGATAAGCCACAAACCAAGATCACAGTGATCAAACCCAATAAGATGTCTCTAGCAGATGCTCCTCCTCCACAAGTGCGCCACTTTCTCTCTTAGCTATGCGATCTTGAGAAGTGAGTGAATGAGGTAAATGAGAGACACAACCTCTCTATTTATACACTGACTTGACCTGCCAATAATTCACTAGGGCCAACTTGCTAATCAAGCCTAATAACCTAACCACATGATCTAATCAGGGACGACCCCACACTGGTGGTCTAATAACCCATCAATACAAGTGACGACACTTACAATGTAACTTGCGACACTTACAAATACAAATGACGACACTTCCAATCAGAGGAATAATACATCTATGTTGGATATACAATAAAGTACAAATGTAATACATAGAAGAATATATTCCAAAGTTACAAATACATCAACAAAACTATCCTCAAGGACATTCAGCAAAGAGGGGTGAGGTGAAAATAAGATCTTATGTAATGGTATCCTCCTAGTAGACAATGAACTCCAGCTCGTCATCCATATCTGAATCATAAACCCTTGCCCCAATCATTCAAGACCTATAATTATTATTATCCCTTTTAATAACCATTGACAAGTTACATACTTGAATGTAATTGAAGCCAATTGCTTATCATGAAGACTTTATCATTCTTCATGGATTTGTTCTATTCTCTTCCTTACCATTGAAAATATGTTTTTCTATTGTTTAATGACTATTTTTTTGGGAGGAAATGTCCATATTCATTGTACAAATCCTTTCCTAAACTACTTGAATGCTGAGATGTAGTTTCTAGACCACATATTGGTCAACCCTATTCACCCTTTGTTTGAATCCCTACAAGATGTATAAAACTAATTAGTAAATTGCAAATAATAATAGATGAGATCATGTTCAAGTGCAATTTATGCGCCACATAAATGTGATATCTTAGGTGTATCATGAATCATCCATGTAATTGTTGCACGGAATTAGAATTGTGTTTTTCCTATTGGTTGGGAAAGTCATACATAGTGATCCCAAGCCATAAATTTTGAAGGTCATAGATAAGAGGCTCACGTCCATATCTCACCCAATATTTCCTTACTTATTTCAAAACAAATGTATTAAATAAAATATATTTTATATAGTACATCATAATATGTAATAAACAATAAAAATGAGGTGATATGTTGTAAATATTTAAAATATAAACACCCAAAACTACTACCTTGCGTACTCCTTGTTTATCGACATCCAAGGAGAAAGATTATAATTTAAAACAAACATTGGCAACACTAATTAAATGAATCTCTTCTCTGCAAATAGATTAATGTTGTCAATTTCTAAGGAAATCCTAATATTAGAAATTTCATCTCTAAAAATGGGGCCACTTTCCCTCGATGTCCCTAAATACAAACCTACAATCATCCATGTAACATCTTAAATTCTCATTTGAGCTTGATAATCCTTAAATTGTGTTATGTTCTTTCACCTAAAAAATAATTGAAAACATGGAATGATGGGGATATCATGAAGAACCATATCGGGTATGTACCAAAGGCATCTAATCGATGTGGATGCTCATTTCCTTGCCCATGATATAATTTTTCAACTCCAACATGCATGGGCAATGGAGTAGAGACCCTTGTCATAAGCTGGGTACCAATGAACTCTGTTAAAGTGTCTCTTTGTGATAGACCATCCAATATCTGCATTGTGTGAACATTGCACCACAACATAATTTGAAATTTTTGTCTCTAGAAAAATCAACACTATGGTCATGTAGAGGAAACACTTCAATGCATTTAATGTTTTTGTTGTCATTTTCCCAAAACAAACTTGGTATTGGTTCCACCCTTGGTCACCTAGCTCAAGGACCAAGTGATATGGGATATATCCCCAACACAAACTTGTGGTATAAGTTGGTGAGGCCTAAGATGTTGGGGAGCTCTGTGAGGGTCTTTGAAATCAACCAATCGTAGGATCTTCATTGAATCCACATTCCTAGTAGGATCTTTGGGGAGCTCTGTGAGGGTCTTTGAAATCAACCAATTGTAGGATCTTCATTGAATCCACATTCCTAGTGTGCTCATCCACAATGTAACACATATTCATTTATTTTCATATATTTTCCAAGTTGACGTATAGTTTGTGTTATCCATTGCTTAATGCTTGCAGGATGTTCAAATACTCTTCTTAGGGACCATTGAAGATGAGGATTTCGTCTAGGTATACAACCACAAAATTAATAGTGAATGGTCACAAAATATCATCCATCATCGACTCATGAACAATCTTATCACATTAGTTAAATCAAAGGCATGACCAACCATTTGAAGAGACCTTATTTATACTTGAAGGTTATCTTCCTCCCACAAAATTGTTGGGACCTTTGGTCCCTAGAAATACCCTAAGTTAAGATCGTTCTTGCTAAAAAACTTGGCACCTTTGATTTGACTAATCAAATCATCAATCCAAGGGATTGAATACCAATTCTTAATTATGATTTTTTTAAGGCAAAGTTATCATGTCTCGTCCTTTTTTTGAGCCGACACAATAAATCTCTTGCAAGGTGCAGAGCTTGGTTGAAAGTGGCCTTTCTGTATCAACTCTTGAATTTGGTGTTTGATCTCATCATTCTCCACAAAAGAGAATCTATATAGAGGGACAATAGACAAATGTTAGTGTCAAGTCAAGACCAAGGTTCACAGGTACGAGCTGACAAAGGTCCCATGTAGTCTAGATGTGCTAGAATTTTCAATAATGCCTTAGAGAAGAAGGTCTCACCCAAAGCGTAGCCAAGACCATGGAAGAATGGGAGAGATATTAGAGGATGGACACAAATTGATTCATAATGTTGACTTAACATCGAAACATTACTTCTACATGGGAATAAACATCATGCAATAGATGCAAAACATAAACCATATTTGTAGTAAGCAGTAGTTTTGGTTACAATGTTATAAGAATTTTAGACTCTCTGTTCAGTCTTTGGATAGGATATTGATAAATTCCTTATGTGAATATGAGGGACAGTGAAAATTATGGTCAGTTTTGGACAGATTATGTTTTCTTTGATTCATTTTTGTTGAATAACAAGAAATAGTCCTTTTTCCTTGTGAAAAAAAAAATCACCAAATGGCATATAAAGACAGTAAAATATACTCAACATTCAAACATATTACACTTAAAAATTAAAGGGGGGACCAAATACTCACATTTTATTCACATTCCTTAGAATACATCCAAAATGAGTTTCATTACTTTTGAGAAGCTTCAAACAACATTCTCAGCAAACAAACTTGACTTAGTAACTCAAGTCTGGCAACCTCCATTACAATATGAACTCAATAACATGAGGAAACTAAGTGTCCCAAGTAACACTTGAATTGTAAGTAATGCAAGTAACCTATTTTGCTAAGCCTATATGGGCTCTTATACAAAATGAGTTGCTAACATTGAACTTTTCAAGATGATTACAAAGGGATGAAAATGACTAGGTCAATCCATTACCCAAGTCGGTACATCAATCCTTACCACAATCATTGACTCATCCTTGAATCAACCCTTCTATTTTGTTGACCCTTCAAATGAAGGAGACAACTCAAGGAATAGTTATATAGCCTAATAAATGAAAGACTAAAACTACTTCAGTTTCAGATTCCACTTACTCAAAACGATGGAGGCACCAACAATGAATAAGTGTTGTGCATTCTCACTATTTAGTTCAAATGTTTTGGTTTTTTCTAAGGTCACCCACTCCAGATCCACAAAGGAATCAATTTGTTGGAGCACCTAGTAGGTAGATTGTGCCACAATATAGTATTCAGTAGAGTCTTGTTATCTACAATTATGGCTTCATGTAGGACATTGATTTGGTTATATGTAGCCTAGTTCTCTTCATACTTCACATGTTGATTAACAGTAATTAGGTGCATTGATTGTCTATATTCATTTGTTTGATCCTCTTACAACCCCTGCCCAATCAGTTTCTACCTTCTCTTCAACAAACCCATCCATTGTTGCACAACAGTGAAAATGTTTATGCTTTGTGTTGTGTTCATGTGTAAGAATTCTCTTGTGGGATTCAACTCTACAAACAATGGTGGCAATCGGTCCATGAGGTGCCTTTGTTGTTGACTTCCCTAGAACTATTGGGCTTGTAAATAGGCCTCCAAATCCCCTGACATTGCACTAAGCTATCACCATGAAGGACATAGTAGCACCAGTTTTTCCTTGAGTTGGGAAATGGAAATAGTTTCAAGAAATTGAGGTTCTCTAGTCTGCAACTCGAGCCACAACCCCTCCAACTCTAATTGAATAACCTCCATTACTTGTGTTACATGTTGGCATGCTTCCCTTTCCTGATATCGCGCTACAACAAACTTGATGAATCGAATTTCTAACTGCTAGTTAGCCACCTATAATACCTCATGTTTTTGATCGACCTCACCAATAGTGAGCTTCATCATGTTGAGCAGGTTGGCAATCAACCATTGTTGTAACTCTGCAACTTGGGTAACCTGGCGTAAAGATGGCATCCAATTGAGTGGTTGGGAACTGGCAATGGATGGCTCAAATTGACCAGATGTTTGGTCCTATATTTATGCTTGTTGTTAGTCAATTGATGGAGCCTAATTAAATGTCCCTGGGTGACCTCTGAATGGAAGGGGACCACATTGATATGCTACTGACATTTTCTCAACACCGCTTGACAATTTGTAGGATTTTGTGTGAATTTATCAATCCATGCCATGAGACATACGTTTTACATTGTATTTACTAAGTGATTGAGTCAAGTTTTTCTATTGATAACATTGGCTTAAGCTTCTCAGAAGCAATGAAACTCATTTTGGATGTATTTTGAAGAATGTGAATAAAATGTGAGTATTTGGTTCCCCCTTTAATTTTTGTGTAATATGTTTGAATGCTAAGTAGAATTAATTATATTTATATGCATTAGAGAAATTTTGAGGTCTAAAATGGGCCTCCTAAGGAAAATAATAAAATAAGATTTATAATTTTTAAAGAAAGAAAAAAACTATTTTTTCTATTGTATTTTCAACTTATCTCATGGTAGGTTTACTCAAATTTGAGTGTGAGCACTCATTGGATACGGAATTAAATTCCACATCCAATGAGTACCCACTCATCATACTTTTGACATACCCATATTTTTCAAAAATGATCTCATAAATGAGTGTAGTAACCACAACCATTTGATTGTACCATTTGTTGAAAACAATGTCATAAATGTTGCATTTTGAGCATCCTTCCAACTCTTCCAAGGGTCAAACCACAATGCAAGAATTTTTCAGTTGGGCGTTGAGTGAAGTTATTTTCCCTAGTGTGGATATCATTTCCACATAGAAAATGCCACCAACAGATATCCAAATATGAAATATGTGAATGATGTGTGGGAATCAATGCACGCTTAAAAGAGTTCATCCATTAAACTTACAACAGTTCAATTTAATGCCCTATATGCAGAATTTGTCTACAAACAGGTCGTCCAAGGTGCATTCTCGCTTGATATATTTTTTCATGAGACAACTCATGATCAATTGGAAAGAAAAGTATACCTAGAGACTATTAATCAATGAGGTGATGGTACCATGACCTCCCCTACATGTACCATACGTGTCATACAATGTAGGTTTATCTTTCTTGCAGTTATGCTTCCCTATACATTGAAAGGCATGGGAGACATATTTCCCCACCTTAGAAAACCTTGTTAAAATGTGGGAATCCTACGCATCTATAGGGTATGCTTGATCAAGCCACAAGAAATGTCCATGAACCGTATTCATCAAAAAATTGGTGTAATGCATCACTTCTCCTGTTGAGCCAAACACTGGTAGATTATGCAACATAGCGAAAGTAGATTTATGGAGAGGCTCAAGTTATGGCTTGCAAATTGTGGTAAAGTCTCCAACCTCCAATGGAATGTAATCAAGATACTTTGGGATTCATGTCTGGAATCAAGTTGTCACCTATGAAGTTGTTGTCGACTAGGCATGTTTGTTCAACCTTCCCCTGCAAATCCTATAACACCTCAACTTGCAAATCAAAAAACTCCATTAGAAATGCTTGGAAATTTCAAAGCCACTACCTTGCTTGTTGATGCTTCGCCTATCTCTAAGGTCCTTCTCTAATAGACAAATCAAACTAGGAATCTATCACTTTTCACTTTGCACACTCTGGCGAGCAATTTATTGATCTCTTAAGGCTATAGTGTGATTGATAGTTAACACATACAATGCAAAGTGAGAAATGAAGTGAAAATGGGGATTTTTAGCGACTAGTGATGTTAGTGATGCAAATTAACTAATGCATTTAACTGAGTGTGTAAAATATATCATGTAGTTGACCCTTTAGATTTAGTTGCCTGACATTTGAAGTTGACTTAAGCAGTAAGCTTGACATGTTTAATCAACCAATAAACATTTTCACCAACGTGACTTTAAACTCACAACAACTAGTAGGGTCATTTCAGCTTGTTGTTACCATATGCAACATCGACTAGACTGAATAGGCCTTCATACATGTACTTGCATAGCATTGTGACCTATAAAACAACGAAAAAATATGTGACCATGACTATCATTGAATTTCATCATGACTAGATCAAATTTACTTTGATTTACCAAAACAAAAAAATTGGGATCCTATGTTGTATGGGTTCCACTGACCACACGCTTCTTGCATAACTGAATTAAACAACTAACAAGGAAACTCACAACTATACTAGTAGAAAACATTGTCATTCTTGACATGCCAATCATGACAAAATCAAAGTAATGTAATTCACTACACACAAAAGAGACTACAACTGAAAACCAAAAGGACACCTACCTTGCCCCGCTCCTTATGACAGAAATGCAAGCAATCAAAATTAGTGGGTTGAGATGTAGGGTTTCAAGCAAGCATCATTCATCCATCCAAGTCTAAGGACACAATCCAATTGAACTAATTGCACAACATCTAAAACTCATGATTCTACAACTATTAATGGTCCTAGCCAATGCATATGTAATTTCCTAGGTTTACTCAAGTACTTATTGTCATATAGAAGAACAAGATCATCCTTAGGAAAATTCTTCATCTTGAGGTGGTGGTCATGCCACGCTTTCTATCTAACCTTCTCTGCAGATTGATGTAAATTGGATAAAAACTTGGACTCCTTTAACTGTGACTAATTCATTTTAATTCATATAGTGACATGAGAAATTTGGAGACTTGGTACCACAATCTCAATTGCGACAACAAACTCCCTTCCATAAACTAGTTGAAGTTTTGTCTACTTGAGCAGTTGCTTAGTGAAAGTTTCATAGGCCCATAACACAGGAGGGACTCTTTCATCCCAATCGTCCTAATTGATAGAACAAACCTTGGTCAGTCATTTCTCCAAAATCTTGTTAAAATCCTCAATTGTTCCATTTGCTTGAGCATGATATGAAGTATTCTTATGATGTTGAATGATAAATTCTATGGTCAAAGTAGCAATAGTGGTGCTCATAAAATGCATACCTAAATCGCTTGTAAGACTCCTAGGACAACCAAACCTAGTAATTATATTCTCAAAGATAAATCTCACTGTGGTATCTATAGAATATTCATTTACTAGTTTGACTTTAGCCCAATGAATAAGGTAGTCAATTGTGGTAATGATGTACCTCACCTTTGAATGTCACCCAAGAGGATTGAGTAGGTCCAACAAACTTTAAGACCTTATTTTTGAATGGTTGCAGGGCGCCCACGGGGGGTAAGGGTAACTAATCTCTTCTAAAAGGTGTAAAATTAGTCACGGCAGATCTAATGAACAAGTAAATCAATCACAACAGATGAATATAGAAAATATGGTGTAAAACTGTGCAAAACATGCAGCAGTGCTCACTATCCCAGTAAGGGTGAATGATTACAATAAAATACAGTCACAATGACTGAGCAATTCGAATTGCCTAAGGAGGTCATTCGAATCACTGAATGGAGTAGCTTGACTCCAACTAGGAGTCATCATCAATCAGTAATGGTCATCAATGCACAAGAACTAGTCATCCAGGTGTCAATCTGAGTCTAACTGAGTGTAACATGTGTAACTGAAGTGTGTAGCACTGATTAAGGGAAGGAGGCTCAGTGGGGGGTGCATGGGAGGCTAACTAAAGTCAGAACAAGTCATCTAGTCAATCTAGAGGTCCAACGGAAGTGAAACAGTCATTCGGGAGTGAAACTAGCCTCAAATCAGGGAGAATCGGAGCTAACTGAGTGTAACTGAAGTGGAACTGCAGCGGTAGGTGAAGAAGTGCGCCCTTCTCTGGCAGTAGGTGAGAAGTGGGCGCCTTTCAGACTAGGAGGGATAAAACTCTGAAGTAAGTGGCTCCCGGGTGCTAGAATAAGTTGGCTAAGGTGTTGGAGGCATCAACCTGGTGACTGGGATGCATGCAAAGTGCATGCAAACCCTAGAATTTGCATGCAAACCCTAATTGCATGCAAGATCCTGAAAAAGATGATGTGGATATCCGAACACCCCCCCTCAAGCTAGACTATGATGTGCAAAAAGAAATAATGTGGGGCCCTAGTAACTAAGACCAAAGGTCACCCCAATACAATAATCCAAAAAATGCTGAAAATAAACTAAGTGAGGAAAGAGGGAAAACCTAGTGGGAAGAAAACCCCCCCTCAAGCTAAAGCATAATAATGGATCAATCTGTCTCCACCATGATGGAACTCACCCCCAACAGTGAACGGAGGTAAGAGAACTTCTTCTCAGTGAAGCTCTTGGTGAAGATGTTTGCAATTTGCTCATCAGTAGGGCAATATTGCAGAATGATGGTGCGGTCATGCACCAACTGTCGAATGTAATGCATATGAATATCAATGTGTTTGGTCCTCTGTCGCTGAACTGGATCTGTGGATATCTTGATAGCACTTTGATTGTCACAAAATAGGACAGTCGAAGTAGTGCCACCAAAACCAAACTCGGAAAGAATACCCTGCAACCAAACTGCCTAAATGCAGGCATTGACTACCCCTCGACACTCTGCCTCTGCTGAAGAAAGTGCAATGGCTGCTTGCTTTTTGCTGGACCAGAAAATAGCACCATGACCAATCATGAAAACATAACCGGAAGTGGACTTTCGATCAATTCTATCACCTGCCCAATCTGAATCAGTAAAACCAATGAAATCAAGCTCAGAATCTGCAGCATAATGTATGCCAAACTGTCTCGTACCTTGCACATACTGCAAGATCTGCTTGGCTGCTCGCCAATGAAGCTCATGTGGCTACTGCATATACCTTGACATGGCACTCACGGCATATGAAATATCAGGCCTTGAGTGTGTCAAATAAAGTAGTGAACCAATCAACTGTCGATACATACTGCAATCTGCAAGCGGTGTAGAATCTCCCTCCTCAAGACTGATTCCTGAGAGGAATGAGAATGGGGCTGCCTTACATTCAGCCATATTAAACTTCAATAATAGGTCGGAAGCATATTTTTGCTGATATATAGTGATCCCATCAAAATTTTGAGCTATCTCCAAGCCCAAAAAGTGACTCAACAAGCCCAAATCGCTCATGTCAAAAGCTAGATTTAAGATAGTTTTTAGCTTGTTTATTGAAGTAAGAGTGCTACCAGTAATGAGAAGAGCATCAACATAAAGTACAATAACCAACAAATTACCTTTAACTCGCTGAAAATACACATTTGGATCAGATTTGCATCTTTGGAAATTCTGAGAAAGAAGGAAGGAGTCCATCTTTGCATACCAAGCTCTTGGGGCCTGTTTTAACCCGTATAAAGATTTCTTCAATCTGCAAACTAATGATGGATCTGATGTGTAGCCCTCTGGCTGCTGCATATATACCTCTTTAGCAAGGTATCCATGTAGAAATGCACTCTTCGCATCCATGTGGTGCACCTCCCAGTGCTTGGATGCGGAAATAGCCAAAACAAGGCAGATGGAATCCATCTTTGCAACCGGTGCAAAGGTCTCAGTGTAGTCCACTCCTTGGAATTGGGAGAAACCTTTTGCCACCAACCTTGCTTTGTATTTGCTGATAGTGCCATCAGCAGCAACTTTAGTGCGGTAGACCCATTTACACTTCACTAATTTTCTTCCAGGTGGAAGAGAAACTAGCTCCCATGTGTTGTTCTTTTGAAGAGAACTGTACTCTTCATCCATGGCACTTTGCCATCTCGGATCTCGGTGGGAAGAATAGTATGATGTGGGATCTGAACCAGCCATCAAATAACAAATCTCAGGAAGTAATGGATTAGCAATAGAAAGAGCCATACCTGCTCTTTGAAATTTTGCTCTTGTTCGTCTCGGATCAGCAGGATTTCCAAGGTTCGAACCAGCAGATTGAAGAGTGTTTTGGGCCCACTTTGGTAACTGAGGAGGATCATAATGGTCGGATTCCGAACCTGATATGTCATGATCATCATATGCTGCTGAAATATCAGAAATATCAGAACTCATACCTTCATTATCGCTGCACGGATCTTCTTCTGGTGAAGGCGGTGAATCGGCAGTCTCTTCCTCGACTAGTTGCAATTCTTGAAGCGGTTCTTCAAATTGCACACTGCGCTCTATGAATATCTTTTTAGATCTGATATCCATGATTTTATATGCTTTTGATTCTTCCCCATATCCTATCAGTATGCACTCGATACTTTGTGGATCCAAAGCTCGTCTCTTCTTGGAAGGAATTCTAGCCCATGCAGTAGAGCCAAAAACTCTCAAATTTGACACATCCGGTT
This sequence comes from Larix kaempferi, assembly GCA_027924585.1. Classification (NCBI taxonomy): domain Eukaryota; kingdom Viridiplantae; phylum Streptophyta; class Pinopsida; order Pinales; family Pinaceae; genus Larix; species Larix kaempferi. The sequence continues at coordinate 2,566,703 of BSBM01001133.1, read as the reverse complement.
TGTGACCAAAGAATGCTTCGAAAGGAGTCATACCTTTCATGGATGAATGTGGAACATGGTTCTGTATGTATGCAGCAACATTGATTGCTTCAGCCCAAATATTTGCATCCAAACCTTTTGATTCAATCATGCATGTAGCCATCTCTTTCAGTGACCGATTTTTCCTTTCCGCAACACCATTCTGCTGGGGTGTGTAGGGAACTGTATGTTGGATCTGAATTCCACTTTGGGCACAAAGTTGCAACAACTCGGATTTAATATATTCTCCACCATTATCAGATCTAAGAGCTTTGATCTTGCTCTCAGTGGCAGTCTCAACAGAATCCTTAAAATCCTTGAATTTTCCAAGCACTTCTGACTTGTTTTTGAGAAAGAATACCCATGTAAAGCGGGAAAAATCATCAATAAATGTCAAAACATACCTTGAACCATTTAATGACATATGGGGCAGCGGACCACTGATATCAGAATGGATCAACCCCAAAACTGTAGAAGCTCTGCTAGCTTTGTCGCGGTCGAATCTGTGCTCGGGGTGCTTCCCAATGATGCAACCAGTGCATATTCCCTTCGAGGAACGGAGTTGTGGAAGACCATCTACCATGGATTTTTTTGATAGCAGCAGTAAATATTTATAATTAAGATGTCCAAATCTTTTATGCCAAAGCCTACTAACCTCATTACCATGTGTGCGAAGAGCAGTGGGCTTTGCAAGCGGAATAAAGTGTGAAAACTCATAGCATTTTGCAGTGTGGTTTGCCTTTCCGACTGCAACAAGTCTTCCACTTTTGATATCAGAAATTTCAACTGTATTAGGGCTGAATGTAACTTGCTTCGGTTCACCAGTGTGTGTCATTTGATACACAGAAAGAAGATTTGAAGCCAAGGAAGGCACATAGAGAACATTCTGAAAGCTTCCATGATCTACATGAATCGTACCTTTTCCCTTTGAAGAAATTTTTGAGTCATCTCCCAAATGGATGGGGATGGAGCTATTTGGATCGAATGAAGAAAAAGAATCAATATTTGCAGCCATATGATTTGATGCACCCGAATCTATCAAGAGAGTAGTGGGCTTCGAAACCGTTGCCATGAGTGCTTGTCCTCTTTCATGATCATCATTCCTATCCTTCTTCCTTGCACCGTCAGGAAGAGTTATGTTGTTCTTTTCCAAAAGGAGGGCCATTTGATCTCTAGTCTTCTTCATACATGAACTTTCGGGATGAAAGCCACGGTTACAATAAGTACATTTAGATTTTTGGTTACCTTCTTTGCCCTTTTGCTTGAACTTTGAACTGGATGGTGCATCCATCGGTTTTCCTTTCTCTCTTTGCTTGTGAGGCTCAAATTTGGGCTTCTCCTTCTTTTGCTTTCCTTTACCATTCGAGATCTTGGGTCCTTGAACATATAGGGCTGAATCTTTGGAGCTTATGGACCCCATTTGAATCAACTTGTCATGCTCTTTTGTGACGGACTCAATGAAGGCATTCAAGGTAGGCATCTTCCAATTCGGGGTAGTTAGCCGACCGGAATTGAAAGTAGAGACAAATACCAAATAATCTTTACCAAGCTTGCTGAGAATGGAGAGGGTCAATTGTTTATCCTCTTTGATGACTCCATTGTTCTTCAACTGCAAGTTCAAGTTCTTGAATTTTGTGAAGAATTCATTGATGGTCTCGAAATTCTCAGGACTAAGGGCAATCAATTCATTCTCTAATTGAAAATCCCTAAGCTCGTCCTGCTTGCCAAATAGTGTTTCAAGTTGCTCCCATATGGCTTTTGGAGTCTTCAATCCGCTGAGATGGAAGTGAAGATCTTTGGAGATGGAGAGACAAAGAAGACCATAAGATTCATCAAGCTTGTTGTAGTGTTTGGTTCTATCTGACAGATTGTTTGGCTCCAATTCAAGACCAAGAGTGACTCGGTAGTAACCTTTTGAACGTAATATGATCTCCATATCATCTTTCCAATCAAAATAATTGAATGGGGTGAGGATAGGCTTTGAAGAAGAGTATTCCATTGCTAGGAGCGAGTGCACACTGATGTAGAGGAGCTTACATGCACAGTGTAGCGAATGCAAATGATGGAGACAATAACCTGCAAATCACAATAAAACCAAGAACAATGAGGTCGAACAATCCACCCTTTTAGAGTTGCATCACACCTGGGATTGGAGATCAAACAATGTTGAATGGGTCCAATGTATCAGATCCAGGAATTATGTGGAAACTCAAGCTTCTGGAGTGGTATTGGATGTATTTTCAAGCTTTGCATGCACAGGAGCGAATTCCCTTGAGATATTTCATGCCAAAACTTTTTGCAATTTTTGAGCAATTCACTCAAATCTTCTTGTAAAAACACCTATAGAAAAAAGATCTTGTCCCTGCAATGGCTCTGATACCATGTAAAATTAGTCATAGCAGATCTAATGAACAAGTAAATCAATCACAACAGATGAATATAGAAAATATGGTGTAAAACTGTGCAAAACATGCAGCAGTGCTCAATATCCCAGTAAGGGTGAATGATTACAATAAAATACAGTCACAATGACTGAGCAATTCGAATTTCCTAAGGAGGTCATTCGAATCACTGAATGGAGTAGCTTGACTCCAACTAGGAGTCCTCATCATCAATCAGTAGTGGTCATCAATGCACAAGAACCAGTCATCCAGGTGTCAATCTGAGTCTAACTGAGTGTAACATGTGTAACTGAAGTGTGTAGCACTGATTAAGGGAAGGAGGCTCAATGGGGGGCGCATGGGAGGCTAACTGAAGTCAAAACAAGTCATCTAGTCAATCTGGAGGTCCAACGGAAGTGAAACAGTCAGTCGGGAGTGAAACTAGCCTCAAATCAGGGAGAATCGGAGCTAACTGAGTGTAACTGAAGTGGAACTGCAGTGGTAGGTGAAGAAGTGTGCCCTTCTTTGGCAATAGGTGAGAAGTGGGCTCCTTTCAGACTAGGAGGGCTAAAAATCTGAAGTAAGTGGCTCCCGGGTGCTAGAATAAGGTGGCTAAGGTGCTGGAGGCATCAACCTGGTGACTGGGATGCATGCAAAGTGCATGCAAACCCTAGAATTTGCATGCAAGATCCTGAAAAAGATGATGTGGATATCTGAACAAAAGGGTTCCCAACACGTTGACAAACATCACGGTCCCTAGTATATGTCAAATAATGTATCTTAGATGAGAAATTCTACACAGGTTTAGCGTGAACATGTCGAAAGTAAGTCAAGTTAATTGTATTTTTAATTCACTTTAAGAATAAAGTGAAAGTCTTATATTTAGTTGATCTAGTCTAATAAAGTGTATGTATACATTTGCGATTTAGATTAATCTCAATCGTACACCTCTCTATGAGATTATGATTTTAGCTCAATTATAAAGTTAGGTCAAGATAGACTGTTTCGACACAGTTTTTGTTAAACAATTGAATAGGTTAAGTGACCGAATGACAAAAAGCAATGTCATAAGGAAGATGATTGACCAGCAGCAACTTGCAAGTAGGTTGAAGTATAGTATATACGGTATAGATTTGCATAGTCCATACAAGAGCCATACATTAGTTTGAATAGCTACTATTACTTTTCCCATGTAGGTTGTACCTACTTGACAGGGCTTGCAACTTAGTTCAAGGGTGATTTGTTTGGCGTGCAACTTCTAGTTTTAAGCATACAATGGAAGTTTCCATGTAAGCTTTGATTAAGTTAATGATATGTTGATTTAAGGAGAAATTCCATGTGTGCATAATTGCTTTTTATGCTTCTACTATTTACTTTTCAACGATTATGTGATTTTTGCTATGTGAAGAATTTTATTTCTGCAATTAAATTACAGACTTGTTTGATTGAGAACATAAGGACAATAATCACCTAAGGTTTAGAATTTCCACAACATACTCTTTGGAGTCTTTGAAGACTGTTGGCCACCATAATTTTCCTTGCAAGACCGCCTAAGTTCTTTCTTTCCCACTGACATGTCTTCATATAATTCCTTTATGATATTCCCACATAATATCCTTGCAATCATGATCCATCACACATCATCAAAGAATTTCATCAATGCCTAGCTTATAAATTGTCCTACAATCAATTAGTATTCCACAAATCTAGAAAAATAGCGCTTATGGGTTGTAGAGTAATCTTCTTGTGCCAAATCAATGGCTAAAAATGATGCAATGTTAGGTAAACAATTTGGAACAACTTCAATTTTTAACAACTCGACGCCCAGATGATGATTGTCTACAACTCCTAACTAGTTTAACCACAACTTCGAAAAAAACTCATATAATAGTGATAACCATCTATAGATATGACCTTCTAGAACGTGCTTATTAACCAAATATTTCAAAGAGAAATGGTTGGTATAAAACTTGAAATGGCCACCCAATAATAGAGGAAGAAATTATGCAATGCATATACCATGGCCAATCATTATCGCTATGTGGTTGTATAGTTGTGTTCGACTTGACAACTTTCTACTTGCAAAATAAACAAGAAGATCAATGATCTTCCCTTGGTTGAGCAAGGACAACTCTTTGTGTTATCCTAGAGGCATCCACATGCACATGGAATGTAAGAATCGAAGCACTCACCACTTTTTCTTTGAGTAATGCAAATGTTGCTTCACGTTTTGAAGTCCAAATAAATATGTATGCTTTCTTTAGTAGATAATATAGGGGTGTAGTAATAGAAGCATGGTTGTGTATTAATCTTCAACAATACTCTATATGCCCTAAGGTGGATTGCAATTGTCTTACAACTGTTAGTGCTATTAAATTCACAATAACAACTTTAGCAAAGTCTATTGATACTCCCTCTTTACATACAATATGACCTAGCAAGTTACAAAAAGGAACACAAAAAATGTATTTCTTCAATTTCAACGAGATCTAATGTTGTCAACAATGATCAAAACATAAAACATAGTATTTACTAGTATGTTCTCTTAATAAGTTGTAAATAGTCCAATCATCCATGTAGACCTCCAAAACTTGTGAATGAAGTTTCAAAAAGTAGCAATCACAATCCTAGAGAAAACTCATAAAGCATTTTTAAATGCAAATTGCATGATATTATAGGCAATAGAGCCCCAAGTGGTGAACAGGGTCTTCATCTTATCTTCCTTTGCAATGAAACCATCAATAAAGGAATAAGTTTCATTGTCTGCCACTTGATCCAATACATCATCATTATGTAGAGTAAGAAAATTATCATGAACAAATGTTGAATTCAAACTTATAATCAACACTGATTCTATCCTCAATATCCTTCTTGCTCTAAATCACAATAGGGTTGATCAAATTGGATTTATCGACCAAAACTTTCAAACCCACAGCTAGCATCCTGTCAATTTATGTATTCAATTTCTCTAACTCTATGATTGAGCCTATAGTAAAGTCTCCAAACTCCAATGGAATGTAATCAAGATACTTTGGGATTCATGTCTGGAATCAAGTTGTCACCTATGAAGTTGTTGTCGACTAGGCATGTTTGTTCAACCTTCCCCTGCAAATCCTATAACACCTCAACTTGCAAATCAAAAAACTCCATTAGAAATGCTTGGAAATTTCAAAGCCACTACCTTGCTTGTTGATGCTTCGCCTATCTCTAAGGTCCTTCTCTAATAGACAAATCAAACTAGGAATCTATCACTTTTCACTTTGCACACTCTGGCGAGCAATTTATTGATCTCTTAAGGCTATAGTGTGATTGATAGTTAACACATACAATGCAAAGTGAGAAATGAAGTGAAAATGGGGATTTTTAGCGACTAGTGATGTTAGTGATGCAAATTAACTAATGCATTTAACTGAGTGTGTAAAATATATCATGTAGTTGACCCTTTAGATTTAGTTGCCTGACATTTGAAGTTGACTTAAGCAGTAAGCTTGACATGTTTAATCAACCAATAAACATTTTCACCAACGTGACTTTAAACTCACAACAACTAGTAGGGTCATTTCAGCTTGTTGTTACCATATGCAACATCGACTAGACTGAATAGGCCTTCATACATGTACTTGCATAGCATTGTGACCTATAAAACAACGAAAAAATATGTGACCATGACTATCATTGAATTTCATCATGACTAGATCAAATTTACTTTGATTTACCAAAACAAAAAAATTGGGATCCTATGTTGTATGGGTTCCACTGACCACACGCTTCTTGCATAACTGAATTAAACAACTAACAAGGAAACTCACAACTATACTAGTAGAAAACATTGTCATTCTTGACATGCCAATCATGACAAAATCAAAGTAATGTAATTCACTACACACAAAAGAGACTACAACTGAAAACCAAAAGGACACCTACCTTGCCCCGCTCCTTATGACAGAAATGCAAGCAATCAAAATTAGTGGGTTGAGATGTAGGGTTTCAAGCAAGCATCATTCATCCATCCAAGTCTAAGGACACAATCCAATTGAACTAATTGCACAACATCTAAAACTCATGATTCTACAACTATTAATGGTCCTAGCCAATGCATATGTAATTTCCTAGGTTTACTCAAGTACTTATTGTCATATAGAAGAACAAGATCATCCTTAGGAAAATTCTTCATCTTGAGGTGGTGGTCATGCCACGCTTTCTATCTAACCTTCTCTGCAGATTGATGTAAATTGGATAAAAACTTGGACTCCTTTAACTGTGACTAATTCATTTTAATTCATATAGTGACATGAGAAATTTGGAGACTTGGTACCACAATCTCAATTGCGACAACAAACTCCCTTCCATAAACTAGTTGAAGTTTTGTCTACTTGAGCAGTTGCTTAGTGAAAGTTTCATAGGCCCATAACACAGGAGGGACTCTTTCATCCCAATCGTCCTAATTGATAGAACAAACCTTGGTCAGTCATTTCTCCAAAATCTTGTTAAAATCCTCAATTGTTCCATTTGCTTGAGCATGATATGAAGTATTCTTATGATGTTGAATGATAAATTCTATGGTCAAAGTAGCAATAGTGGTGCTCATAAAATGCATACCTAAATCGCTTGTAAGACTCCTAGGACAACCAAACCTAGTAATTATATTCTCAAAGATAAATCTCACTGTGGTATCTATAGAATATTCATTTACTAGTTTGACTTTAGCCCAATGAATAAGGTAGTCAATTGTGGTAATGATGTACCTCACCTTTGAATGTCACCCAAGAGGATTGAGTAGGTCCAACAAACTTTAAGACCTTATTTTTGAATGGTTGCAGGGCGCCCACGGGGGGTAAGGGTAACTAATCTCTTCTAAAAGGTGTAAAATTAGTCACGGCAGATCTAATGAACAAGTAAATCAATCACAACAGATGAATATAGAAAATATGGTGTAAAACTGTGCAAAACATGCAGCAGTGCTCACTATCCCAGTAAGGGTGAATGATTACAATAAAATACAGTCACAATGACTGAGCAATTCGAATTGCCTAAGGAGGTCATTCGAATCACTGAATGGAGTAGCTTGACTCCAACTAGGAGTCATCATCAATCAGTAATGGTCATCAATGCACAAGAACTAGTCATCCAGGTGTCAATCTGAGTCTAACTGAGTGTAACATGTGTAACTGAAGTGTGTAGCACTGATTAAGGGAAGGAGGCTCAGTGGGGGGTGCATGGGAGGCTAACTAAAGTCAGAACAAGTCATCTAGTCAATCTAGAGGTCCAACGGAAGTGAAACAGTCATTCGGGAGTGAAACTAGCCTCAAATCAGGGAGAATCGGAGCTAACTGAGTGTAACTGAAGTGGAACTGCAGCGGTAGGTGAAGAAGTGCGCCCTTCTCTGGCAGTAGGTGAGAAGTGGGCGCCTTTCAGACTAGGAGGGATAAAACTCTGAAGTAAGTGGCTCCCGGGTGCTAGAATAAGTTGGCTAAGGTGTTGGAGGCATCAACCTGGTGACTGGGATGCATGCAAAGTGCATGCAAACCCTAGAATTTGCATGCAAACCCTAATTGCATGCAAGATCCTGAAAAAGATGATGTGGATATCCGAACACCCCCCCTCAAGCTAGACTATGATGTGCAAAAAGAAATAATGTGGGGCCCTAGTAACTAAGACCAAAGGTCACCCCAATACAATAATCCAAAAAATGCTGAAAATAAACTAAGTGAGGAAAGAGGGAAAACCTAGTGGGAAGAAAACCCCCCCTCAAGCTAAAGCATAATAATGGATCAATCTGTCTCCACCATGATGGAACTCACCCCCAACAGTGAACGGAGGTAAGAGAACTTCTTCTCAGTGAAGCTCTTGGTGAAGATGTTTGCAATTTGCTCATCAGTAGGGCAATATTGCAGAATGATGGTGCGGTCATGCACCAACTGTCGAATGTAATGCATATGAATATCAATGTGTTTGGTCCTCTGTCGCTGAACTGGATCTGTGGATATCTTGATAGCACTTTGATTGTCACAAAATAGGACAGTCGAAGTAGTGCCACCAAAACCAAACTCGGAAAGAATACCCTGCAACCAAACTGCCTAAATGCAGGCATTGACTACCCCTCGACACTCTGCCTCTGCTGAAGAAAGTGCAATGGCTGCTTGCTTTTTGCTGGACCAGAAAATAGCACCATGACCAATCATGAAAACATAACCGGAAGTGGACTTTCGATCAATTCTATCACCTGCCCAATCTGAATCAGTAAAACCAATGAAATCAAGCTCAGAATCTGCAGCATAATGTATGCCAAACTGTCTCGTACCTTGCACATACTGCAAGATCTGCTTGGCTGCTCGCCAATGAAGCTCATGTGGCTACTGCATATACCTTGACATGGCACTCACGGCATATGAAATATCAGGCCTTGAGTGTGTCAAATAAAGTAGTGAACCAATCAACTGTCGATACATACTGCAATCTGCAAGCGGTGTAGAATCTCCCTCCTCAAGACTGATTCCTGAGAGGAATGAGAATGGGGCTGCCTTACATTCAGCCATATTAAACTTCAATAATAGGTCGGAAGCATATTTTTGCTGATATATAGTGATCCCATCAAAATTTTGAGCTATCTCCAAGCCCAAAAAGTGACTCAACAAGCCCAAATCGCTCATGTCAAAAGCTAGATTTAAGATAGTTTTTAGCTTGTTTATTGAAGTAAGAGTGCTACCAGTAATGAGAAGAGCATCAACATAAAGTACAATAACCAACAAATTACCTTTAACTCGCTGAAAATACACATTTGGATCAGATTTGCATCTTTGGAAATTCTGAGAAAGAAGGAAGGAGTCCATCTTTGCGTACCAAGCTCTTGGGGCCTGTTTTAACCCGTATAAAGATTTCTTCAATCTGCAAACTAATGATGGATCTGATGTGTAGCCCTCTGGCTGCTGCATATATACCTCTTTAGCAAGGTATCCATGTAGAAATGCACTCTTCGCATCCATGTGGTGCACCTCCCAGTGCTTGGATGCGGAAATAGCCAAAACAAGGCAGATGGAATCCATCTTTGCAACCGGTGCAAAGGTCTCAGTGTAGTCCACTCCTTGGAATTGGGAGAAACCTTTTGCCACCAACCTTGCTTTGTATTTGCTGATAGTGCCATCAGCAGCAACTTTAGTGCGGTAGACCCATTTACACTTCACTAATTTTCTTCCAGGTGGAAGAGAAACTAGCTCCCATGTGTTGTTCTTTTGAAGAGAACTGTACTCTTCATCCATGGCACTTTGCCATCTCGGATCTCGGTGGGAAGAATAGTATGATGTGGGATCTGAACCAGCCATCAAATAACAAATCTCAGGAAGTAATGGATTAGCAATAGAAAGAGCCATACCTGCTCTTTGAAATTTTGCTCTTGTTCGTCTCGGATCAGCAGGATTTCCAAGGTTCGAACCAGCAGATTGAAGAGTGTTTTGGGCCCACTTTGGTAACTGAGGAGGATCATAATGGTCGGATTCCGAACCTGATATGTCATGATCATCATATGCTGCTGAAATATCAGAAATATCAGAACTCATACCTTCATTATCGCTGCACGGATCTTCTTCTGGTGAAGGCGGTGAATCGGCAGTCTCTTCCTCGACTAGTTGCAATTCTTGAAGCGGTTCTTCAAATTGCACACTGCGCTCTATGAATATCTTTTTAGATCTGATATCCATGATTTTATATGCTTTTGATTCTTCCCCATATCCTATCAGTATGCACTCGATACTTTGTGGATCCAAAGCTCGTCTCTTCTTGGAAGGAATTCTAGCCCATGCAGTAGAGCCAAAAACTCTCAAATTTGACACATCCGGTTTGTGACCAAAGAATGCTTCGAAAGGAGTCATACCTTTCATGGATGAATGTGGAACATGGTTCTGTATGTATGCAGCAACATTGATTGCTTCAGCCCAAATATTTGCATCCAAACCTTTTGATTCAATCATGCATGTAGCCATCTCTTTCAGTGACCGATTTTTCCTTTCCGCAACACCATTCTGCTGGGGTGTGTAGGGAACTGTATGTTGGATCTGAATTCCACTTTGGGCACAAAGTTGCAACAACTCGGATTTAATATATTCTCCACCATTATCAGATCTAAGAGCTTTGATCTTGCTCTCAGTGGCAGTCTCAACAGAATCCTTAAAATCCTTGAATTTTCCAAGCACTTCTGACTTGTTTTTGAGAAAGAATACCCATGTAAAGCGGGAAAAATCATCAATAAATGTCAAAACATACCTTGAACCATTTAATGACATATGGGGCAGCGGACCACTGATATCAGAATGGATCAACCCCAAAACTGTAGAAGCTCTGCTAGCTTTGTCGCGGTCGAATCTGTGCTCGGGGTGCTTCCCAATGATGCAACCAGTGCATATTCCCTTCGAGGAACGGAGTTGTGGAAGACCATCTACCATGGATTTTTTTGATAGCAGCAGTAAATATTTATAATTAAGATGTCCAAATCTTTTATGCCAAAGCCTACTAACCTCATTACCATGTGTGCGAAGAGCAGTGGGCTTTGCAAGCGGAATAAAGTGTGAAAACTCATAGCATTTTGCAGTGTGGTTTGCCTTTCCGACTGCAACAAGTCTTCCACTTTTGATATCAGAAATTTCAACTGTATTAGGGCTGAATGTAACTTGCTTCGGTTCACCAGTGTGTGTCATTTGATACACAGAAAGAAGATTTGAAGCCAAGGAAGGCACATAGAGAACATTCTGAAAGCTTCCATGATCTACATGAATCGTACCTTTTCCCTTTGAAGAAATTTTTGAGTCATCTCCCAAATGGATGGGGATGGAGCTATTTGGATCGAATGAAGAAAAAGAATCAATATTTGCAGCCATATGATTTGATGCACCCGAATCTATCAAGAGAGTAGTGGGCTTCGAAACCGTTGCCATGAGTGCTTGTCCTCTTTCATGATCATCATTCCTATCCTTCTTCCTTGCACCGTCAGGAAGAGTTATGTTGTTCTTTTCCAAAAGGAGGGCCATTTGATCTCTAGTCTTCTTCATACATGAACTTTCGGGATGAAAGCCACGGTTACAATAAGTACATTTAGATTTTTGGTTACCTTCTTTGCCCTTTTGCTTGAACTTTGAACTGGATGGTGCATCCATCGGTTTTCCTTTCTCTCTTTGCTTGTGAGGCTCAAATTTGGGCTTCTCCTTCTTTTGCTTTCCTTTACCATTCGAGATCTTGGGTCCTTGAACATATAGGGCTGAATCTTTGGAGCTTATGGACCCCATTTGAATCAACTTGTCATGCTCTTTTGTGACAGACTCAATGAAGGCATTCAAGGTAGGCATCTTCCAATTCGGGGTAGTTAGCCGACCGGAATTGAAAGTAGAGACAAATACCAAATAATCTTTACCAAGCTTGCTGAGAATGGAGAGGGTCAATTGTTTATCCTCTTTGATGACTCCATTGTTCTTCAACTGCAAGTTCAAGTTCTTGAATTTTGTGAAGAATTCATTGATGGTCTCGAAATTCTCAGGACTAAGGGCAATCAATTCATTCTCTAATTGAAAATCCCTAAGCTCGTCCTGCTTGCCAAATAGTGTTTCAAGTTGCTCCCATATGGCTTTTGGAGTCTTCAATCCGCTGAGATGGAAGTGAAGATCTTTGGAGATGGAGAGACAAAGAAGACCATAAGATTCATCAAGCTTGTTGTAGTGTTTGGTTCTATCTGACAGATTGTTTGGCTCCAATTCAAGACCAAGAGTGACTCGGTAGTAACCTTTTGAACGTAATATGATCTCCATATCATCTTTCCAATCAAAATAATTGAATGGGGTGAGGATAGGCTTTGAAGAAGAGTATTCCATTGCTAGGAGCGAGTGCACACTGATGTAGAGGAGCTTACATGCACAGTGTAGCGAATGCAAATGATGGAGACAATAACCTGCAAATCACAATAAAACCAAGAACAATGAGGTCGAACAATCCACCCTTTTAGAGTTGCATCACACCTGGGATTGGAGATCAAACAATGTTGAATGGGTCCAATGTATCAGATCCAGGAATTATGTGGAAACTCAAGCTTCTGGAGTGGTATTGGATGTATTTTCAAGCTTTGCATGCACAGGAGCGAATTCCCTTGAGATATTTCATGCCAAAACTTTTTGCAATTTTTGAGCAATTCACTCAAATCTTCTTGTAAAAACACCTATAGAAAAAAGATCTTGTCCCTGCAATGGCTCTGATACCATGTAAAATTAGTCATAGCAGATCTAATGAACAAGTAAATCAATCACAACAGATGAATATAGAAAATATGGTGTAAAACTGTGCAAAACATGCAGCAGTGCTCAATATCCCAGTAAGGGTGAATGATTACAATAAAATACAGTCACAATGACTGAGCAATTCGAATTTCCTAAGGAGGTCATTCGAATCACTGAATGGAGTAGCTTGACTCCAACTAGGAGTCCTCATCATCAATCAGTAGTGGTCATCAATGCACAAGAACCAGTCATCCAGGTGTCAATCTGAGTCTAACTGAGTGTAACATGTGTAACTGAAGTGTGTAGCACTGATTAAGGGAAGGAGGCTCAATGGGGGGCGCATGGGAGGCTAACTGAAGTCAAAACAAGTCATCTAGTCAATCTGGAGGTCCAACGGAAGTGAAACAGTCAGTCGGGAGTGAAACTAGCCTCAAATCAGGGAGAATCGGAGCTAACTGAGTGTAACTGAAGTGGAACTGCAGTGGTAGGTGAAGAAGTGTGCCCTTCTTTGGCAATAGGTGAGAAGTGGGCTCCTTTCAGACTAGGAGGGCTAAAAATCTGAAGTAAGTGGCTCCCGGGTGCTAGAATAAGGTGGCTAAGGTGCTGGAGGCATCAACCTGGTGACTGGGATGCATGCAAAGTGCATGCAAACCCTAGAATTTGCATGCAAGATCCTGAAAAAGATGATGTGGATATCTGAACAAAAGGGTTCCCAACACGTTGACAAACATCACGGTCCCTAGTATATGTCAAATAATGTATCTTAGATGAGAAATTCTACACAGGTTTAGCGTGAACATGTCGAAAGTAAGTCAAGTTAATTGTATTTTTAATTCACTTTAAGAATAAAGTGAAAGTCTTATATTTAGTTGATCTAGTCTAATAAAGTGTATGTATACATTTGCGATTTAGATTAATCTCAATCGTACACCTCACTATGAGATTATGATTTTAGCTCAATTATAAAGTTAGGTCAAGATAGACTGTTTCGACACAGTTTTTGTTAAACAATTGAATAGGTTAAGTGACCGAATGACAAAAAGCAATGTCATAAGGAAGATGATTGACCAGCAGCAACTTGCAAGTAGGTTGAAGTATAGTATATACGGTATAGATTTGCATAGTCCATACAAGAGCCATACATTAGTTTGAATAGCTACTATTACTTTTCCCATGTAGGTTGTACCTACTTGACAGGGCTTGCAACTTAGTTCAAGGGTGATTTGTTTGGCGTGCAACTTCTAGTTTTAAGCATACAATGGAAGTTTCCATGTAAGCTTTGATTAAGTTAATGATATGTTGATTTAAGGAGAAATTCCATGTGTGCATAATTGCTTTTTATGCTTCTACTATTTACTTTTCAACGATTATGTGATTTTTGCTATGTGAAGAATTTTATTTCTGCAATTAAATTACAGACTTGTTTGATTGAGAACATAAGGACAATAATCACCTAAGGTTTAGAATTTCCACAACATACTCTTTGGAGTCTTTGAAGACTGTTGGCCACCATAATTTTCCTTGCAAGACCGCCTAAGTTCTTTCTTTCCCACTGACATGTCTTCATATAATTCCTTTATGATATTCCCACATAATATCCTTGCAATCATGATCCATCACACATCATCAAAGAATTTCATCAATGCCTAGCTTATAAATTGTCCTACAATCAATTAGTATTCCACAAATCTAGAAAAATAGCGCTTATGGGTTGTAGAGTAATCTTCTTGTGCCAAATCAATGGCTAAAAATGATGCAATGTTAGGTAAACAATTTGGAACAACTTCAATTTTTAACAACTCGACGCCCAGATGATGATTGTCTACAACTCCTAACTAGTTTAACCACAACTTCGAAAAAAACTCATATAATAGTGATAACCATCTATAGATATGACCTTCTAGAACGTGCTTATTAACCAAATATTTCAAAGAGAAATGGTTGGTATAAAACTTGAAATGGCCACCCAATAATAGAGGAAGAAATTATGCAATGCATATACCATGGCCAATCATTATCGCTATGTGGTTGTATAGTTGTGTTCGACTTGACAACTTTCTACTTGCAAAATAAACAAGAAGATCAATGATCTTCCCTTGGTTGAGCAAGGACAACTCTTTGTGTTATCCTAGAGGCATCCACATGCACATGGAATGTAAGAATCGAAGCACTCACCACTTTTTCTTTGAGTAATGCAAATGTTGCTTCACGTTTTGAAGTCCAAATAAATATGTATGCTTTCTTTAGTAGATAATATAGGGGTGTAGTAATAGAAGCATGGTTGTGTATTAATCTTCAACAATACTCTATATGCCCTAAGGTGGATTGCAATTGTCTTACAACTGTTAGTGCTATTAAATTCACAATAACAACTTTAGCAAAGTCTATTGATACTCCCTCTTTACATACAATATGACCTAGCAAGTTACAAAAAGGAACACAAAAAATGTATTTCTTCAATTTCAACGAGATCTAATGTTGTCAACAATGATCAAAACATAAAACATAGTATTTACTAGTATGTTCTCTTAATAAGTTGTAAATAGTCCAATCATCCATGTAGACCTCCAAAACTTGTGAATGAAGTTTCAAAAAGTAGCAATCACAATCCTAGAGAAAACTCATAAAGCATTTTTAAATGCAAATTGCATGATATTATAGGCAATAGAGCCCCAAGTGGTGAACAGGGTCTTCATCTTATCTTCCTTTGCAATGAAACCATCAATAAAGGAATAAGTTTCATTGTCTGCCACTTGATCCAATACATCATCATTATGTAGAGTAAGAAAATTATCATGAACAAATGTTGAATTCAAACTTATAATCAACACTGATTCTATCCTCAATATCCTTCTTGCTCTAAATCACAATAGGGTTGATCAAATTGGATTTATCGACCAAAACTTTCAAACCCACAGCTAGCATCCTGTCAATTTATGTATTCAATTTCTCTAACTCTATGATTGAGCCTATAGTATAGATACTTCACTTATTGTCGTAACTCAATTTTCATCTCCCCTGTATCTCCTTTGATTCCCTTCAACTCGATGAAACTTTGCATAAACAAATCCTCATATTCTTTAAGCATAGAAATAATCTTAGACATAGTATGTCCATCACAATAATCTCCAATAGATGTGAATTTAGGTCTCTTCTCACTCCCATTGTTGATTTTTTGCAACATCAAGGGCCATGTATAGGTTGAATTGGCGCCATCCTTATCATTTCCTTTGATCATTCTAGACCCTTCAGATTCTTTTAATGAAAGATGCCTCAAATCCTCCGGATTGTCAACATTTTCCCCAATCTAATCATTTTTTCTATAATATAAAGGAGATTCCAACTATCTAACGAGATTCTAAAATCAACTAGTCCCTAGTAATGAGGACATACAACAAGGTTATAGGAATTCTACAACTTACTAGTGAACAATAATAGTTCCTTAATCAACTTGATATATGCAATGACTTTAGGACAATTACCTACAAAATAAATATCCTCACAAAATTGGGTATGAAGGATATCCCAACTCTTGGTCTACCTTCTAGTCTTTGCATGGAAATACCAATATTTCGGAACAGGGCCCACGCTATGGAAGAAGCTATAAACCCATAATTGAGGTTGTGAGCCTTCCCTTTCCCATTTATGAGCACTTATGAGTATCGTTGTGAACATGGATAAAAGGGTCTCTACTTCCATCATATATTTCCACAACCATAATATTCTTACCTTTAAAAAAGTAAATCTAAGCATTCAAACTCTAGTGAGGAAACAAATATATGTGTCATTGTTGTAAATCTAAGCATTCAAACTCTGGTGAGGAAACAAACTATGCGCCATTTTTGCTTATGTTGAGCTCTAGTTTGATGGATCTTCTTTATGTGTGGCCCACCATAGGGAAAGGTATCTCATAAAGTTATATACATTGCATGGATTCTCTCATCTTCCACAACTCTGGTGTTCATGTCTGTAAGGAAATATTCTAAGTTAAGGATTCCATTGTATCTAGGAGGGCCCTTTACCTTGGTCTTCATCCATCGTATTGTTTTTGCACCTGCACTACATCTGAAAGAGATCTCAGGCCTCATATTTTCCCACTCGTTCAATGGTTCCTCAAAGTTATTATCAAAACATTGGATTCTCCTCCAACAAACTGATCCTACCAATGTAATATTAATAGTCTTCTCTTCTTCTAATAGTCAAGCTATAAATCTAGCCCAATACATCATTTTCCATAACATGTGTAGCAAATTGAATATACTTGGTCCCTTGATAATACATCATTTTCCATAACATGTGTAGCAAGTTGAATATACTTGGTCCCTTGATAAAGATCTAATGGTTGGATTACCTTCGTACCATTTGCCTCAAATGTTATGGTTTCATTCTCAAGTCAATAATAACATAATTTTCAAAATCCCAATCAATTCCCAACATGGTTGGATAAAAATATGTTTAGTCAGTAATTCCTCTTACTTCAAAATCAGTAAAGGTTTTATCACCAGCTAAATCAACCTGCCAATGGGGAAGATTCTGTACCAAATATCCATACACAACTGGATGGGAAAGTAAATCAAGCAAGGATTCCCAATTGCCTCCCAAGACTTCTTTGGAAGGATATTGGCATCTAACTCAAGATCCAACATTACGCCTTTAATGTCATACCTATCTACTTGGGCATCTAGCATGAATGTCATACCTATCTACCTATTAGCTTGAATTCTTTCTCAGTTATACTCTTCCTTCATTTCACTCTATGGATATTTATTTCAAGAAGGTTAACAGAAATCAACTTCTCTTATTTAGAACCAAGAAGCATGCAAAGGGTGTTATGCAACCTTTTAGGCAACTATTCATATTCTAAATATAAGCAAAGAGTGTGACCCACTGGTCAAAAACTCTCTTGGAAACTCTCTTTAGCATTTAACCTAACCAAATCTTCAACCTAGGGTGTATTTTTCTTATCTCGACAACAACTCATTTGTGTCCCAATTTTTCGTCTTTCATTGTGCCTTCCCATAGAGATAACTCTTCAAATGAGAAAGACTAGCATATCTAATTTAGTTTAGGAAGTGGCCAACACCCTTATCAAAAAATTATATCAACCTAGGATTTCCATTCCTACCTTTCAAAATAATAACAAAATATCCTTGCCCCAAATATGGTGGACAAATACATAGATTCTTGGATTTGTAGCCAAACAACGTATTTTCAAACCTACTTGGAAGTTGGATATGATTGAACATCAATGCTTGTTTCTTGCAAGAAACCACTTCGAAGGACTTGCCCAAGCACAGTAGCATTCCCACACTACTTCATATATCTACATTGAAATCGCCAAGGAACAATCCACCAATGAAACTTTCAACCATATCACCACATGTGGATCCAAGAATCCAAAACATGTCCACGTAAATTTTGTCCACCAAGTTTGGGCAAGGAGATTTTGTTATCCAAATGGAAGGAAAGTAGGAGTGCAAATCCTAGGTGGATGATGAATTTCTTCATTAAGGTCATTGGCAAATTCATGAACTAGAATAGGTCTTCTAATCCAAAAATTCCTCTACGAGGCATGATGAAAGAGGAAAGGTGGGACAGTGATGTATTGTTGTGGAGATGAAAAGTAAACCCGAGGTTGAAGATCTAGCTAGGGTAAATGTCAAAGAGACTTACTGATCAAACAAAAGGATTGTTGGAACGAGATGATGCAGTGTAGAGGAGAGCTAATAGGAGGTGTAGTACAAAAGAATCATCTTAGAGTGGGAGGGTAAACCCAAATTGCAAGGCACATCTAGGTGGGAACTAAGCATAACAAACCAAGTCCACGACACTGTGATGAAGATGAGCTCATAATGTGGAGCCACTGGCCAAGAGAACCAATTGAATGGAAGAGCTATTGGGGTGGAGAAATAAGCTCAAAGGAACCCAAACTACTTTGATACCAAATAATAAGAAATGGATATTTTCCAGAATCAAAACCCAAAAACAAACAAAAAATAGCATAATATATCAAACACATTGCTCACTTTATTCACTGGGCCAAATGTCATTTTATAGCTTTACAGATGATTCACGAGCTATTTGTTTAACTAATTGCATGCATTCCAACTTAAAGAAATATTAATCTTAATGCACAATGCTAAAAAGCTAAAAAAACATTAAATAATGCAAACAAGCATAGCTCAAGGTGTGAAGTATTCAACTAACTCACTACTTAAAGTCTTGAGTTGTGCAATGCAATAATCTAAAGATACAAGTCGGATTTTTTATGATCATTTTTTTTGGACAAGTTTTACCCAAAATCCTATAAAAATTTAAAACAAATAGTTGTTAAGATTGCACAATCCAGGTGCAATAGGGATATTCAAGGACATTGAATCTATTTATGCAAACAAATACACAATTTTAGAAATGAAAATTTGTAATTTAACAGATTTTGTTGATGATAACCAAAAAATGTCCATATTTAGACTACATGTACAATAAGGAGAATTCTTCACAAATGGGTGCACCTTCCTATAGGAGCATGTTGGTTGCAAATGCTTATCAACATCAAACAATATCAAAGATGTGTATCCACTAATCTTTGACATTAAAAAGGGACCTTTATGAGTGCAAAATTAATCTTCTCACTGTTTGAAAAGTTGTGAAAAAAAAACCAACCCTCTAACAAATTGAGCCATCACTCAGAAAAAGTGTCTATTTTGCCTTCAAATAAAGGAATGTCAAAATTAACTTGTGCATTGAATGGATGCCACTATGATTATGGTGCGGCACCAGCAGAGGGTTAGGGTTCTGCAGGCGGCAGGCCTGCCAGTGGCCTGATGTTGACAGGCGGTCTGCACAGCGGACGAGGTGTTGTGCTCACACGTGATCGCAGGTTTTCTCCTTGGCGGGATGGTTTTAGGATGTTAACATTGTTTTTACCCTATTTTCTACTTTTTACTTAGGTTTTTATTGTATAGACTGCAATGGATCTGTTAGACGATTTGGACTACAAGAGCGACCATTTGGCGCCAGGGGACATTTGGGCCTCGCCACCTAGTGGTTCTCGGGAAGCGGAGGAGGCTTGGTCACCCATTGCATGTGCTGGTGAACAAACTGTGTCATTGGGATTTGTTTCCAACCCTGGGTTTTCTGCTGTGGATGGTTGCCAAAAACTTGTTGCATCGTCAGGCCGGTCTCTTGGAGCACCTTTCTCCTCGGATCTTGAAGGGGTCTTGTCTACGGATGGTCTAGGTGGAACCATTTGGGGTTTTCCGGGCGCTCATCTTCCTTTGTTTTCCACCGATGGGCTTCAGTATCTCACCTGGATACCTGGACAATTCTACTAATGTGTCGGATAGGAGACGTGATCTTGGACGGGATGGCACGAGAGGTTTCTTTCAAGGATTGGCGGATAGCTCTGTGTTGGGTTCGGCACACCTGATTGAACCGGGCTTCATTGCTGGGTTTTTGGGAACCATCGAACAGAGGGGATACCCTAGCCCGACTTCTGGTAGGGTTCGGCGTCATGTCTTTCAGTAGGGAGGGGCCGAGGAGGCAGGGGAGGTTATCTCTTGGAGTAAAACGAGAAGGAAATGGTTAAAGAACGAGGGGAAGGCTCCTAATTATTCGTTGGGTGAATATATCGGGTTCCAACAGATCATGACTATGGTTAAATCGATTTTGGTTGGGAGGGTTTATGGACGGTCGGCAGCCCTCAAGACGGTGATCAACTGGGCGGTGAAAACCTGGTTGGACCATCTGGGTTATGTTCCGAAGGTGGGGGATCTCTCGGGAGGTTGGTATGCTTTTCATTTTACTCAGGAGGATCATGCTCTCTGGGTCCTAGGTCGAAACTGGAATTTGGTGAACGTTCCCTTTTTACTGAAACCTTGGGACCCCCTGTTCGACGCCAGCAGGGAACGTTTGGATACTATTCCATTGTGGGTTCGTCTCCCTGGTCTCTCACTGCACTACTGGACCGAGGATCACTTCAGAAACATAGGTAACATCTTGGGGACTTATCTGGACGCTGATTTTTCTTTCATTGAAACTAAGATCCGGAAGGTTGCCCGTATTTTGGTAAGTATCAATGTTCGGGATGGACTTGCGGATGGCATGGATCTTTTTTGGGGCCCTTATGTCTATCCCCAACTACTGGACTATGAAAATGTTCCTTTTCGGTGTCGGCGGTGCCACGAATATGGTCATCCTGTTGTTGATTGCAAGCTCCCACTACGAACGTGAAATGGTTCTCCTTCTCGGAGGAAGGAGAGGGTGGAGTCTTATCAGGATGATTTGGATCCTATTTGACAGGTGATGCCTTCACAGGTTCCTACTGAAAATCATGAGACTATTTTGGTTGATGAGATTCCTCCATTCATTAGCACTGAAGTTCCTATGAAATCTTCGATTCCTGCTCAGGTTAGTGGACATCCATTGACTCTCTCGGCCGAGGATAACGGTGAGTTGCAGAACCCTTTATGTCGGCAAGCGGCCATGACCTCGGGTACTGTCCCTCCCCCTTTCTCTCAGTCCTTTAATTTCATTTTGAAGAATATAACCTTTCCTGGTCTTGATTGGGGGGGAGGCTTAAAGAACCTTCATATCTCCTCCCATTTGTTTGTTCCTCCCTCTCCCGATGTCTATTCCTCTAGGGTGGTTGTAATTCCAAAACCCTCCATTCAGGAGGTTTCCCCTACCTTGGTCTTTGATGGTCCCTCCATTACCAACCTCTTTGTGGCTACACCACAGTCTCCCACTGATTCTACTGATTCTGGTTACTTTCTTTGCTCATCCATTAAAAAATCCTCTGGAGGTCTTGGGAAAGGAAGGGTAAAATTGGCCAAGGGCAGGGGTCGATAGTCTTATATATCTGAGGAAAAATCCAAAGATGTTCGAACCTTCTTGAAGGGAAACAGAAATCTATTGAACGGGCACTTAGAGCTGTGCGGGCCCAGAAGAAGGGGCGCTAATGAAAATTATGTCTTACAATTGTCGAGGTCTTGTTGGTCCCTCTAAAAGATCAACATTGCGGAGGGTGCTTGACAACGAGCATCTGGATATTCTCTTGTTACAGGAAACTATGGGGGTTGGTGTTGAGGTTACTGCTAAGTTAAAAGGTTGGCTTCTGGGCTGGAACTTTGAGTCTTCGGATGCTAGAGGCAGATCTGGAGGTTTAGCTGTGGGTTGGAAGGAAGCTAGAATCAAGGTCTCCAATTTATGGGGGATGGAATCTGTTTTGGGCATGTCTTTCTCGGCTCTTGACTTTGATAGGGAGTTTATTGTTATTAACGTCTATGGGCCTTATTGCAATCGGATTCCTTTCTGGGAATCCCTGTTTGGCAAAGCTGTGATTAAGGGTGATTCTGTGATCCTGGGGGGGATATGAATTTCACTTTGGGTCAGGCCGAAGTATGGGGTCCTCATGCATAGCTGGACTCACCTACTGATTTTTTTATTCAGAAACTGGTTGAAGGAAATTTGGTGGATGTTGAACCTGTTTGTATTAAACCATCTTGGAGAAACAATCGAGTGGGTGATTGTAGGATTGCAAAAAGATTGGATAGATTCTTGCTTGCGGATCATCTAGTGGAAATTTTTTTTCATATTCGTCAGTGGGTTGGTAGTGGGGGTTGCTCTGATCATGTTCCTATTTTTCTTGAATTAAAAGATGGTCCTGTTAAACTGCCTTGCCCACTAAAGTTTAATAAGATTTGGCTGAAGGATCCAACCTTTTTTGACTTATTCCAATCTGTCTGGATTCCTTTCCAGCCTGAGAACAACATCTAAGCTGCATTTCAATTTGTTGAGAACATCAAGCAATTGAAGGGTCCGATCAAGAAGTGGGTGGCCGAGAAAAGACTCAGGGAGAACCAGGAACTTAAGCAGATTGAAGAGGAGATAGCGATCATTGCATTGAGCGATGGGGGTGGCTTTCTGACTCCAAAATGCAAGGATAACTTGGTTCAATTGGAAGGTCGTAGGAACAAACTCCTTTTGGATATGGAGGAGACATGGTGTTTCAAGAGTAGGGCTATTTGGTTGGAGAGTGGTGATGAAAACTCTAAGTTTTTTCATGCCTACGCCAAAGGGAGACGCTCTTCCAATACTATTTGGAGCCTGAAGGATCACCTGGGTGCTTCTCATAATACTTTTGATGGTTTGGCTCGGGTAGGGGTTAAACATTTTCAGGATCTCTTCAAGGCTAGTGACAGGGTTAATATTGAGGAAGTCATCTGGGTGGCACAACTATTTCCACGCTTTGTGGAAGAGGAGGACAACAGGGTGTTGATGGAAGAAATCACTGCTGGGGAAATGAAAGAGGTCCTCACATGCTTTCAGAAGGAAAAAATCCCAGGGCCTGATGGGTGGACAATTGAATTCTTTCTAGGAATCTTTGATTTCATCGGGGGAGATCTACTGAAAATGGTTGAATACACTCGACAAGAGGGAAGGATTTCAGCTAGCATAAATTATACTTTCATTACTTTAATCCCTAAGACGGACTCTTCATCTTCTCTAAATGATTTTAGGCCTATCTCCTTATGTAACTGTGTTTACAAAATTGTCACCAAAATCATTGCTCGACGCCTCAAGGCTATCCTCTCAACTCACATTTCTGAGGAGCAGTTCGGTTTTTTGGAAGGCAGACAAATTCATGAAGCAATTGGGGTTGCTCGAGGGGGGTTGCACAGTATTAAAACAAAGAAGTTGAAGGGAGCTATTCTTAAAATTGATTTGTCAAAGTCCTATGATAAAGTAAGTTGGCTTGATCTTCGCCTCTTGCTTACTCATCTTGGTTTTGACATTAATTTCATTCGATGGATTATGAGCTGCATTACTACTATTTCTTTCTCGGTACTTATAAATGGGGCAGCTACTCCCTTCTTCCATTCGGGTCGTGGTTTGAGGTAGGGATGTCCTTTATCTCCTTTGTTATTTCTGTTGGTCGCTGAAGGATTGAGTAGGGCGATCAAGGAGGCCAAAGGGACTGGTCTCCTTAGCGGCATACAGATTGCGCCGGATTTCCTTATTACTCACCTACTATTTGTTGATGATGTTCTCATTTTCTGCTCGGGCTCTCTTAGGGATGGACACAAGCTGAAGGATATTTTGGACCTTTTTTCTAGGGCTACAGGGATGGAAATCAATGAGGGGAAATCCACTCTGACTACAAATCTACTCTGTGTGGAGGAGGTAGAGGGTTTCACCAGACTCTTTCCTTTCTCCCACCTTACTTTGCAAGATGGACTAAAATACTTAGGTTTTAATCTGAAACCTAATGATTATAAGAAACGGGATTGGTTGTGGTTGATTGAAAAGATGGAGAAGAGATTGAGATGTTGGAGTTTTAAGTTTCTCTCTAGAGCTGGGAGGTTGGTTTTGGTCAAGTCAGTGCTGGAAGTTATTCTGGTTTACTGGATGTCGTTGGCATGGATTCCCTGGGGCATTCTGGATTAAGCTAGACGCTTGTGTTTTCGCTTTTTTTGGAGCGGTAAAGATGATGCTTAAGTCGCCCCTTGGGCTCGCTGGAACAAGATTGATATTCCTAAAGCCTTGGGGGGGTGGGGTTTGAAGAATATCTTTGCCTTCTCCAAAGCACTGGCAGCAAAAGGTGGGTGGAGGTTGATCAAGTCTGGGGGTTTTTGGGCACAGGTAATGCAACACAAGTATATTGCTCCAGACATGATCGATAATTGGATCTGAAACCCAATTAAGACATACCTAGGAGGTTATGTGATTTGGAAGGCGGTGATTATATCCTTCCATATTATTGAACAAGATCTGGTATGGACTGTTGGTAATGGGCATAAGGTTAGGATAGGGTTGGATCCTTGGGTGGGATGTGACCAACAAAATCTGTTACCTGTGGGGACTACGGAAGCATTGCGTCTGAGAGGTTACATATTCCTACATCAACTGGCCGATCTTGATGTAATTCTCATGGGTAGACACGTTTGGCTTTCGGCCAACTCTTTTGGTTTGGATGAGGCTGATGAGTTGGAACGTGTTTGGTACTTCAGAGCTCTCAACCTTGACCATATTTTCCTGGGTAATCATGAAGATGAATTGTGCTGGGACGTAGATCCCTCGGATGCCTATACTCCCAAAGGTGGATATTTGCGAATCAGCGCAGACTTTGTGCGGGGGGTTCAGGTTTGGTGGTGGAAGCTACTGTGGAAAATTAAGAGCCCTCATAAGACGCGCCTGTTCATGTGGTGTGTACTTGTGAACAAGGTGCCTACTTGGGACTTCCTCCATAAGAGGAATAAACACGGGCCGGGATGGTGCATATTATGTAAACAAAGTGAGGAAACGGTCTGTCACCTCTTTCTTCACTGCCCTTTCATCAAAGTTGTTTGGGAGGTATGCTCGAGGGTATTGAAGGTCCCTTTTAGTTGGGAGGGGGCTACTTTGGATGGTTCTTGGTGGAATTGGTATCAAAACCCAATCTTTAATGAGTTCAGAGCTTTGCCTCTACTGGTTGTGTGGGGGGTGTGGGTTGCCAGGAACCAACTTATATTCAATGATAAATTTTGCTTGCCTGCACAAACCGTTATTTACTGTTGTGGACTCTTTCTTTCCAATAAACGGAATGGGCATTTTGGTAGCATTAGGGTCATCCAACCGGTGGAAATTGATCGAACCCAGCCTTCGGGTTTTTTTTACGGAGCTTGTCAAAACAATTACTGTGAGGGAGGGGCTTTATTGTATCTTTTGCCTAAACATTTCTTTGAAATGTCTTTGGGGCTGGGGGAGGGAAGTAACAACTTTGCAAAGATTTTGAGCCCCAAATTTCTTATCACCTATGCTCTTGAGAAGGGTTGTCGTAAGTTAACTGTTTATGGGGACTCAATGAATGTGGTTAAGTGGATTTCGGGAACTCAACATTGCCAAAATCTTAGACTCACAACATTTTGACAGCTATCAGGGATGCTACAACCACCTTTGACATTTTTGCATGCGTGCATGTTTATAGGGAAAATAACAAAGAAGCAGACCGAGCTTTGAAAGCGGGGCTTCTGTTGGGGCCATGGTTATGGAAGATCAAAGAATTTGCAGGTGGCATGGTACGGGAATTTTATCATCAGCCCTTCATAGATTGAGGGGTCTTCTACAGGTCATGGTGTTCTTCTTTTTCCTTTTTTATGGTACTACCTCGGATATTGGACAGATGAAGTAGACATTCTAAGGCTTTAATGGAAGGGTCTACTCATGGATACAACAGTTCATTTTTTGCATTTTGTGGCCTAATATATAGTTTTTATATAACAGCATATGTAATGATATTTTGTAAAGCTTTTGCTACCGAACCTTTGTTCATGGACACAGAAACTGGTATGTTTTCTGATATTGCCTAATAACAATTCTACTCTTCAAGAGTGAAGATGATCCAAATGTAATTTTGTACTCGCAAGATGAAATAAAATTACGTTTTTTTTCCAAAGTAAAAAAAACTTGTGCATTGAAGGGTGTAATTCCAGAAGTGCCTTCATCATTGTTGGGGTTGTTGCAAGATCTAAGCGAAATGGCCAATAATACAAATAGTAAAAAGAATTGCAATATACAACATGACAATTTCAAATATCTTAAAATGATAAAAAAAAAAATATAGTAACCCTGGAATAATTAGGGTTGAGTAAGAACACTATCCAATAATGAACAAGTTGTCCAAAAAATTGAACCTTCCCAGACCTTCTTTCTTTGTATAGTGCTTCATTTTGGACTTACACACACGTCGTTCCCCCGATTCATTACTTTTCGCGTGATGCTTCACTTTGGATTTTCACACCAAGCAATGTCCCCGATTCATTGATCTCTCACTCCTGCGACAATGAATAGGAAGGACTTAAAAATGTGTCAGAATATCTTAACTTGAAAATTACCTCTATCTCTGTGTTGTGTTTGAAAAGATCCTCTATGGCCACCTCGATCAACAACACAATTGCTTGTAGATCGTCTAATTTATACAGCATTGAATTATCAAAGTCAAATTTACAACGGCAAAATAGAGGCAAATGGTGAGAATGTATGATGTTTCATTTAATCTCATTTTAGAGCATCCCGTATTTGGTTTTCCCTTGTGATATTTGATATTACTATTTAACAAGGAATATGAAGCATTATCATGAAATCTACAACCACCCAGGCGTGCCTGGTCATCCATCATAACAGTAGATTATCAAAACTGCCCAAGTATAGACTGATGTTTTGGCAATATATCTATAATTCAATACACTGTGCGGTCTTGCAACGAAATGAAGCAACTAAATCAGCAATGTTCAATAATTGCAATAAAAGGATAGTTCTATACCAACGTTAGTGAACTCAAAGGATTATGAAGCGTGGAAGATGTGCTAAAATCCATGTAAGAATAAAATAACCATATGCAATGTAATTCTATATTGTATGGAATAACCATATGCAATGCAATTTTATATGGAATGGAGTTTATTGAGATTTGAATTAGGAATTCAGTTGCACTAAAAAGAAATTCTAAAGCACTGGAACAATAAGCAAGCCACGTGATATCATGAAACGTGATATCATGAAGCAGTTTCATATCAAGGAAAATGATATTTTGGCCCTCCTGATTTTAAAAAAAAAAAAAAAATTGCTAGTTATTAAAGAAGTGATTAGCCCTAAAGAGACGATGAGATGGATTTCAGTTCCTCAAACGTGAACGTGTGTGAGTGATTATTGACAAAGAATAAGTTCAAACATTACTACGCGTGCAACTCAAAATGTTGTCTTTTCAGAACCCTCAATTAATATCAGCAATAGTATAGTATCTTTATTAATATTGTTGTATCATGCAAGAGTAGAATTATAAAACAAAATCTCACCAGCAATACTATAGTATCTTCATTAATATTGTTGTCTCATGTAAGAGTAGAATTAAAAAACAAAATCTACCCACAAGTATATGCCAATAGAGTAGAATTAAAAAACAAAATCTACCCACAAGTATATGCCAATATAAGTGATTACTTGTATTACACAATTACATATAACGACCACACCAAAGTGGTTCCAATGCATGATATATATTAGTTCCAACCAGTGTTTTAAAACTCGGCCAAGTCTGAGTCTGAGTTGGCCAAGTTGACCTCGAGCCGAGCTGACTTGGCCTGTAAATCAGCTCGGGTGACCAGTTCAGTGCCGGACCAGCTTAGTCGATGTCCAACTCAGCCGGTTCGATATCGAACCAGTCAACTCGCCCGAGTTGATCCGAGTTGATGCATGGAGTAAAAACACGCTAAATTTTTAATTTTTTTTTAATTAATTCCTGAACTTCTGAACTTCAGATATGTCCTGCATGTCAATTAGAACTATGCCTATTCTTGTCTCTTAAACTTTTGACAATTTCTGCTATGGTCATTTAGGACTGGTAATTCTTGTATTATAAGTAGTTTACAGATCTTGTTACTGTGTTATTCTTTATGACCTGGAGTTGCTCTCCCATTGTGAGTGGGTTAAGCAACGTTGACACCCAATCGTTGCCATTTTGTTAATATTTCTTGTTACTGTGAGATACTAGAAGGAAATTGTGCATGGTTGGAACATGGAATGATAAGAACTCATGATATTTGTCTACTTTAATCAACAAATTGTATATGCCTCTAAGATTTTGGTTATATCTGAATTAGCAATTTAGCAGGTGGTAAAATAATAACTATATTGAATATGGAAAGAATCAAACAAAATAAATTAGTGAATTATGCCACTCTACAGGCCATTTAGGCCTTCTTTGACTATGTATTTTCATTTTGTTCCAATCTTCCAGATATGTATTGCACAATACACTTCGTGCCATTTTGATGTGTTCACCCATATATGGAAAGAATAAAATAAAATAAATTAGTGAATTATGCCTCAACGGGCCATTTAGGCCTTCTTTGATTATGTATTTTCATTTTGTTCCAATCTTCCAGATATGTATTGCACAATATACTTCATTCCATTTTGATATGTTCACCCTTATATGGTATATAGTATATATATGAGCAGACCTTGCATATTTTGTCTCTAATGTTTTGGAATCATGGATTAGAATCTTTAAAATGTATTTTGTTCTTTAAAATCTAAATACTTTGTGTTTTTTAGTGAACCGAGCCATTACTGATTTCATTGCCGAGTCTAAGTCCAAGTTGACCCTCATCCTTGTCCGAGTCTGAGTCCGAGTTTTAAAACATTGGTTCCAACAATGTTAACTAATTCCAAAGTGAAAAATATGTCACATCCTTGTCCGAGTCTGAGTCCGAGTTTTAAAACATTGGTTCCAACAATGTTAACTAATTCCAAAGTGAAAAATATGTCACATTCATAAATTAGCAGAGTTCTCGGGACAGATCATGCTTGTATACCACGGCACCCAATGTGAACCGAGCCATTACTGATTTCATTGCCGAGTCTAAGTCCAAGTTGACCCTCATCCTTGTCCGAGTCTGAGTCCGAGTTTTAAAACATTGGTTCCAACAATGTTAACTAATTCCAAAGTGAAAAATATGTCACATTCATAAATTAGCAGAGTTCTCGGGACAGATCATGCTTGTATACCACGGCACCCAATGTGAACATCAACAACACTTCAAACGCAGCAAAAGCACAGCAACATAAAGTGGGAACAAAATCGCACAAAAGTACAGCAGCTTAAAGTGGAACAAAATCTCACAAAAGATATCCCGCTGTAATAATAGCTTGTGGTAATTGCTTATCATCATATAGAGATTGCCACCAACCCGTGATCTGAAATCGATACTCGTAGAAAACCATAGAAATGATTTTAAACCATAGATTGCATTGTCGTAACATAAAGGCCATAGATTTCATTCTCATACATTCAATGGATGACTGCAAATTTCTCGCATAATGCTTTCCCATTCATGAAACTAATATTTCTGGTTCCTAATTGTTTGAGTTGATGGTGATATTAATGCATTCCCATTCATGAAACTAATATTTCTGGCTATATTTTGCATCACAGATTGATTCATAAGTTTCGATGCAATGAGAATATATAAATAGCCCAAGACACAAACAAGACTATACCATACGATCATTCAAATTAAACATTTACACAGTACAAATCCATAACAATTTTCTTCTCGGATCCAACCTCAACAAAATTACATGATTGTTTATCAATAACAAATTAAATACCCTCAAAAATCCGAAAACTAGACATCCCCAAAAGAGATGACCTTTCAACACCTGACGCCTTCCCTCCTGCCATTGCACATGAAAGATCAATACAAAATGTATAATTAACAGTGGAACAGGAGAAGAATAGAGAAAATATTAAAACCAGTCTGTAGCATACCTAGTCATTTATTTCTCAGAGGAGTTTGGCCCTCTCTTCTTTCCAAAAGTAAGCACTGCAAAATAAAGCCATAGTGTCAATCAAATCCATTTTCCACAAGTGTCCTGAAACAGAGTCCTTGCACTGGACATTCACATGTTTCAGCACATATGGTTACCAGATACAAATTTGGATACAAAGAAAATAACAAATCATATGGAAAATAAAACAATACAAAAACAGTATACAACTCACTAATACAAAAAACATGAAATTATTCAATATTTTAGAAAATCATAAAAAGTAGAATCCAGAAAGACATAACTAAATAGCAAGCATTCCACATTAAAACTTAAAAAAACATTAATATGTCATGCAAGAAAAACTTGAAAGAATGATAAATGTAATTTGAAACAGAGTCCTTGCACTGGACATTCACATGTTTCAGCACATATGGTTACCAGATACAAAGAAAATTACAAATCATATGGAAAAACAAAACAATACAAAAACAGTTTACAACTCACTAATACAAAAAACATGAAATTATTCAATATTTTAGAAAATCATAAAAAGTAGAATCCAGAAAGACATAAATAAATAGCAAGCATTCCACATTAAAACATAAAAAAAACATTAATATGTCATGCAAGAAAAACTTGAAAGAATGATAAATGTAACAATTTGAAAGCAGTCACATTCGATACAAAATATAAATAAAACATTATGATCCACGAATCATAAATGAAGGGTCGAGACTCTGTAACAAGCATTACAAGCATTACAGATTTTGGTGGACCAGAAAAATCCTTATATTGGAAAAAATTCACATATTTTAGGTGAGATAGGGTTCTGTGTCCATTCAAATTTTTGACTTAAAAAGGAGGGTATTTGAATAAGGTACAGTACAGTTTCAAATTTGGATTACATACAGAATATCCATTGACTAGTCGAATACATCTTCCTTAGAATGTCAGTTAAATCCAAATACAGGCTAGATTTTCATAATGGGTAATGCTGATTCATCATTAAACAGATTGTTTCGAGAGAGAGCAGCACATCGTTTTTTCTAAAAAGTTCAAAATTTATAAAATCTTAAAGATGAAATTTCCCAAAAAAATCTAACCAATTAAGTCTTATTGGTGATTTGGGACAAAATATTTACAGACAGTCCCAATACCCAAAAACCTGTGCCTATCCTCTTTGTTTCTTTGGAATTCAAGGAATGCTCAAAACAACTGTAAAAGAATGACCTTTGGATAACTTCATTGATAAATGGCAATAGGATTAAGGTGGATCCCAGAACCTGAGGCTGAATCTGCGGTCACATGATGCCATATGAGTGCATGCATGCACCTAGTGAGGAGATCTGTGATTGTGTGGCCATCTCCGCGTGGTGTTTGTGAGGCTGCTTGTGCAAGAAGGCAAACTACTCAAGGAAAGGTGATTTATGGAGGATGAAGAACGACATACAACTCATAACCTATTGTCAGAAAACCAAATATTTTGCTCTCTACCAGGTGTTGCATCTCTAGTGGAGAGACTGTCCCGCCCTTTAGCTGGCAATGAGGTCATCTCTGTCAAAAAAAAAAATTGAGAAACGATTACTCTGAGTCACAGATTCGAGGCACAAGTTCAATTGAAGGCGAAGGACCATCCACTGATCCGGATCTCCCTCTGATTGGTTCTGAAGGTGCTCCTCGGACAAAGTTGTCAATCCCCTCACACACTTGTTCCGGACTGGATTTACTTCAGGGAGATATTTGGTGTGGCGAACTTTCTAATGTGAATTCATCCCCTGCAGATAACCACAATGCCCGGCCTTTCGTTGGGCATGTAACCACAATGCCTAGTTCTAGGATTGGCATTAAGCATTTGCAAGGTGGTCAGCCTGTGGTAGTGGATGATTACTGTAAGAAGAGGAAGCAACAAGTCATAAACAGTCGTGGTGGGGAGAATTCTTTGGTGGTGGGGGAAGATACCGCCGTAAACTAAATTCTTGACTTATCCAGCCAAACTCTGGTGGGAAAACTCATTGGCAGAAGGGTGGGGATGGATTGCTTTTTATCGTGGATGAAAGGACACTGGAGACCAGGTTTTCATTATATTCCTGCGGCTCATTCATTAGTCAGAGGATGGATTGGTAATAGACGACCAAAAACGTCCACTATTCCTAACTATGAGGACAACTCTGACACCTTAACTGTAACTCTATCAGGCAACAATGAACCACGAGTTTTGGCAGGTCTGGCGGCAAAGGGTGGGGCGGTCTTTTCCTATTTCCTCGGAGATGCAATCCAGGGGTGGTGGACACTATCACTTATGTCCCAAAATAGGACAGTCACTGGTAATTGTTCCCTCTGGTGGTTTGGGAATGGATGTAGTAAGTGATGCAGGACACCCCTCTGTAGGTAGGAAATCAACTATCAAGCAAGCCCAGGAACAAGCTATATAAGACATCAATCAGGTTAAAACACATCTTATCTCTGGGGTCCTTAGAGTGGGACGAACCCCCTCAAAGGTTTGCCCATGAAAATATTATCTGTAAATAACTGGGGCCTAGAGGGACAGGCCTTGGTTGATCAGGGTATGGTTGATCAGGAGAGACCTGCGATTGTGCTGCTACAAGAAATTAAGGGGAAAGGGGATTATTTGATTTCTGAACTAACAAGTGGGAGGTTAGGATTTTCTAGCCTGGGATGCTGAGGGTTTATCTGGGGAGTTAATTATAAGATGGAACATGGATGTTGTTTTAATTATCATGAATAATTAGGTTAGGATTGTCTTAATGTCTATGGTCCATGTGAAGGTAGACAGCCCTTTTGGAATACCCTTACATCTCTTCAATGTATCAAGTCTGACAGTCTTGCTATCAGTGGTGACCTAAATTTGACTGAGCATCAGGGAAGATTGCAGGTAAAGTGCCAGACCTGACCGACTTACAGATTTCTTTCTGCTCTCATTTTGATAATGCCGGATAAGTATCTTGAAGCAATAAAACTTCATCCAACGTGGCTAAACAACAGGTCTGGAGCAGAGGCTGTTGCACATCTAGACAATTTTCTGGTACAGGATACATTAATGCAGAAAGTTGGCCAACTCAGAACATGTGTGGGTTTTAGCAGACAATCTGATCACTTTCCCATATGGCTTGAATTAGATCATATGAGATCCAAGCCAGGTACCCCTTACAAATTTCCAGTGTTCGTCCCCCAGGGTCAGGGGCGAGTCCCCCTCTCTCCCTGTGCCCCGGGGACTTCTGGCGAAACGTTTCCCAGCGTCCCCAAAATCAGGAAACTCTCGGAAATGCACAAGGGAGCGCATCCTCCTGTGCTGCAGCACGCTCCGGTGAAGGGGGCCTCCCTCGCGCTCCCCCTTGAAACTAGGGGGCTCCTAGACGCCCCCCCATGATTTTCCCAATTTCAGTTTAAAAATACGAAATTTTAATTTTAATTGTTGTTTTAGTCTCTATTTCAGACTTAGTCTTTAGTAATTTACTTTACTATTTTAGCATGCAATATCATTGATTCAATTTTTCAATTAGAATGACCGAAATTATATTTATTTTTTATTTTTTATAATTTTTATTATGACCTAGACGTTCCCCCGTCTCCCCCGAATTTCGCTAAAATTTGGTGGTGGTCTCCACACGTCCCCAATGTGTGTTTCCCCACTCCCGCGCTCCCGGAAACTTGGGGGAACATTGCAAATTTCACCCTTCCTAGGTTGTGGGAGAAGAATTTCAAGCTATTGTTAAAGGCAGTTGAATATCAAGATTCAAATGACAAATTTGAAAACGATCATGAGGAATTGTGTAAAGTGTTTGTATTATTAATTTGTTACATTCGAATTTACATTGCACAATGATGAATTTAGTATTTAGTATTTATTATTTACTTTTAGTGATTTACATGGGATGAATAATTGAATTGTTATTGCTGGGATTTAATAATTTATAATATTAATTTTTTATTTTTTATAATTTTTATTATGACCTAGACATCCCCCGTCTCCCCCGAATTTCGCTAAAATTTGGTGGTGGTCTCCACACGTCCCCAATGTGTGTTTCCCCACTCCCGCGCTCCCGGAAACTTGGGGGAACATTGCAAATTTCACCCTTCCTAGGTTGTGGGAGAAGAATTTCAAGCTATTGTTAAAGGCAGTTGATCCAATTTTTCCCCAGAGTCGAACTTATCAGCTTGTGAACAGTTTTCCTTCTCACTGGAACAAGTAAAGGACAAGGTAGCAGTTTGGGCCAGGGAGGAACGATTTCATTCCAGAGATTCCAAAGTCACTGAAGCAGAAGAGTCCATGGAGGACTCATCACGAGAAATGAACATGGCATATTTGATAAGGAGACTTTGAAGGAGCAGAGCAGATTCGAGTGTAAAAGGGATTTAAGGATATCCATAATTTTGGACAATCACTTGCTGCAAAATATTTGTGGGACATGATTTCAAAAGACAGTTTATGGCAAAAGAAATTGATTCAAAAGTACAAAGCCCTAGGTTACGTTTTGGAGTGGATAAGGATAGAAACATCACATCCAGAATGTCTCCAATCAATGGAAAGCTATGAGCTTGGCTTTTCCTGTGATTGGCTCTTACTTGGCATGGAAAGTTGGTA
Organism: Larix kaempferi; assembly: GCA_027924585.1. Taxonomy (NCBI): domain Eukaryota; kingdom Viridiplantae; phylum Streptophyta; class Pinopsida; order Pinales; family Pinaceae; genus Larix; species Larix kaempferi. The sequence continues at coordinate 2,532,138 of BSBM01001133.1, read as the reverse complement.
AGGTTTATCTTGTTAGAGTTGGTGCTGATAAACTCATGGGTTGTGATTGAAGAGTATTCCATTTTGAAGGACTTATCTATCACTCCCAGAATAATAGGAAAGCCACCCTAAACTTAATGTCAAACCCAGCCATTACATCTGTTTTGGTGACAAGGTTGGCCAAGGTTGGCTGAATGCTGAAGAATTAAACTTGACTAGTAATTGGAACCATGAATTGAAAAACTACACCGATGCCCTACGGAGAGGGCATATCAAACTTGCACATTTGGAGGATGTCCTTGTATGGGGGAGGAATGTGGTTGGAGACAACTATACTGCCAAGTTGGATTATGAGGCACTCTGGAAAGCAGGGATCAATGATGAAGACTGGTGGTAAAAAAAAAGTGGAAAGTGAAAGCTCCTCCCAAATCCATTTTATTCATGTGGCTTCCCCTAAATGATAAAGTTTTGGTATTGGAAATGCTCAAACACAGAAATAAGGAAGGTCTGAGTATCTGTCTCTTATGTAGGAACAATGATGAAACAAATGCCCACCTCTCTCTTTTGTTCATATTCTCAACAGATCTGGTGCGAGCTTGAGGTTCATCTGGGTCTTTCTACTTATGGTCAAAGGATTCAATCGAAGCTTGTTTTGCCGAATGGTTTACTAATTCGGTCTTGAATCCCGTCAGGGCCCTTCCTTTTCTGGTCCTCTGGCACATTTGACTGGCCCGTAACTCAGTACTATTTGAAGGAAAACTTGTTCCATCGCACAAAACTTCCACAATAAAAGAACAACTCTCAAAAACCTCCTAATTTGGTGGGATTTCAGGACGGATAAGTCCAGCCATGGTGTTTTTCTGATGGAGTTTGCAGGGATGAAATATGTGGTTGTGGCTTTGTTCTACATCAGTAATAATGGGTTGGGTACTAATAATTACAGTGAATTTATGGCTCGTATTCTATTAAAATTCTCTTTATCTCATGAATATGAATACCTTCAGGTCTTTGGCGATTCAAGTCTAGTTATCAACTGACTCTCCAGGACTGTACAGGTTCACCATATCAATCTGAGCCCAATGGCTGATCAGCTTAAAAATATTTAGAGAGCTGAACCAGATTTCAACTAAAGGATTTCATCGGAAGAATTTCAACTAAACATCAGATCAAAGAGATGAAAATAAAGTGAAAATAAACCAAAAAAACAGCTACACTTAAATTGGAATAAGAACGACCATTTAGGGATCAGGCCTTCTAAATCGGATTACCAATTAATTAATACAATATTGGTTTTCTTGGAGCAGCTACGGACATCTTCTTCCACCGTAAACTTTTAAAACTAGTTCACAGTTTACAGACCAGACTGTAGTATAAAAAACTTTAAAAACTTGGAAAATAGGCAACAAACCCTATTAAAAAAACAGTGCAGAAAAAGGGAAATGTATCAGAAAAAACTAGTTCCCAGCTATTTGTAAAAATGACTGACCTGCGGTGACAAACCGGCGGTTGTATTGCATTCGCTTGTGAGCACGGCCTCTAGGCTTCTTCTTCTTGTCTTGCTTCGCCACCTTGGGCGTCTGCCCTCTCACTTTCCCTGCTCGGGCAAGGGAACCATGAACCTTACCTGCACCCACTCGTAACGAAAAACCCTTTAAGACTCCAGTATTTTAATGGAATAGCCATAAGAAGATGAGAAAAAGAAGAACCCATGCAACAAGAGCCCCTTGGGACTCCAAAATATTGGTAGAAACACCTAGCGCCATGAGAAGACGCAGAGAGAAAACAATAAACGAGATGAAAAATAGATCTGGACTTACTCATTGTGATGCAGCAGTTTCTATGCTGGGATACAATCTGAATATCCTTCGATTAGCCGAGACTCTTGCAACGCCACAACCAAATTGAAAAGTAAAACTTCGGCTGATTAGGGTTTATCTTTATACTGTGGTTTTAGGGTAAGGATTTTAGCTTTAGGATTTGGACCGTGTGTGGCTTTTCTTCAATTTTTAATTACGTCGAAAATCGAAATACTGTGATTTAATATTTCATGATACTTATTAATAATAATTTAATTTTAAAATCGAAATACTGTGATTTAATATTCAAATATTTCATGATATTATTAAATAGCAATTGTTTCATGAGGTGCAAATGAACTTAGGAAGGAAAAAATAAATTGGGAAGTAAAAAAGGTAATAGTGTTTTTCTTATGAATAATCACTGTTACATGTTGGAATCCAACCTCATGATGGTCTTCTACCCAATGTTGTGCAACTCAATAACTCTTTGTTTATGATTCTAGAGCCACCATGTTTGTTGTATCATGGACTAGCCATTATGTATGTGTAGTGTTTTCTGAGATGGTTTAAACATATGGGTGCTTTGGTACTTGTGGACATTCAAATGAGAACTTTGTTGGTACTTGTGGACACTCAAATGCTCTACCTTCATCAAGGAGGTTATGTAATCCACAATGTTCAATTTCAACAAGCTCTAGAGATTGTTGGGATTTTATGAGCTATGTTTCCATTTTAGAAAGTATGTGCATTTCTCTTTAAATGAAAGTAGCATAAAAGTATGGATAATATGTTAGTTAAAAAGAATCTAAGCTATAATGGATATACATGGAATGAATCTAAGCTATAATGAACCTATAGTTGCAATAAGTATATGCATTTCTCTTTAAATGAAAGTAGCATAAAAGTATGGATAATATGTTAGTTAAAAAGAATCTAAGCTATAATGGATGTACATTGAATGAATCTAAGCTATAATGAACCTATAGTTGCAATAAGTATATGTGCCTTTCATCTTAGATGTATTTGAAAAGATAGAACTATTTCTTAATTGAGTACATGGATTTTAAGTGTTACGTAATATTCTTGATTCCTCTAATGTTTTTCATAGATCCCTTTAAGGATATCCAGAACATTACGATAAAAGTCTTGAGGGAATTTGTTCACATGCTAATTGCCTTGGATTTCTTCGTAGAAAACACAACCTTGTAAATTCTCCTCTAGATATGGGCCTCATTAGAAGGTTGGTTTTTCAGTGATTAATTATCCTTAGAGAGGATTCCAAAAAAGGTAGCAAGGAACGGGGAGCTATGAGGATTCCAACGAAGGTAGCAACGAATGAATTGGCCTAGTCTACCTCCCCTTGTTCTGAAAGGTGGTTCTCCGTCTCTAGGAGATATTCCATTATTTATGAAGTTTTTTGTCTCTAGGAGATCATCATTGCACCTTGACCATAAATTGGGTAGACTCCTTGCTAACAACAATCAGTGAAAACAATCAAAATGTAGTAGAGGTTGTAGTAGAGGAAATATTGAATAGGAAAAAGTAACCATTTTGAAATGTACACATACTATGAGTTTAAAAGGAAGTGATATTAGAAGGTAAGCATAATGCTTGGACAAAGATGCATTGATGAAATGGGAAACTATCATTTCGTCGTATATTGTATTGACCATTGCATCTAATGGGATCAACCATCTTGAACTTTGAAGTCGTTGTATTTCAAAACCCTATCCAGTCATTTAGAAATATTTTAATCTTCCATGGTGATTGAAAAATTATCCATGGCCTCAAGCTACTACAACAAAGCACTAAATACAGAAGCTGAATTAGAAATGAGGATTGAAAAAAGTCCCACATGGTTATGATGGACAATAACATGCAACAATTGATATAATTGTTGAGGCAAATATTTGTGTGTCCTTGTAGTGAAGGGTCATTGCTTTTCTTTCTTTAGCCATTTTTGGATTCGATGAGACCATACAAGTTCGTGGCAATACATGGAAGCTATGAGATGTAATTATTTAAAAGTCATGTATGCATTCACTTGAAACTCCATTGGTTTGTGTGTGATTAAGAAGTAGTGTGTTATGATGTTGAAATAGTTGTAAATCACAACAAAAGGCGTTTGGTGGATAGGTATGGCAGGCATAAAACAAAAGACATATGACTTGGGCTTGTGCATTTGAGTTAGGGTCTATTGCAAGTCTTTGTAATCTTTAATCCATTGATCCATTTATATTTACTTATATTATTGTGAAATTGAATTGAATATTAAATGTATAATATTAAATTCAATTTAACAATAATAAGTTGGCTTACTACAAATGTTTTTATATTCTTTAAGAGTTACTGATGGCCCTATACTCTATGAACACCCACCAAGCAATTCAAAATAAATAAACGTTGTGTATTTCCTTTTCAATTTATAAAAACATATGTAAAAACAAATTATATTTACAAAAATAATGCAAAAATTAATATCAATATTTTTATAATTTAGTAAAGACAAAACACATCACATCAATTTTGTTATCCAATCAAGAATAATAGTTATATAAAATTCTTAATTTTTAAAATTACCTTAAAACAACAATGTTCCCAAAATATAATAAATTTGAAGAAATCTATTTTTAAAAAACAAAACAGTATTCTTCTACACTAAAAGAGGTTAATAACTCTCGAAAGCAATTCACATAATTTCACAACCTCACCCAACCCCACCCATTCCTCCCTCAAAAACCTTAACGTTCACCTTAGTCAAACCATGGCCTTTATCATCCTCCTATTATTTTCAAACCATTATGTAATCATGAGGGGAAGACATATAAAATATGTATTCAAGCAAGAAAGATTTGATTCGAATGAGGAAACGTCAAGGGATCATCTTTCCAATTTGTGTTATGACAAATGGTTATCATGGGTACACTTTGAACTCAAAAGTCTTATTCAACATAATTCCCTTAGAATTCTCTCACTATTAGGTCATGACTCTTTCCTTAGAATTCTCTCACTATTAGGTCATGGTTCTTTTAAAAGTATTATTCTACATAATTCTCTTAAAATTCTCTTAGAATGATATGATTATTTTAGGACAATATTTTTTTTTTTAAAATGGATGCTCCTATTCTCTCTTCATGCCTTCTTATGTGTAAAAGCTCTGTTATGAGTCACAAACTACCATACATATCTAATGAATTTTATTTTCAATAAACCATAACTAGAAAAATTCATTGAATCAAGATCATTAAGACTTTTATAAATAAACAAGAGGTGTTACTTGAGGATCTCTACCTGTTTATTGCTCAGCAACAATACCTTAGCTAACCCAACTCTATTGTTGAATGGTTTCCTTTGCAAACTCATATACTAGGCATCAAGCAATTCATTCATCCATCATCAAGGAGCAATGGTGCTTCAACTATGCTTGTCTAGAACTTGTAAATGGCATGCCTTATTCCAATGACAATCGATCGTTCAATGCTCATCATCCCCATAGTCTTTTCCATGCATGATGACCTATGATTTATAGAGAAACAAACTCACCTGGATTTGGTTCGATTTAGATTTATTGAATTTTGTTTGAGTTTTTCCTTTTCTAGACCTAGATTTTGCAATCTTTGTAGATGTTTTAATATGCACATAGTTTTTGGAGTTGTCGCGTTTGAGGATAATAGTCTAACATAAGAGGAAGATTTGATAATTAGGGAAATGTTTCTACTATGGGTAGCATAATGGAATCACAATATGGATTATGCAAGATGGATCCAATTCAATGTATGCAATGGACTTGCATCTACTTTTGAAATTTGACCACAAGGGACATGAACATATGTCGATCATCGTGCACCAAAAGGGAGTTGAACATCTATTGATTATCGTAGCAACTCTAGGAATGTCAAATAGTATAGAAAATTTACTTCCAATATACCTTAATGAACCATTTAAAACATAATGTTTCATCCATGGCTTCTCAATATGGGCTGAGAAAATTTTACAATAGAATGTTTCATCTATGGTTTATCAATATGGATGTGGTGTTGCAACATTTGGTGTCTCAATATTGGTGTGGTGTTGTGGGATCCATGGAGAGGGTAGCCATAGGTTCTAATATTGGGAAAAGGCTAACTACTACACCCCATAAGCACACAACCCCTGCACGTTGGATTTGTCATTCTAAAAGTAAACTCTAAGAATTAGAGCTCTTGAGAGGAGGAGTGTAATGTCCCCATTTTGACCCCTTTTTCATTTAAATCGTAAATGATGTAAATATTGTTATTTAATCATGGTGAGGAGCTCAAGGCCAAGGCCCCACCATTGATTTAGCGTTTTATGTATCGGCAATTAAAAATAGATGCCTATGGTTCTTGTGCTAGATAGGCACAATGTAAATAAGACATCATGTAAATACGAATTTGAATGAAAAACCCACAACTAGCTATGCAATGCAACAAAGAGATGGGGGCATGATTCTACAAGGAATAGGGAGGGAAATTATTCAAACCCTTGAGCCAATGGTGTTAATCCATGTGTCAATGAGAAAACTCATAAACCACCAACTACCCATTTGGGGTTAGGGACACAATCATTTAATTCTTCCATAAATTGGTTGAGGCAGTTAATGCCTTGGGAATGAAGAGGTATGGCAGCCAATTTCGTGTATGGGCAAGCCATCAACCTGGGAAATCGTATTTTGTCTCCTGGGGCAAGAAAACACCCATGAAATGGTGCCCAAAGCCATTTTGAACTAACAGTATTTCCTCTCTCACACAGTCTGAACTACTGGGTCTTTCCCCATCACGTTTTTCACCATTTTTCCTGCATTTTCCATGCCTGGGAGCTCGTTTTTGCATTGTACAGCAGCTGGGAGAGAAGGGCCACAATTTAGGACTGTGATAGAGGTCGTTTTTGCCCCAAAATGCCCATGGACGTTTTTCTAAAAACGATTTATGCTTCCTGGGGTTTTCCCAAACCTCCATTGTTCATTTTTAACCTTCCCACGTTTTTCTGAAGCTCAGGGAATCATTTTCATGCATCCCACTGTAAAAACGTTTTTCCTCATGCCCAGCAATTGTGGTTTTGTTGTTATGTGCATCCCTGTTTTGGTTTGAGTCTGTGAGCAAGAGATTTGGAGTGGTAGTGGACAGAATTGGCTTGATAAACCTAGTGGGGGAGACAACCTCTCAAGAAGATCAAGAGGGCTTTGGCTACTCTTCTATGCACACCCTGAGAACACTAGATGGGAAAGGTATGGCTTGAGGGACTGTATAGCAGTGAAAAGAATACTTCCTTGTGCTGGGTGTGTAGGTATTGTGGGTGCCAAGCTAGATAGATCTTGTAAGGTTATCCCTGGCTCTATGCTTGAGCTCACTAGCTTAGCAATTCTTCCTTTCCATTTCCTAGCAGCCTGATAAACCCAATTGTAGATTGGCTTGGCTCATCTTGGTGTATGCTTGGCTATGTGTGAGTCTGTTGTTCCCTGGTTCCTTGTAGAAATCATGCCCAGCTCGGGGGGTGGCAGTTGTATCAAGAGGTTGATAAGCACAACTTGCCTATGGTTGGGTGGAACGTTGCAATTGCATAGCCAATTGCTTGGGACTACTTTGTTATAAGATAAGTACTCTCTTTTATAAATTCTGCAATGTCTTTATTTAATGGCTGTCACAGAAATGTTGAATGTATGTTAGATATTAAACATGATTTTTAATTCCGCTGTGTTTCTATAACATGCACATGTATATGTCTTTTTTTTTATCAATGAGTTTTTACTTAATAGATGTGGGGCTAGATGCCCGGTTTTAGCATCACGATCCTCTCTATCATGCTGGTATGATAGGAGGGGACATTACAAGGAGGCTTAATGAGATTTATATTCTTACAATTTGTAATACCCCCTCTGCAACTTCAATTCTTCTACAAGGAAAAAGGAAATGTATTGCTATTATTATTATTATATATATATATAGGGAAGATTTGAAAGAAATATTAGATATATAAAAGTATTTTATGATTAGGGTTTTTTGGTTAAGGAGAGGGTGGTTAGGGTTATTTCTTTAGAAGCCTTTTGAGAAACGCTTTTTCATTAACAGTTATTGGGTTCTTTTCCACCATAGTCGAAGGGAGTCTCATCCTTGGTTGTTCTGGAGAAGGACGAGAGTGTAACCCCTTTTTCAGATAGTGATGGTTATCACTCTTTTGTGGATAAAGCAGAGGAGAGGATGAGAGTTGTTCCATTCTTTAGGGAGCACATCTTTAGTAAAACCTTGCTAGAATTGAATGAAGAGCGTAGCTCTCGAGTTGAACCCTTCTTTTGATACCTCTGTGAAGGAGAGAAAGACACATCTCTTTGGATCAATCTCCTGGTTTTCTCTATGAAAGAGAGGAGAGGCGCAAGCAAAAGGGGGAAAGGACCCCAATCTTCTTTTTATTCTACAACGATAATGGTGATTTTTTTGCTAGCTGCCTTACGAGATGAAGAGGAGCAACGAATACCAAGAAAGTTTTGCTCACTCTAGTAGTACCTATCTTTTGGGGGTTTTATTGCCAGAGAGAGGAGAATTTGACTATTTCAGGTAAATGTATTGTTTTTTCTCACTTATAATTACAGTGAATAAATGATGCAAAACCTATCGTTGTGGGTTTAATTCTCTAGAGGAAAGAATGGATACTATGTAGTTTTACAAATAGAAATGACCTCAACTCATAGGAGATCGATCCTCATATTTAGACCTTATGTTGATTATGTTTGGGTTGGACTCCTCGGTGGGAGCCATCATTACTTTGTTATATATACATATTATGTTAAAATTACATCAAATCCCTCTCGTTTAGAATGTACACTCCATCACCTTTGGTTTGTTTTTTACTACATAAGTTTGGTTGCTTGGCTTCTCCATGAGAAAGCCAACCTTTACATATTTACATATATAAATATGGGTAGTGAACTGTGTTGTTTTGGTTCCTCGGTGGAAGTCAACGTTCCTTTTGTTCTATATGTAATGTATAATCATGGATTGGTTCTCGGATGGGAGCTAATGCTCTGCCTTTTGTGTTGTTTTTGTGTAAGTCATGGCTAGTTCTTTGGTGGGAGCCAAAGATTTTCTGTCATATATACCCGAATTCCCAAAATAGCATGGAGGAATTTGGGTACATTACACAATTTGATATGATAATGGATTTAGCTTTGTATATAAAACTTTATGTTGTTCATGGAGTCTTTGTGCCAAATTAATAATCATTATCTATTTTTATTTGGTGATTTGGATGTTCATATTTCTTCTAAAACTATGGAGTCATCTCTATTTTGTATTGTACTAAGGGAGTTTGGCTTAAGCAATTGAGCAGCCCCACTTTAGCAAGAGACGAAGACCATCCATGATTATTTGGATTTTGCAAATATATGTGGAAGGTGTTTTTCCATCTCGTGAACTCATAATCTTATATATCGTTTGCTAGTATTAGTGTTTGTCACATAATAATTCCCTTTCACATTAACAATTTTGTTGCATATGTAGATTGTGTATGGCTAACCAGGCATAGTACTTGATGTACACCTCTGTCTCTTGTCTCAGTCATTCAATAAATTATGCCCAGTGTTGTATCATGTTAAAAATTGCTTAGGGTTCTACCTCTGCTCTCTTGTCTCTCGGAAAAACATCTTTTATCCCTAGCATCCAACATTTATATATTTATTATTTGAACATTGCTTAGGGTTCTACCTATCCTCTCTTGTCTCTAAGAAAAACATGTTTTATCCCTAGCATCCATCATTTGCATATTTATTAGTCGATCTCATCCTGTAGTCATCATTTGCATATTTATAGTTGATTTCATTTGGGATTGGGTTGATCTAATTTGTAGAAATTACATTAACTAAAGTTGGTAAAAATAAAGGTTGTTTGCCCCTTCTTAATATTTTGAATTAAGTTTGATTAATAAGTGCTTCCTACTACTATACTTTTTTTTGAAACTACACATTACACTTACCAGATAAGCATGGACTTTTAACTTATTATTTAAAATTTATTCATATTCATGTTATTTCATTTGCATTAAACATTAAAGTACTCATATAGCTTCACATTGTTATATATTGTGAATTTCAAATTGCTTTACTATTGTAAAATCAATGCTAGTTTCAAAATTTGAAGAATTCATGTATATTTTAAATTTTATAGAATTTGAAAAATACATGTTTCTATATCATGAGATGTTTTTTTTTCCTTTTTTAGCCATGTTAAATTTTTTCCATTACAAATTTTTTCCATCTCTATTGATATCTATATTTATATTAGAATAGTACTATTTAAATTATTAAAATTAACATTATATGATTGCGAAAATCTATAAATTTATAATTAATAAAATACAAAGATTATATTATTGTTTTTTACAAATAGTTAACATTAACTTAATATTCTTTCTATTTTATTAAAAAAAATAAAAAATTATTTCTTCATATTCTATTAAATATTTAAATAGTTATTTAATTTCTCAATTTAAAACAAAGATGTTTTAAATTATTAAAATTGCCAAAATCTACAAATTTATAATTAGTAAAGTACAAATATTATATAATTATTTTTTTACAAGTGGTTAATATATATATTTTTTTTTTTCATAAGAAAAAAAGCATAATTCCATTCATCCAAAGAGATCAGAATTACATTCAGTATTCACTGTAACAGTGAATTGACCATATCCAAAAGTATGGTTCACTTGATGAGACTGTTACGTCTTCTTTCAAAATGCAAAAAATGTTGCTTCCCTATTTTCCAAAAAAATATATATGGTTCTGTCCCAACGGACTGTCTTGCTATTACAACTTCAAAAGTTTTTTAAATAACAACCATTCATGCTGATTATATAAAGGAGTGCTTAAAACAGAATTTAAACATAACTTTATCAGCATCATAAATTGTTTTAAGCAATGTAAGGTCTGAGAAAGAACTCAGTTCTTTGTCCATCCTGCTCTTCGACTACTTTCCAAGTGCCGAGATCCATGTTCTGCCCTTCTTTGGATGCCTGGTCCGCTTTTTGGTTATTTTCCCTGTAAACATGCCGGCATATGAAATTGTCAAAGGATTGTTTGAGCAACTGAATAGCGTGAAGAACATTAGCAAGTCTAAGAACTCTGCATGCTTGAGTTTTGTTGGTCCAATTTATAGCATTCATAGAATCTCCATAAACCGCCAGCCTAGTAATGCCCCGCTCAGCTGCAAAGATGAGTAATAATTTTAAACTCATAACTTCAGCAAAGTTGTTTGATCCCATTCCAAGTCCCATAGTGTTAGTAAAATAGTGAGAATCGGATAAATAAAGAACAGCTCCCCCACCGCATATCTCATTGCTAGCAGCTCCGTCAAAGAACTCCCACGGGTATGTTCTGTCAATCTCCACTTCCAGGTTACGTCGCTGCTGTGCAGCCCTTACATGTTCGAGGTATGCCATGTAAAGACCCACCGCCATAGTACAAATAATTTCTGGTGTGCAAGATTTATCCTGAAAAATAACCCCATTTCTTGCCAACCATATCCCCCATATGATCAGCAGTGGTAGAATCTTCTGTTTTTTAGTGTTCGCCCATCTCCACCAGCGCTCCCATGCAACACCAACAGTGGTTCCATCCCATCTGCAGTCAAAACCGACCAATTTTGTACATTCTTTCCAAACAGCAGTCGTGAACGGGCACATGATGAAGATGTGTGTTATGGTTTCCAAATCCATCTTACACAAAGCACACCATCCCGGGCCCTGGAAATTTCTTTTCTGCAAAATATCCCAGGTCGGCACCCGATTTTCTAAAGCACACCACATAAAGAGTCTGTTTTTTTATGGGAATTTTAGTTTCCACAGTGATCTCCACCACCAGACCTCATCCCGAATAGCTGCTCCAGCACTAAGTACATGATAGCCCATCTTTGGAGTATAGTTCCCTGCCGGATCAAGTTCCCAAGTCATTACATCCTCCATATCCGAGATATGTATGCCAGCCCGATTCAACCCATTGATGTAATTACCCAGAAAAACAGCCTCCGGATCCCCCAAGCCCAACATATCCGCTGTTTTCCAATGTTGTATCCACGGTGCATCCGGTCGCTGAACCGCCAGTTGATTAAGAGTGTAAATACCCCGATTTTCCAATGATTGAATAACATGATCGGGCAACAAATGTGATTGTTCACTCCCGATCCATGGGTCTCTGCCAATTCTCACCTGTTCACCATTACCCACATCCCAAGCCAGATTATTCTCCACCAGTGAGAAGGATTTAACCACTACCTTCCATATCATGGATCCCCCAGTATGTGACTTCCGAGGGCTCCTTATCCATTCCTCCATACTAGTGTCTGAAAGATACTTCCTTATAATAACCCTAGTCCATAGACTGTTAGTCTTGATAAGTCGCCATCCTCCCTTAGCTGCCAGCGCCTGAGCAAACAGAAATATATTTTTTAATCCCCAACCCCCAAGACCTTTAGGGACAGCAATCCTCTTCCAATTGACCCAAGGGGTAACCTGACCTTCCTTCTTACCACTCCACAGGAATCGAAAGCATAACCGCCTGATCTGTTCAAGGATTCCTTTGGGTATCCAAGACAAGGACATCCAATATACAGGGATGGCTTCTAAGACGGCCTTAACCAGAACCAGCCTGCCAGCACGAGACATCCACTTGTGACTCCAAACATTCAATCTTTTCTCCACCTTGCCAATTAACCATCTCCAATCCTTCTTAAGATATATATTTGCTTTAAGAGAGAATCCCAGATATTTCAAACCTTCATCAAGAGTAGATAATTTAAAAGGGAAGTTTTCAACAAGTGCCCGTTCCTCCTCCAGTCGAAGCAAATGGGTAGTAAGAGTGGACTTATCAGCATTAATATCCATCCCCGTCGCTTTAGAGAACAGTTCCAGGATCTCCTTCAAAGACCGAGTATCCCTTCGTTCTCCTGAACAAAAGATGATGATGTCGTCCACAAATAAAAGATGAGTAACAAATAAACGATCCCCAATGTTAATGCCTTTAAACCGCCCCTGTAGTTTAGCATCCATAATTGCCCTGCTCAAACCTTCAGCCACCAGCAGAAAGAGTAGTGGGGAAAGTGGACAGCCTTGCCTAAGGCCTCTTTCCGCATGAAAAAAAAGGGTGGCAGCTCCATTCAATAACACAGAGAATGATACAGTAGTTATACATGACATGATCCATCTAATAAAATTTAAACCGAAACCCAAATGAGTTAGGAGAAGCCGGATATAAATCCAACTCACCTTGTCGTATGCTTTGGACAGATCAATTTTAAGAATAGCTCCTTTGATGTGCCGCGTCTTCATGCTGTGTAGTCCTTCCTGTGCCACCCCTATAGCCTCATGTATCTGACGTCCCTCAAGAAAGCCAAACTGTTCAGCTGTAATATGTTCAGAAAGTGTTACCTTGAGTCTCCGTGCAATGACCTTCGACACAATCTTGTAAATACAATTGCACAGAGAAATAGGTCTGAACTCAGAGAGAGTAACCGGATTATCAGTCTTTGGTATGAGGGCTATAAAGGTAGAATTGAAACAGGCAGGAAGCCTCCCATTCAACCGAGTATCCTCAACCACCTGTAGGAGATCCAGTCCCACAATCTCATACAGTTCTAAAAAAAATTCCACAGTCCATCCATCCGGCCCAGGGCTCTTGTCTTTCTGAAAGCTACCAAGGACCTCCTTCAGCGCCTCCTCAGTAACAGCCCTCATCAGTCTCCTATTATCCTCCTCCTCAGCAAACCGTGGAAATAATTGAGCAATCCTAATAACTTCAGCAATGGAGGCCTGTACAGGAGCCTTAAATAATTGCTGGAAATGACCCACCCCGCATCTAGCTTTTCCTTCAAAGTCGAAATGTTCAGTACCAGCTTCATCTTTCAAGCTCCAAATAGTATTGACCGCCTTCCTCCCCCTGGCATATGCATGAAAAAATTTTGTATTCTCATCTCCACTTTCCAGCCAGACCGCCCTGCTCTTGAGTCTCCAGGTTTCCTCCTTTTCCAACAAGAGTTTATTTCTAATGCCTTCCTTCCTGGCCATTTTAGCCTTGGATTCCAAAGTCAGGAGACCCCCTCCATCCCCCTCATATATCAGTAGTAGTTCATCCTCAATCTGCTTCAAAGCAGCATCATCCCTAATTTTCTTTTCAAAGGCCCACTTTTTAACAGCTCCTTTTAACCGTTGAATGTTCTCAGCGAACTGAAATGCCCCAGTACGAGCATGATCCACATCATACGACCTCCAAAGGTCCAGAAAGAGCTCTTTAAAAGAATCATCACTAAGCCAATTCTTGTTAAACTTAAGTGAGCTTGGTGGATTATCAGGTCCTCGCCTGATCTCAATAAAGATAGGAAAATGATCTGAATCCCCACCGCTCCCAACCCACTGTCTGATTTGTAGAAATCTGTCCACCATCTGTTCAGCCACCAGGAACCGATCCAGTCTTTTTGCCACCCGAGCCTCTCCACTCCTGTTGTTCCTCCACGTGGGTTTCATCTTGATAGGTTCAATATCCAGCAAATTCTTATGAACCAACTTCTGTTGAAAGTACCCTGCCAAAGGATCCACATGTGCCAGTGGTCCCCAAACTTCTGAATTCCCTAAGGTGAAGTTTAAATCACCCCCCACCAGAACCGATTCACCATCAAAGAGCGGATCCTGCAATAGTGATTCCCAGAAAGGCGCCCTATTAGCATAAGGCCCGTAGACATTAACCACAGTGAAGCAAGTGCCCAAATCAACAGAGAGGAATTCAGCTCCCAGCACAGAAGCCATTCCCCAAGCATTAATCAGTTTAATCGCACAATTTTTCCATCCCACAGCCAACCCCCCAGAGCGACCCCTCACATCCAGGGTAATAAAAGTCCATCCCGCCAACCAATGTTCCAATTTCTCCTTGATGATAGTACCTAAACCTAAAGTCTCTTGTAGCATAATCACATCAGGGTGTTCAAGAGTAAGCACCCTCATGAAGGATGATTTCTTTTTTGGCCCAGCCAGACCCCGACAATTGAAGGACATGATCTTCATATCCGCACATTCGTCCGGGCATTCACTGCTCTAAGTGCCCTCTCGATAGAAACTTGTTTCCCATCCCGAAGATCCAGACGGGCTCTGTTCTGTGCCTTAGATAAGTGAGACCTACGGCCTCTGCCCCTCCGGGCCGGCACCTTCGTCTTTCCCAAACCCCCCCCAGAAATTTTAGTGCAGGAGCGGAGATTATACCCAGATGCAGATGATTCGGGTGAAGAAGGCTCAGAGGACATATCCACCTTCCCAGGATCCGGTTCTATAGAGATCAGTTTGTCCTCCAGAAGAATAGGTGGCAAATTAGGAAAGTGTGCATTAGGTTCATCCACCGGGTAAGTATAGCACCCACATGAGGGCGAAACAATAGTAAGAGGAGTAGTCTCAGAAAAACCCGACAAAGATAAATTCTTCAGTCCCTCAACCCAATCAAAACCGACCACAGAGCACCGATTGATAAAAAGATGTACAGAGGGTGTAAAAGAAAAAGAAGGAATACCCGGCATGGAAGGTCCCGGCACTTCAGCCACAGCCGACGAATTGGAACCAGGATAGTCCTCGGATGTATCAATAAGGTTTCCATCAAGATTGTCCCGTACCGCTTCAGAATCCTGGCCAGCAAGTTCCATCACATCAACATTCCGGTCCCCACCCAATTCCACCCGCTCAGTCACCGGCTCATTGATCAACAGATCCGGGGGTTCTTCCATAGTATCCATACCCGAAGGGTTTTGCATCCCCCCATTCAGTGGATGGGCCGTTATCTGACAATCAGACTCCGGGTGACCATAGACATGGCACCGCCGACATCTGAAGGGTACATTCTCATAGTCCAGCAGCTGTGAAATACTTACAGGCCCCCATTCCAGATTTATATGCTCCGGCAGACCTTCACGAACATTTAAATTTACCAAAATTCGAGCAACCTGCTTGTAATGCGTCTTCAAAAAGGAGAGATCAGCTTCCAGGAAATTTCCCAGAATATCCCCAATCTGACGAAAATGACGAATATCCCAGAATTGCAGAGGAAGTCCCGGTAATCTTACCCACACCGGGGACAAATCAATTCTCTCCCGACTCGCATCAAATAGAGGATGCCAGGGCTTCAACAGTACCGGCTTCTGTTTCAAATGCCAATTCCTGTTCAAAATTTTGGGCACATCTTCCGCAGAACGAAGTACCACCGCAAACCACCCACGGAGCAGCATGTCCACCTCAGGAGTGTATCCCAAAACCTCTCGCCACTGTGAATCCACCCAAGCCATCACCGTGGGCCGAGCAAAAATTCTGCCCATAACCCTACCAACCAGCGTCAAACAAGACATCTCAAGGACTCGTTCCCAGGCAATGTCCTCGCCTACAGCATAGCTACCCACAATGCGGGTTTTAATCCAGCTTCTCTTCCTACGCCTGCTAGGTCCTTTGCGAGCAACCCCGGCCCCCAAATCAGTCCCAACGCAAGCCTGCTGAGACCCACCAACCGTCGCAGGGCTTCCAAACCCCCGATGTTCATTTAAAGCCAGAGGCACGCGCAAATCCCCTCCATTTTCACCTCCAACCGTCCCAACCAGCTGCTGAACCTGACGAGCCACACCTTCATCTGCAATCTTTTCAAAACCTACCATAGCTTCAAAGCCATTCTGTAACCCTGACACCGGAAAGCCCAGGTTCCGTGCAAAGAAATCATCAGCCTCTCTCCAATCCGGACTACCCAAGATATCCACAAACAAACCATCGTTTTCCAGATTTCCCGGCAAACAAGGGGAGCATGTCGAATATTCCGAGGTCAATATTCCATTTTCCGGCCTCACCTGCCCCATCCCGGTTGATACAGGACTACCAGGCCCCATCAGTGAGAAACCATCCAGGCCCCCCATCTGTCCTCCACCTAGCGCCCCCCAGACATCAAAAGCCTCCAACTGTACACCAACGAATGCTGCCATGTACATACCTGCACCGTATCAAGAAACCCAAAACTCCAGCAATAAACCCTTCAAAACCCCTCTGCTCCGACACGAGCACCAGAACCCTGACGACACACAGAAAACGTCCAGCAGCTGATTAAAAAATTATACCCTTCCCCTAGTAAAAACATCCTCCATCGTTTTCTGTAAACCACGGTAAGGTGACAGGGAGAGGGTTGGCATCGACCTCTCCCCTACCGCGATCGGTAGCTCCCAGCTACCATCCACCCCCGTGAAACCCTACCTCCATCGCAGAGCCGCCATCATCGTATCTTGTGCACTCTTATGAATCAAAATGCTTCGATGTCTTATTTAGAGCATTTTTTTTATTCTTGTGTGTCTAAAACTCCACAAGTGGTTAATATTAATTTAATACTATTTTCATTTTGATTAAGAAATAACAAAAAACAATTTATTTCTTGGTATTTTATTAAATATTTAAAAAACTAAAATTGTTAGTTAATTAAATTTTCATAAAATATTATTATTTCATTTTCTTTTAAACAATTTAAAAAGAATAATCAACCATTTAGATAATGAAGTTAATGTTTCTCTAACAAATAGATAAAACCAACATAGATCCAAATCCTAGGCTCTATCAAGCGTTGAGAGGGATCAAATCTCCCGAGGTGCAAACCTCTCCTTGAAAAGCTCCTTGAGTGCAATACCTGAGCCATCTAATCCTAAGCTCGAAAGTCTATAGTTTAAGTCTCATATTTACTTCTTGCTTTGTATTATTCTTTTTTGTTTATGTCCAACATAATATTTATTACTTTTTACTTTGTATTATTCTTTTTTGTTTACTTTGTATTATTTTGTTACTCAATAAACACTCTAAAATCTCATATTTACTTTTTACTTTGTATTAAAAGTAAAAAGTAAAATCTCTAGTATAAGTCTCACATTTACTTTTTACTTTGAATTATTCTTTTTTGTTTATGACCGACATAATATTTATCACCTAATGCTAAGCTCTAAAGTCTCTAGTTTAAGTCTCATATTTATTTTTTACTATGTATTATTCTTTTTTGTTTATGGCGAACATAATATTTATTACTTTTTACTTTGTATTATTTTTTTTTGTTTACTTGACAAACACTCGACAAACTCGACAAACACTCACATGTTACAAGATCTCCCTCATACTGGGCTGTAGAGCGCCTTTCGGCGCAATAAATAAAAATTTAGCAACAATACTCATAATACAAGTTGCTACCATGATTTCATTGTGATTGAAGTTCTTGTATAAAAAAATTAGATGATGCCCCTCTCCTCTTTAAATACTTATGCATAAGAGAGTGAAAGAAGAATTGAAAATGAAAATGAAAAAAATTAGCAATCAAATGTTCAACCTTGTAATCAATCGATCAAACTAGAAAATAATCTATATATGAGCATTTCTAACTATTGTTTGATGATATTAAAATTATCCTTGTTCTTGATAATGGATTATAGATTGTTAAAGATTTATTAGGAGAAAATACATATTCTTAACCATCATATCCACTCAAATTGTCCATGTTTTTTCCAAACCCAAGATTCTAAACTTTATAGAGATCTAATCTTATTGAAGGTTGAAGGAGATCCCAAAATATTCACAACATATTCCCTATGAGGACATATTCACATCCATTGATCATCTGCACTGCTGGTCCACAACTCTCACACTGGACATTGGACATTGTAAGAAACATCAAGTTTTTTCAACTACATACTTGCATGTTCAACACCTTCTAACTCAAAGCATCAACCAACAATTAGCCTCCGAAGCTTTTGTCAAGTGCACTGAACACCGTCTGCCCTTTAGCTTCATGCATCCCTCTGCCCACAACACCTCCAAGACACCAATGTTTCCATACTCTGGCAGCTCTTCTACCTCAGACCACTCAAAAAATCTTAGTTGATTAAGTTGTGTCCATTGGTCCAACTGTGGGATGGTCTTCAACTTCTCACATCCCTCTGCCAACAACAACTCCAATGACCAACCACTAACACTTAGGTCTCAAAGCTTTGTCCCTTTCACCAACCCATGTATGCTCTTCAACTTCACACATTCGCTTGCTCACAATTCCTCTAGAGATTTGTCGTCGCGTGCTCCAACCTATGTATGCTATTCAGCTTCACACACCCCTCTGCCCCCAACCCCTCCAAATATGTCAATGTTTCCATACTTGGACGCTCTTCTAACTCAAACAACCAATGAAAACCTAGGATTATAAGCTTTTTCGTGAGCTCCAACCCCTGTATGCTCTTCACCTTCACACATCCAGCTGCCTCCACCACCTCCAAAGATGTCAATGTTTCCATTCTTGGCAGCTCTTTTAACTCAGGTAACCCACGTTTGTCGCGTACTCCAACCCACGTATGTTATTCAGCTTAAGACACCCCTCTGCCCCCAACTCCTCCAAATATGTCAATGTTTCTGTATTTGGAATCTCTTCTAACTCAAAAGACCCATTAACACTTTGTCCCTGCGCCATCTTGCGTACGCTCTTCAGTTTCGCACATTCGTCTGTCCATAACTCCTCCAAAACTTCTCCAAACATACAAGGAGGAGCAAAGATGCTACAAAATGTTTACGTGTATCATAAGATAGATATTTACATATGGCAAACTTTATGTGCTCTTTATGTTCACTTCTCAACTCTTCATTGTTAATCCCTGAATGCTAAAGTTGAAAATTTTAAATTCAAAACCATTAAAAATGCTTATCTCTTGCTTCAAATCCTTTGAAATGTGAGACAACGACTGGACTTCATGGTGCTTGAGGTTACAGACTTTCTCTACCTGTAAAATAATTTCAAAAGAAAATTATTTGCTCATATGAACAACACGGCACAGTAGGAAGTAGGAAGGGGAAAATACATTGAGAAAAGGAAAGACCACAAAAACCCTGCCCTGCTTTAGAGTAGTATAACTTCTAGTTCCTTTTTTGTTTTGTTCATCTAGATGAACATATTTAAGTAGTTGTGTGAACCATTTTGGTAAACTGTGTTGTCCTTGTAGTGAAGTTACTGCACTTGACCTGTCCTGCATTGAAGAATCATCATTTGAATAAGAACACTGTATCACTGTATTTTTACATGGATGGATGTTGTTCTTGTAAGTAAAAAACAAAGTAAAAATATTCCTCGTGTAAAATCCATAGCAAAACTATGAACGGAAGATAGCAATTGGACCATGCTAAAAAGGTTATGGACACACAGCATAAAAAGTAACAATATTGGAAAACAGGGTCCAAAAATGAGCTTACCTTGTTTATCTTTTGATCACTATCCAAGTGAGTAATCTATGTGGTAAATCCAGCTACAGAGGAGTTCAAGTGCCAAGGTATCACAGGACTAGTGGACCAATGATAGTTTGAAGTGAAAACAAGTTCAGGTTCATGTTCTCAATAATGAATACATAGGATGCAATGAGGCTGAAAACCCTGGCAAGCCAATGCTCCATGCCTATAGATGACATAGATGTCGAATAATTATAATTAAGGGTATCATTTTATACAATTACAAAGGATTGCGTAGGCCTTTTGTAACAATCAAATATCTATCTATCACTGAGAATTCAAAGAATTTTGTAATAGGATCTCTCAAATATTGATTTTGAATATTATTATTGTACACAAAAGTACATGTTACATCAAAGTTGTTCTGACCCATTACTTGGGGCAACACAATAATTGACAAGGTCAAGATTGCAACTTCGTAATAAATATGCCTTTATGATTAATTAATCCAAAAACTGCAAAAATTCCATATGCCTTTATGACGAGCAAATGCATTTGCTAACAGATTCTCAGATCGGGAAGTACCATTGGCCACAAAGATCAAGGAGCTTTTTCTTTCCTGGAGCATTATAAACAATTTATGCAAAATCCAACAACAAGCTTGATGAGTATGCTAGCCAATTTGAAATTTACATAAATGTCAATATGCAACAAGTTCAAAATTTAAAGATACCATAATTCAAAATGAGAAAAAACCTCACTAATCATTCACTCTTGATGGATTTTGTCTATGTGTATGTTCAAGCCTCTCCTATACAGCCAATCCTTGTTCCGACATTCTAACTTGGTGACCACGAACTAAAGATTGCAACCTGATAATTGCTTGTAAACAATGTAAACTTCCTACAACCTGTCTCCTAATCATGTGGTCACGGACACAAGGGCTTGAAGTCTTATAAGGCCTCCAAGGGCTCAAAATGCTCACCTACTTTCACATCCCTGCCATCATTTCATCTTCGTTAGCTACCTCCCAATATTCACTCTTACATTCTGAGAAGTCTCTTTGGAACAATGGAAAATCCTTTTCCAGTTTGCAATACAATCCACCTAGAATTATTTATAGTGTAATACAAATTTCAGGATTGTAGAGTACATTAGGAGATTTGTGGGTTTTAGAGTTGCAGCAGTAGAGTACATCAGGAGATTTGTGGGTTCCAGAGTTGCAGCAGTATCTTCTACACATGTAACGTGTAACATTCAACAGTATTTATTTAAGTCCTATAAACACATGTAACATTCATCTAGTCCTATCAATTTTTGGTCTCAATAACTACAACTGCTAAAGCAAAACAAGAACATAAAAATACATTAAGGACAAGATTACATTACTAGGCATTCACAGTGCCCATATGGGGTATGTAAGGTACCACCAATCTATATACAAAATATAAAGGTTATCACTGATCAACAAAGAATAAATCAAATAAGCCATGCAACCGTGAGATGGAAGGTGCCACTATGTGATAAACAACTGTCAATAATTATGCTACCTTATCAATCACTATAAAATCCATCAAAACCTAGATAAATCTATTGTGTAATCATGTGCAATTCTAAATGGTTACCCAAAATATGCATCTACCCTATGCTCCAAGGCCATTCTTCTCACACAATAGATTTAAATTAAACAATTACATGCTACAATTACGAGCCTCAAGGGAACCCAATAATTGAGAAAATGGTAGAAGAAATATGAGAAATTAAAATATAATTTTGAGGCTTTGAGATATCCACATATTGCCTACGACGGTGAAGGCTTAAATCCTTGAACGCTTAATGGTTGTGCCAAGTCAATGGAGGGCATGCAACAAATGGAGTAGAGCAGACAGTTGATTGACATGGCATGCAACAAATGGAGCAGAGCATACGGTTGATTGACATTTCAATAGAGTAATGGCAGGTCAAACACGAATATGTTGAGAACTCTCAGAGAGGACTTTTAAAAATGTGGGTGAGATGAGGACTGTAGATTGGCCACACTGATATGATATGATGGCAAAGCAATTAATCAAATACAAACATCGTTTGTAAATTATGGAACATATCGGGTCCAACCAAGACCAGGTGGGAAAACAAGGAATAAATCTTCATTTGTAGCAGTTGGCAGGTGAATGTAGAAGTATAGTAGAGGCAGGACAATGGGACAACAAATCGGATGGCTAGATCTATATAGGCCAACAAATTTGTACAATGGTAATAATTTAATTCAGCAATACAAGGCAACACAACATTCTCTTAAACAACACACTGAAATGCTACAGGACGAGGTGGACAGAACCAACTGTTTGCTGGAAACACAAAACCAGAGAGTTGAAGAATTGGTGATAAAAAAGGCAGTGTTGCTACCTCAAACATAATATCCAGTGTATATCTCATTAGTTGTAGAAGGTTGACAAGAGGTTCTTATGTTTCAAGTCTGCTATCTGGTAGTCCTTGTTAAAGTGGCTATGAGCAACCTATTGGTCAAGTATGCTTCCTTCTAATGGTGCAAGTAGATGGTTAAAAGAAAGCAATCAAATAGATCCAGTCCTCATGTATTGATTTATCCCTTAGCAATTTGTACATGAATTGCTAACTACATTGTCTGTTAGACTGTGATCTGGCAGCAACTTGGATTAGTTTTTGCGACAATGACCCAAGTTCAAATCTTGATAGCCATACTTCATCCCTACTCGGGGTTCACCAGATGTGGCTACTGATATTGATGTAACCTTCCATCAATTATGGAGATCACAAGATATGTCTTTCTTTGCTGAAGTGCAGAAGGGTGGGATGAGTTATTTCCAAGTTTACCGTCTGTCAAAAAGACAGGTTCTATTTATGAAAAAAATGAATCTAAGTACACATTATCATCTTATTTGAAGAGAAATCACCTCTACTGAACAACGAAATAGGATATATCTCTAATGTCAACAATAAACTAGACATCAAAAGACAAAGTGCGAACCATCTCAACCTCTAGGAAGAGAAGTTTTCGGTATATTGTAAGGGCAATAGCTTTATTTTGAAAAAAGTTCTATATTATGCAAAAGCAGCCCTCTTACTAGAGCCAAGCATGAAGGAACAAATTAATTTTTCAAGGCTCTGGACAAACTCTTTGTAACTACCAAACAAATTTGATTATCATATCAAAAAACTTTTATTTTTCCATAAAAGAAAAAAGGACATGTTAATTAAATGTGGTGAGGGCAATGGCGATCAATAATGATCAGTTCACGACACCAAAGCCAAAAGCCTGAAATTTGAAGTAATAAACCTTCAAAACAAACATACGTAAAAGATGTCTACAACCAAATAGATAAGCAGCTGTGAAGCCTGATGGGCTAGCTCAAGTAGTTGGGCATGGTGTATAGATTCGCTATGCATCATTGCAGAATATAACTAAACCTGCATGAAGTAAAGGAATTACATGGCAATCATACTGCTAGCCACTAGCCCCTAAAAGCCACCAAGAAACAACAGATTAATACATTGATTCTTATAAAAGTGACAAAAATTCACTCAAATTGTACCCAGTATCGAGGTCTTGAAAATCTGGGCATGGTGAATAGTACAACATGGTGGTTTAAGGAGCTAAAACCAAAAAATTGGGAAAAAAGGTATTTGTATTGGGTTAAGGTCCGAGAGGGCCCAAATTGGTAAAGCAATACGTATTCCAACCATAATACAAAGATCTGAGATATCCATGGAAAGTTAACCAGTAAGCATCTGAAACTATACAAACCCCAATTTAAAAGTTATGCCACTATCATAATAATAAGCCCGAGGTCAACCTAGGATAATGTGGAAGGCAATTAAATACAACAAATCGAATTGGGTATCACACCATGCATACAAATGTCACGAAACCGATTCAGAACAAATCATCACAACCCAGAGGAATCTAAAGAGTGGTCGTGAGTAATTGTATCGAATGTAGAGATTTTGTTTAGGTACGAGGGAAATAAGAGGAATGTACCATGGTGGGCATATGTGTGACCTCTCCGCCATGAGTAAACATGGTCTCCAACACTAAGTTCGGTCCTGTCCACTTGGTTGGAGAATAAGCCCATTATGCTAATATGACCTTACCCACCGGACTCGGCTGCTGGCTGCGACACCTCAGAGTGCAGAACGTGGAAAAGACTGGTCCTCCTAGGTACACAAGACTTCTCCTTCATCTGACGAAAGAGACCGCAAGCATCTTCGAGTTTTCCAGAATCAACAAGGCAAGGAATAGTATAGTTATAAGTGAACGCATCAGGTTCACACTTGACCCTTTTCATTTCGTCAAAAAGAGCGAGAGCCCTTGCAACTTTCCCAGTCTTGTACAAACCATTGATTAGAACATTAAAATTCGAAGCACTGTAATATCCTTTTTCCTTCAATGCTTCAAACAACTCAAATGCCTTCATTACTTTCTCTTCTTTGCAAACCATAAAAACAAAGAACTTAAAACATCCTCCTTAATCGCGCAACCAAGTTGGGACATTTCCTCCTTAACCAAGCACAGCCAAGTTGGGACATTTCCTCCAATAATTTGAACAAATCATCTCTAATATCTCTCTCGGCAAAAGCCGATATCAAGGGCTTCACTATCAAAAAACCAAGGGTAATACCCTCTTGAATCAGGATTTGCAGGAGCTTGTATGATCTAGGAGGATATTGGCGGCCACCCGCCTATTCCACTTGGACCCCCACCATTGTTTCTTCAGTTCCCTTAATTGTAGCCCAATTTACTATTTTTGGCAGTTTTTGGGTCCTAAACTTCCGGAGCCATTTTGAGGCCCTAAACGACGTTTTTCCAGTGTCTGATGGTCGGGAAAATATGAGTCCGTTTTGGAATCAATGTTCATGACATGTGGATGTAGTCCTTGAATAGATCTTTCTAAGGATGTATCATGTGCATCAAACGGAGGTAGTATGCCAAAGTTACGACCCCGGGAAATTGTTGTACCAAGTTACCCAACGGGGCCCATATTCTGGCATTTCACCTCCTGGGGTTAGGTTTTCAGATGTGTAGAGTTTCCCTTGTTTCTCAATAATATATAGGCCTTCGAGCCTCATTGTAACACATAGTTCAGAGGCATGTAGCCGCCACATCTCTTCTCAGAGATAAGCTACCATCACTCTAGCTAGTTTATTTCCAACCTGTATGTAAACAAGTTTCAGTTCTTTGAGCAATGAAATGAAGTGTTATTTCCGCTGCATCTTTGTTTTTATGGGTATTTGTGTATTCTGCTGCATTCCTGCAAAAACCCGGATCAGTGGTATCAGAGCAATCTGCTCTTTCTCGATCCTTCTTTGCATGTCCCCAACGAGGGCGGGGTATAAGGAGTTAGGGCTCGATCTGGTTGAACCTTTGCAAGATCAGCCTTGCAAACCCCGACAACCGCCCATGGGGGATGAAAAGAAAGACGAGGGCGCAGAAGATCCTATCAAAATGTTGCTCGAGGAGGCCCTTGAAAAAAAAAGGAACGCGATGATGGATAACTTTGTGCAGATCCTTCAACAACTTCCCACTAGCAGCGCATCTGCATCTAGCAGCCACTCTGGAGGCGCAACCCCTTTTAAGGTACCAGTAAACTTTGACATTCCCATATTTGATGGCCGAATAGATGCAGACGTCGTAGATAGATGGTTGAATATATTAGAAGGATATTTCTCGGTTCATGACTTTTTCGATCGGGAAAATATTACTTTTTCACTACTCAAAGCCGCCCCCATGTCAAGGATTGGTGGGAATCCTACTGTGAGAGAAAGGATGAGGAGGAACTCTCTCTGTTCTCGATCGTACCCACTTGGAATTCTTTCTGAGACGCCATAAAGGAACAATATTATCCCGTGGGGAGCTATGAGGACAAGTACATACAATGGACTACGCTACGACAGCAAAGAGATCAATATGTGCATGAGCTGACGAATCTGTTCCATACCTTGCGCACCAAGTTGGGTATCAAAGATTTAGAGAAACATTTGGTGTTGAAGTACCGCAGTTGTCTACACATATACATTCAGGAGGAAATGGAGTTCCTCGACATCTCCTCGCTTGGTACGACATACCGGTATGCTGCCAAAATTGAGCAAAAATTCAAACAGAAGAAGCGAGACTTTGGATCTGTGAATCAGAAGCAAGCGAAAGGTGCCCCCAAACCGCAGAACCAACGACAAAGCCAAGGCATGGCGACTCAAGACAAATTGCCAAAGCCGCAAGCAAAGAGCAACACTGCGAAGCCAAAGAAGGAAGTGGGAAAATGGTGTGAGTTCCATAAGAGCCCCACTCACAACACAAGTGAGTGTCGGGCCAAGCAGTCACTGGTGGCCAAGATAAAGGCTTCTGAATTAGATGCATACTCTGACACTGAATTAGAACCTGAGAAGGGGAATGACAGAGGGAAGAAGATTATTGATGTAGAGCCCAATGCCATCGTTGCCACCACGAAGATCCAAAAGGAAGAACCAGAAGATTCAAAGGAGGAGGAACGTCTCTTCCACTCCCAGATGTGGGTAAAGGGTTCCCCGCTATAGTTTATTGTCGATAGTGGGAGCCAAAAGAACCTCATTTCAGCAAAGGTCATGAAGCAATTGGGCTTGTCGGCCACAACACACCCGCAGCCGTACACCATCGGATGGCTTCACCAAGGATGGGATCTCCGCGCCATCTAGCAGTGCCACATTCCCTACAGCATCATGCCCTTCACCAATGAGGTATTATGTGACATTGCTCCTCTTGATGTTTGTGATGTATTATTAGGCCAACCATACTTATGGAAGCGACATGCTGTGTATGAGTCCCGGCCTCACGCTGTTATTATTACGTTGGGAAATAAGTTGTACAGGATACCAGAGGTATCACCACCTGCCACTATCTCTTTGGTTACTACAAAACAATGCAGTAAGCTCATTTCCAAAATCGGGAAATTTGTTTTCTTGATGATCCGCCCTCGGGGCAAGAAGAAGATCGTGGCCACGACCTCCAGACAGGGCTCCTCCGCCCGACAACAACAAATGGACAAGGTCGTGGCGGAGTACCAGGACATGTTCACCTCACCCACAGGGGTGCCTTTGTACTATCAGGTCAAGCACCCCATCGATCTGACCCCAGGTGCACCGCTGCCCAATGGACTGATCTATCGACGCTCTGTTCTGGAGAACGATGAAATCAAGAGGCAGATTCAGGAGCTACTGCAGAAGGGTCACATCTATCCAAGTTCATCTTCCCGTGGGAGCCCGATCGTGTTGGTACAGAAGAAGGATGGGACTTGGAGACTCTGTATTGACTATCGGGTGCTGAACAAGATCACTGTCCGGAATAGGTACCCGATCCCCTGGATTGATGACCTCCTGGACCAACTTAAAGGGGTGAAATATTTCAGCAAGATCGACTTAAAGTCCGGGTATCACCAGGTACCGATTGAACCGACTGATGTGTGGAAGACTGCCTTCAAAGCCAAGGAGGGCCTTTTCGAATGGCTGGTCATGCCTTTCGGGCCGACGAATTCTCTCGCAAACTTCATGAGATTGATGGACGACATCTTGCGTCCATTCACCAACTCATTTGTAGTAGTGTACTTGGATGACATCCTGATCTTCAGCCAGACTTGGGAAGAGCACCTCCACCACATCCGACAGGTCCTCCAAACAATGCGGAAGCACAAGTTGTGTGCCAATTTGGACAAGTGCACTTTTGGCATGACCCAGTTTCAGTATCTGGGATACATTATTGATGAGTGTGGGGTGCATGTGGATCCAACCAATATCCAAGTCATTCGGGATAGGCCAGCCCCAACCACTCTAAAAGAGCTTCGCAGCGTTATGGGTCTTGCTAATTTCTACCACAGGTTCATGTTGGGATTCTCTCATATCACTTGGCCCCTGAGTCAAGTCGCCAAGGGAGGAGCGAAAGCAAAATTATTCTGGTCGGAAACTCAACAGAAGGCGTTCGTAGAGTTGAAACATCGCCTCTGTTGTGCCCCAATGCTCACATTACCAGACTTGCAACAACCATTTGAGATCGAGACAGATGCCTCTGATTATGCTATTGGGGAAGTCCTTACTCAATAAGGGCATCCAGTGGCATATCACAGTGAGAAACTGTCCGACACAGTCCGCAAATATCCCACTTATGAAAAAGAGATGTATTCCATTGTACAAGCTTGCCGACAATGGAAGCATTACATTTTGGGGAAGGAAACGATCATCCACACAGACCACCGACCCCTGCAATTCATACAGACACAAGGGAAGTTACAGAATGATTGCCATCAGAAGTGGTCCACATATCTACAACAGTTTCATCTGAACATCAAGTACAAGAAGGGCAACACCAGTAATGTTGTAGACTGCCTCAGCCGACCACCAAACATAGAGATAACCGTCGTGCTCAACTCTTGTGGGCACAAGACTTTTGATTGGCCGCTTCTCTACAAGAGCGATCGAGAATTCAGCCACACATACAAGAGGCTCTTGGAGGGCAACCAAGTTCCAAATTTTCACCTCCAGGATGCACTACTATGTCACATGGGACACCTTTGTGTTCCTTAAAGCGAGAGTGCCAAGATGATTTGGGAAGCGCACTACAGTCGGGTCGCTGGGCATTTCGGGGTCAAGAAAACAGCGGCATTACTGCAGAAGTACTTCTATTGGCCAAACCTTCGACAGGACGTCGGAAAGTACATCCGATCCTGCACTGCTTGCGCCATTGCCAAACCGTCCATCAAGAAGCAAGGCCTCTATACTCCATTTCCTACTCCTAGTTGACCTTGGGAATCCATCTCCATGGATTACATGTCGGGCCTTCCTTCTACTAAGCACGACAATGACTGTGTGTTCGTGGTCGTCGATAGATTCTCAAAGATGGCCATAATGGCGGCCTACAAGAAGAATATCACAGCAGAAGCCACTGCTAAACTCTTCTTTGAACGAGTGTGGGTACACTTTGGGATCCCACAATCTATCATCTCAGATCGGGACAACATGTTCCTTAGTACATTTTGGTCCATCCTATGGTCAATGCTAGACACGAAGCTCACAAAGTCCACAACTTTCCATCCCCAAACTGATGGCCAGACAGAGGTCGTCAATAGGATGATCGTCCACATTTTGCGCATGTACAACTCAAAGCATCCACGCACATGGGATGAGATCCTCCCCTATGTACAACATAGCTATAACCGGTCCCTCCACAGCTCAACCAACCACAGCCCCTTTCAGGTGGGCTTGGGATTCCAACCACTATGTCCCATTAATGTAGCCATGCCATTTACAGCTACTCAGATTGATTCGGCTCATGTCCAGTTTGAAGTTTCCAAGGCGAACAGCTTCATTGAGCGCATTCAACACATTCGCCAACAGGTTCATGACATATTGGACAGAGCCAATGCTAAGTACAAGCAGCGACATGATCAGCATCGGGTGCAACACAACTTCCAGGTGGGCGACAAAGTGTGGCTACATTTGCAAAAGGAACGCCTCGTTGGACCCCACCGCAAGCTTCGCTTGCTCTGATATGGGCCATACACCATCACCAAGGTTGTTGGGGACAATTCCTTCGAGCTCAGTATTCCACCATTCCTTGGTTTGCACCTAGTGTTCAATGTGGACCACCTTCGACCCTACTTTCCACCTCTACTGGACACATCAGACGTGGCAGAACAACTCCACCAACAGAGTTAAACCCAGACTGCATGGAACAAGCCACAACTGATCGGATTATGGACACATAGATCAAGAACACCCGCCAGTAGAAGATCCAGCTATATCGAGTTGTCAAAGCATGCCAACTCTTTCACCAAGGAAAGTGGCTCACCAGGGACCAAGTTCAACAGAAGTTTCCTCAACTCATGGAGGGACTCAACGCAATGGGGACCATTGCTTCCTAAGGGAGGAGGAATGATCCAGGAGGATATTGGTGGCCACCTGCCTATTCCACTTGGACCCCCACCATTGTTT
Organism: Larix kaempferi; assembly: GCA_027924585.1. Classification (NCBI taxonomy): domain Eukaryota; kingdom Viridiplantae; phylum Streptophyta; class Pinopsida; order Pinales; family Pinaceae; genus Larix; species Larix kaempferi. Next base: position 2,502,127 of record BSBM01001133.1, on the reverse strand, counting down.
CTTCAGTTTTTCAATTTCCTTAATTGTAGCCCAATTTACTATTTTTGGCAGTTTTCGGGTCCTAAACTTTCGGAGCCGTTTTGAGGCCCTAAACGATGTTTTTTCAGCATCTGATGGTCGAGCAAATATGAGTCCGTTACGGGATCTTATCTCAATATTTTCTATATATGGATGTAGTCCTTGAATAGAACTTTCTAACAATGTATCATGTGCGTCAAACGGAGGTAGTATGCCAAAGTTACGACCCTGGGAAATTGATGTACCAAGTTACCCAACGGGGCCCATATTCTGGCGTTTCACCTCCTAGGGTTAGGTTTTCGGATGTGTAGGGTTTCCGTTGTTTCTCAATAATATATAGGCCTTCGAGCCTCATTGTAACATAGAGTTTAGTGGCATGTAGCCGCCACATCTCTTCTCAGAGATAAGCTACCAGCACTCTAGCTAGTTTATTTCCATCCTGTATGTAAACAAGTTTCAGTTCTTTGAGCAATGAAATGAAGTGTTATTTACGCTGCATCTTTGTTTTTATGGGTATTTGTGTATTCTATCGCGTTCTTGCATAAATCTGGATCATTGTAAGCTTTTTCCACTCTACTCTCACTGCAAAACCCTTCAATTAGTGAACACAAGCTTCGAAGTGCTGCCGGAGAGAAGACGTGTAGACGTTTAGCAGAGTTGTCGGGATCTGAACTAGACATGTACAAGGAGATGTGGCGCTAATTCATTGGCAACATAAGCGAGGAGACGTGGCTCTAATTCATTGGTAGCATAAGCGAGGAATCCTGGAACAATGCAGAGGATTGCCTTTGGTTGAAGGAACGACTACGACGTAATAATAATTTAATTTTAAGATCATGGTGAAGCATTGGTGTAGATTTGAACCTTTGACATTCTAGGGGGAAATGCATGTTCTTAATTGTTGGGCCTACTCCATTGGATTATAGGTTAGATCTCTAGTAGGAAAAAAGGCAAGGTGGAATACGAGGATTATGAGGAGGGCGATGAGATCTTCGTGAAACCTTTCTTTATCACAAGGGAAGAATTAATTGAAATATGGAAGGGGCAAAAGCATAAAACGAGTAAATCATTAAGGAGCAAGAAGCCACTCTCGACCTAGACAATACATTACTAAAGGTTACCCAATGGGAGGAGTCCAAGGCTATTGAGGTAGTAAGTTTATCCAAGTTGAAAATTACAAACATTTAAGGTTCAACCCTTTTGTGATGTGAGGGTAGGACAATCCAAGGTCAAGCAAGATGTTGGAGAGGATATTGTCAGTGGAAAGTTTAATGGTGGTAGTTTCAAAGTGGGGTGTTCTTGGAAGCAGGGTGAAGGATATCGTAAACATTCCATAAACCCTATAGAGTCGAGGTTTTCGTTAACTGCCATAGAGTTTTTCTAGGGAAGGGATCTTACCTATGTTGAAGAGGAGTTAGGTTAAGTCTTTGGCTAATGAAAGTGAGTTGGATTTCAAGTAAGGGAAAGGGTTTAGAATTCTATAACATGTTGAATTTACGGGAGGTGAGGAGGTTAATAAAAGGAGAAAGGAGAAGGCACCGAGTCTTGATATTTCGAGTAGCAAGTAAACATAAAAGTGTATAAGGTCGAGGGAGAAGCAAGTAAAATGGTGCTAGGAGAGGATGTTGTTGGAATATTGAGAGGGGGGTGAATCAATATTTGCCTATTTAAACAATGTTTTTACTTCTTATACTTGTAATTGCATCCCATATAGCATACAATAAAGCACATAAGCAGAAATACACAGTACATAGAGATTTTACATTGAAACCCAAATGGGAGAAAAACACAAATTGTTGTTCTTATGTATATGAAGAGTACATTCAATTTTATGTGCACCAACTCTCTGATTTTTCTAGCACCGACTAGAAGAAGACACCAACCCCCTTGTGAGCACCAACTCGCTAATTTCTTTAGCACCAACTAGAAGGAGGCACCAACCCCCTTGTGAGCACCGACTCACACTTCTCCGGCACCAACCTGAGGGAGACTACAATCTCTTGTCCTTGCCCCATCTTGTCACCATGATATGAATAAGAGTATCAACCTGCCACTATCACTGTCACTGTGTCAACCTATACATGTCTCAAATCTGTCTGCAACAAAACCTTCAACAAGATGCCCTTCAAGTCTATAACAAACCTTAGAAACAATCATCCATAGACTTCATTTGTTTGCTTTTTCAACCCCTTAACATCATTATCATCTTCAAACTCTAGGCCATTCCACGAGAGGAACCCTAAATCATGCCAATAACATCACCATACTTCATGCCAATAACATCACAATACTCCATAGCAATAACATTACCATAATCATCAGCATCATCATAATCTATGCCAATGTCACCATAATCTATTGCATCACAGTAAGCTATGCCAATGATATCACCATGATCTAGGCCAATAATATCACCATAATCTAAACCAATAATATCACATAATAGCACCACAATTTATGCCAATAATATCATCGTGGAGAAACCTTAATCTATAACTAAGGCAAATCACCTTAATCATACCTTAAGATAAATCACCTTAATCCATACTTTATGTCAAGACATCATCATGAGGAACATTAATTCATACCTTCCTGTCAAGACAAGCCTTAATGACCTAGGAGAGAGAAGTGCTTTCATAAGAGAGACCTTAATCCACACCTTTATTCCAATACAAGCCTTAATGACGTAGCAAAGAGAAGTGCTTTCATAAGAGAGACCTTGGTTATAAGGACCATGCACCAAACTTTTACTTAATCCTTCCTCACGAACTTCAAATGATTTCTTATCCCCCTTAAACTTTCGCATTCATTCTTCAAGTCCCTTTGAAACCTTCGCGTAAGAGGATGATCTCATACTTTTCTTATCCCCTTAAACTTGCGCATAAGACAAAAGATGGATGATATCGTGTGTTTTAAGTGAAAAGTTTTTAACATGTATTTATACAGTCCAACCATTGAAATTTTTCACTAGGGGGGCGACATGTAAGGCATAATAGAACTTTAATTCCTTTAACAAAGGGGTGGACCTAATTATATCATATTTTAAAAGTGGTGGACCTAATTATATCATATTTTAATCTTTAAAAAAGGTTTATTTTAGGGTAGTTTTATCCCTTTTGGAAGGGGATCTTCCACACATTAAAAAGGGCATGTTAAGACCCTTAGTTGTTTTACCCCTTTTGTTAGGGCACCTTCCACGCATTAAAAAGGATGTTAAGACCCTTAGTTTAAGCCTTCTTCCATGCACTTTAAGGCTTTTGTAGAGGGGTGTCTTTACCATTTTGGGGACTTCTTCTTCAAGACACCATTTGTGTGCAACTTAAAGGGGCATGTGGATACAACCATGTGTTATCTCATCCCGTGAGGACCATGCTTAACAGTTACGCCATAAGGGGACCACTTTGGAGTTATATACACTTGTGCTTGGATTTTGACATCAATGACAAACTTATTCAACAAATGTGGGCATGGGCGAGGTTAAAAACCTAATGGAGCTTACCTTGACTAGATAACTCATGGGGAACATGTGAAGGAAGATTTATTAAAAGGGTGGATGGAAAGGAGTTGGAAGGAAACCATAGGATATATGACAATATTCCATACATTGCTTTGAGGATGGCTCTCCTTCAAATTCAGGTGTGAAAGCGATGCGGAGAAAATCCTAAATAAAAAAATAATAATTGGTTATGAGGGCATTCACTATTATTCCCAAGACATTGTTAACCTAGTTTTGATCCATGAAAAGAAACATTTTGTAGGAAACCTATTTAGCTAATTATCCATGCCTTGCCCATGGAGATTTGGAGTGAAAACATCACAAAAGTATTAGGAGGAGTAAAAAAAAATTCTTGGTCCACTTCAAAACAAAGGAGCCAACATGCCCCGACCATAAAGGTTGACTCGCCCTCGAGTCAACTCTGCTTTGTGAGCAATTCCTGAAATTATTCAACTGTTGGTCCTTCAAACGAAGGAGCCAACTCTAGTACTAAACAACATCGACTTAGCACATTTGGTATTGAGCAACATCAGTATTTAGCCTTTGTTTCAGTTTCACCAGAGAAAAAATACCAAATGCTTATCAAAGGAAAAACTTCCTGCTATAAAGATGACAGCCCGCCTAGCCCGACAATTGATTTTTCGTCTTTAGAATTTTCATTCCTAAGGATGCCATTGTATCTAGAAAGCCACTGTCTCCATGTTCAATAAGAGACAAAATACCTGAAGGTGGTTTATTGAGCATCAACAAGCCAAAGAAACTAGGATGGAGCATGGGCACTTTATAACAAGTGGAATGGTTGTGTCTTGGATTACAGGCCATCCCTCTCTCAAACTCCCATATTATGTAGCGGTGTCTGAAGGGGGTTTGAGAGTGTGGGATGTGGCAGCCTAGAGGCAATCCTCATTATCAGAACACCAAAATTCCTCGAAATGTTCAAAGAATGTGAGCCTTGGTGTTCTTGTCAAGCGTGGAGCATCAAAATGTTCAGAGAATGCGAACAAAGCTTGGGAGCGATCAATGGGATGCTCGGCATGGGGACAACTGAGCAAAGATTAAACAAGGAAGGAATATCATATAGCAATAAGGGAATACACACACTGGGTGGCAGAACTATATGCATGGCTACGATAGAACGATGCATGGACAAAGAACTGTGGGTGACAAAGGGTATTATGTTGTCTTATATAGTGGGGAGACTGCAGTGGGGTGGTTGTTCACATGGCCTGGATTAGATACGAAATGATGCGTTGGGATCTATGGGGTCTGGTTTTGAGACTTCTTTATGGTTAGTTGAAGCCTTGATAGATGTAGCTCTCATGATGGCCACTTTCCCCATTGTAGACATTCGACATTGATATACAAATTTGATCACAGGCTTATTGCTTCTTGAGAGCACTAGTTTGACAAATTCTTAAACTGTACAATACTCTAGAGCTCGCCATCCTTTAATAGCAATTTTTTGCCAAATTGTGACATTAATGGCGAGCCATAGTGGAATGGTGTTGTAAATGCAGTGTATATGTGACTGTTGTATTCACATGAACAAGTTTATTTTTGAAAAGACTCGGTCACTACTACTCATAAATGATATTGAAACAGCTATACTAATTTATAAATTATATGCGGTAATATAGTGGAAGGTGCCCACCCACCCCCCCCGACCACAATGTTGCTGACTAACTTGCAACTGAAATAAACTACAAAAACAAACTGGAGACTTGGAAAGAAACACCACTGAACTAAAACAAGAAATAAACACACACTAACTCTTAACTAACGCACTCCCACAAGCAGGAGTGGTGTCTTGCAGAATTATTGATCATAAACATAGGTATTCAAGCGTGCACCATTCACCCATCCTAGATGCAACATGCCATCAAGTTGCACAAGCTTCACCACACCTGAGTCTTTGATTTGTGCAACAAAGAAAGGTCCCATCCAATGCATCTGTAACTTTCCTGGGTGCTTCATGAACTTGTTGTCATACAAGAGCACTTTGTCGCCTATATCAAATTGTTTCTTCTTAATGTGGCGATTGTGCCATGCCTTCTATCTCCCCTTTTCTACTAGTGCATGGTATTCTGCCAGAAACCGAGTTTATTCAAATTCCAGGGGGTCTGTCAGACATTCCACAATTGATCCGTCTTCTATCATATGAGTTGCATTTGTAATGTATAGACTCAGGACAATGAACTCAGCAGGAACCACTACTTCTCTGTCGTAGACCACCTGAAATAGATTATGCTTATGAAGTTTCTTGGTGGTAGTCTTGTCAGCCCATAACACAATTGGATCCTCTCATCCCAATCATCTATCTTTGTGCAACAGACTTTGGTCAATCTTGTCTCCAAAATCTTGTTGAATGTTCTAACCATGCCATTCACCTAAGGGTGATATGGACTACTCTTATGATGTTGAATCAAAAACTCAATTGTCAATTCTTCAATTTTACTATTGAGAAAAAAAAGTTCCTTGATCACTTGTGAGACTTCTTGGGCATCCAAAGCGAGTTATAATATTTTCATAAATGAACTTTGTAGTTGTTTCTACGAAACAATCTCGGACTGTTGTAACTTTGGCCCACTTGGTTAAATAATCTGTCATGGTAATAATGTACCAGGCTTTGGAGTTTTTCATCGGTGGATGAATTGGTCCTACAAATTCAATTGCCCATTTTTTAAAAGGTTGCAGCACTAGACTAGGTTCATTGGAAGTTCATCTCTGCGGGACGATCGACCAACACGTTGATAGACGTCGCATTTCCTTGTGTACGCCTTAGCGTCTTTGAATAATGTAGGCCACCACAATCCGGATGCTAGCACCTTTCTTCCTACAGCCTTTCCACCAACATGTCCTCCCACAAGTCTAGCATGGCATTCCCACAAAGTAATTTCATGCTCATGATCCGATATGCATCTACGTAAGATGCCATCAATCCCCTGTTTATACAGTTGTCCTACAATTAGTTGGTATGATGTTGCTCTTACCATTAAATGTCTCTTATTTGTGTAAGAAAATTCATTTGGAGCCTTCCTTGTAGTGAGGAACAATGCAATCTCCTCTAAGTGATCCAAAATGAATTCTATTCTAAATAATGCAGTGTCTGGTAGTTGATCATATATTGGGTCGGCAACTTCACCAGAGTCAATGCAAGAGATGATATGGTCAGTGGTTATGTTTTTCATGATTCATGATAACTTCAAATGAGAATTCCTTAAACAATAGTAACCATCTATAGATTCTTCCTTCTAATACCAGCTTGTTCAACAGGTACTTTAGGGCATAATGGTCTGTGAAGAACTTGAAAGGTCCTCCCAAAATATAGCGGCATAACTTCTATAATGCATAAATCATATCCAATCTCTCTCATTATGTGGTAGTGTATTTGTGTTCTGCTTATGATAGCTTCCTGTTGGTGAAATACACAGGATGGTCCAACTCACCTTTGCCAGGTTGGGCCAGTACATCTCCTAGGGCGATTCCTGATGCATCTACATGAACATGGAATTCATTTTGCCAATCAGGAAATGCGAGGATTGGGGCATTTATCATTGGTTCTTTGAGCGTGTTGAATGCTTGATCACAATAATCATTCCATTGAAAAGGCTCAGTCTTCTTTAAAAGTTTCTCCAATGGTGCAGTAATAGATGCATAGTTGTAGATGAATCTTTGATAATATCCGGTATGGCCCAATGTGGATAACAACAGTTTTATTGTCATTGGCATCTATAGATTTACAATAGTGACAATTTTTGCAGGGTCAACTAGCACACCATATTTACAGACAATATGTCCCAGCAGGTGTTGCAGCTGCAACCCCTTCCCCATTTTTTTTGCAAATTTAGGATCCCTCCTTATATTTTGAGCTCAACTTTTTGACTTTATTTTTTGTTTTTAGTTGTCTATATCACCAAAGTTTTTTAAAAGTTTGATTCCCCATAGAAGGTTTTACACTTAGAAAATTTTCTGATTTTGAGTGTTTCAGCAACTTGTCAAAAGTCTAGCGAAACAGTCGGAGACAAATTAGTTTTAACCTCGAAATGGCCGGATCAAAACTTGATTTTGCGCCGAAACAGTTGGAGCAAAATTCAATTTGGCGCTGAAATGGCTAAATCAAAATTCATTTTTAGGCCAACAGGTCGCAACCAAATTTGAATTTGCATCGAAACGGTCAGAGTAGGATTTATTTTTACGTTGATTCGTTCGGGTCCATTTTCAAAGTGCCATTGAAACGGTCGGAAGCGAATTCAATGTAACCCCAACACACTTCAATACTTAGATTTTTCTTGAACAAAAATTATTGTTTCATTGTTAATTTTGGTTTAGGCTTGAAACAGGTCAGAGCCTTAACCAATTCAACGCCGAAAAAGTTGATACAATCAAAGCTTTTGTCCCGATTTGTACGCATCGACATGTTTTTGAGTTTGCTTCCGACTAATTTTGAAGCAAGGATTAATTTGGAATCCAAGTGTATCGGCGTAAATCATTTTTTGACCTGAAACATGTCGCAAAGGTTCATGTTAAACACCGATATAAAGATTATGGATCTCCGACCTTCTATCTTGAATTATAAAAGCGATTTTTCTTTTTCAAAACGCAAAGGTTATCTACACTTAACTGTTTGAAAAGGGCCCTCGAACATTTCCATTCGTTGATTTAGGGTTTGAGAGCATATTTAAGAAAAAAAATTGTTTTAGGTCCATATCTTCCTGTTATATGCCATATTAGATGCTCTAGCCACCTGGACAAGGAACTCTGCCAACTCAAACGCCAACTCGGAAGCACATTCATCTTTCTTCCTGGTAATTTTTCTCGTTTTATCTGGTATATTCATCACTTGGTTGATTTGGGTTGGGCGTTAAAAGATTAGGTAGAAATTGTTATTTTCCCTAGCCTTCATGCTTTCAAACAACACAATATAGGGAATACTTTAACCCTATTTCAAAGTGTCTATGCACACATTAAGGGCTCTAGGTCATTGAGTTTAGTAACAGTGAGTGAATCAACCACTAACCCCAATTGGCTTGTTAAAAATTGAATAGCATGCCCTGTCAAGACCATTTACGTTGTATCAATCACAATTTTTATTGTTCATCACTGGTTAATCCAAATACGAGCGCATAATCCATCCCAAGTTCCTTCTACAAAGTTTAGGGCTTAGTTTGAATGAGAACCCTAATATGTCCTGTTATTCTTTCCGCTCACATTTTAACCCAAAGGGATTAGTTGGATATATTTCGATTTAGGGAAAACATATGGAGACCCTCGACTAAGAGTTTTCTCCACATTAAAAAAATATCAAACCAAAGATTCCTCATTTCGAACCCCGAGCAACACAATTGTTACAGTTTTGGATACTATAATTGGATTGAAGCCATAAGCTCGATAGAATTGTGTAATATGCACAATTGAAGTTTGGCGCTTAACCCTAAAATATCATCAAAGGAGGTGATTGATCGAACGATTCTCTTATAGTCTTCAATATGGTTATTTGCTTGATGAAAGATGATGAATCTGAGTTGTTGTTTTCAAATTACTTGCAAAATAGAAGGATATGCAAAATTACATTTGCTTCAGAAGTAGTTTGCATTGAAAACAATTTTATGAATAGGTTGATAGCATAGACATTTGGGATTATATGTAGTTTCATTTGATGAATTTGAGTAAAAATGAAAATGTCGTATGAAAAAATATTGTACTTAGTACCTTGTTTAAAGACCTCATGTTGTCATTCTCTTAAATCTATCTGGTTATATTATAAATGGAGCCAATGTCACTCTTTGATGCTGCTATTATGTTATAGGACTCAGATATGTCTAGAAGGATCTCTAAGCGCAATGTCAATATGGTGGAATCCGATTCAGATATCAAGGTGGTCCCGGAATCCACCATGGAAACTCAGCTTGAGGATACAAAGGTTGCTACGAGAATAGTCCTTGAATATAAGTGGGGATAAATCTATCAACTTATAAGGGATCAAAATATATCAAACACAACCATAAAAGAAACCGTGATATACCAGAATATAATGAATTCCAACCTCCACAAAGTTGCCACATGACCAGAGTTGTTCCCATGTTCAAAAGTGATCGACTGGAGTTTAGAATCATTTCAGGAGCCAATGGAAACGAGTTTGCTTCTTTTCATCCTGCACATATAAGCACAACTTACAAATTGCTAGCACCCAAAGTCTTCCTCACAGATGAATGGGTCAAGAGTATAAAGTTATACCATTCGGAATGCGTAAAGAAAATGTTATTCCCAGGTAAGCAATTGAGGCAAAGGTCTAGTGGAAAGTACGAAACCAAGAATCTAAAGACTCCATTCAGGATCGCCACGATGCTTCTATGTAGGATATATGGAAAAACGAATGCAAACATTTACGAACTCAGCTGGATTTCACTGATGTACCACGTCACAACACACAACACTGTATTCAACTGGCTAGATATCATTTCGAAAAATATGGCTCAGGCTATATCAGAGGCTTAGGAAGGTTTGAAGCAAAATAAGGTTGAATTCTATATGTCCTCGTATTTAGTTGATTGCATTCTCATCATAAATCCTTTCCCAGAGCTAGGATGCCATTGGGTTCTGAATGATATGCCAATTTTTGTGGCTTACCAGATCAAGTGGGCTCACAAATATGCGAGCTTCTACAAGTTTATCTGTGAGGAATTTTTGATACCCATATATAGATTGATTTTCAATGAAGAACCAAATTGTATGTCAGATGTAGCATTACAATTTATCATCGAATACAAAGATTATTATCTTACTCTAGAAGGCACTTATCTCCGCATGTATGGAGGCACGAAGAGTCCTTCATTGATGCCTAAATATGTTACAGACTACATCATTTTGAGGGAGGTAGTGAGACATGTGTTTATAAATGGTATAGAAAATATTTTGAATGAGCATAAAAAAGATTCATACCCACCACTCTCGTTTATGGTTGGAGCTTATAAATTCAACAAGGTCAAAGGAGTTGAGGGATTTGTGAAAGAACTAGAGGATTATCATTTTGGAGAAAATATATTTGTTAGAAACAATAGCCAGCAAAAAGTAGCAAAACATTGTTCATCATGCAGGATAAATTTTGAATACACTGATCATTTTATGAAAGATGAAGAAGTATATAGAAGAGCAAAGAACATTGCAGATTTGAATAAGAGGTTAAATAAGAAGATAGAAGCAATATCAAGCAAAACAAAAGAAGCCTTAGAAGTAACAACATAGAAGAAAGCTAATGAAGAAGCTATGGCAGCCGAAAAAAGTAAAGAAGTTACAAGAAGATAATATAGCTAGGTAAAAGGAAGAAATAAGAAAAAGGGAGGAAGAAGTTACAGAGGCAAAGAGAAAAGAAGAACAAGAGAAAGCAGACAAAATGGAAGCTGAAAAGGAAGAAAATCAATTAGAAGCAGAAGCACTGCAGAAGAAAATAAGAGAAGAAGAAAAAGTCAAACAAGTTGTGGAAGAGAAGAAATTGCAGGAGTAGAGTGGGCCGCAAGATATGGAGATAGATAATCCCACTAATCTTGGTACTAAAGTTCCTCTTATGGGAGACCATATCCCCTTGGTTGAGTTTGGACTCACACCACGTACGCCATCAAATCATCACTCGGTCACAAAACTCGAGACGATAGTTTTTGACCCAAAGAGAAAGACCATTATGAAATGAACAGAGAAAAGATTGAAGACAACTATGCAACCAGACATAGTGACTGTACAGGAAAGTACAATGGTGGAAGGCATACATAAAGACCCGAAATTCACAGCTTCCATTAATGTTGCTTATGCTGAAGCAAATGCCTATAATATTGACAAGTTGACTGAATATTTAGAAAGGAGCAAGGCTAACATGATCAAGCTAAAGGACAACTTTGTACAATATCACAGTGAAGGAGTAGAGATGAGAAGACAGCGGGACGCCCCGGAGTCAGAAAAGGAAAAAATCTTGCAGGACATTCAAAGTATTGAGGATGAAAATGATTCATTGAATGTACAACTCGTCATCATGGAAGGTGAAAAAGCCAATTTCCAGACTTAGATAAGCGAGTTAGAAGACAGGGAAACTCAGCTAGATCAGCGAGTTGAGTCACTCGCAATTGAAAAAGGAGTTTTGCAAGCTCAGATATCTGAGTTAAATAAAGAAAAGGAATCCTTGGTAGAGCAACTTAAATCCGCTCGAGCACAAAAATAGGACCTAACGTCGTTTTATGAGCATGCTTGCGAATTGCATGAACAATTGTTTCACTCTCAGGGATTGCTTACTGAGCAAACTTATGAGTTAAAAGAAATGGTCGCTAGATTGAAGTAGCTATCTGCAGAAAATTCAACCGTAAAACATAAATTAGTAGGTACCTATGATAAAATGAAGAAGCTAATTACCTGAAAGGGAAGAGCCAAGGATATCCCTGCACATTTTCCAAAGAGGACCACTACTAAGTTAAAATTGGACAGAGCACTCTTAGAGAGTTGTCGAAAGGCAGAAAAGAAGATGCAGAATGAAGTACAAAAGTCAATCGCATAGTGTGAAGATATTTATCAGACCATCTACAAAGCATTTGAGAGATGTCATCTTTTGCCTCCTAAGGCCATCGGCGAGATGACACCAAAAGAACAACGTACAAAATAATTAAGGAATAGTCTAGATGAATATATTACTTACATTCAAAAGTTGGACTCACTCACTGCAGAAGATCTTCAGCAACATATTGGACAAGCTACTATGAATGCCTATTTTTTAGGAGAAGGTCACAAGACTGTAGCAAAAGGGTTGATTGATATGGTCAAAGAATTATCCACACATGAAATAACTTTGAAATTATTAGAGCCCCAACAACTGAATGTGATATCTTATGAAAGTGATCTTTGGGATAATTATATCCAAAGTCAAGAGAATATAAAATCTAATTGATGTAATATTGTAATTCTGTTTTTATTTTAGTTATTTCTTAGTGCAGCCACAAAAAGACAAAATTGTGGGAAACCAAGGGTGTGGGATGGGATATGAAGTAATAAGTTACATTAGGACAAATTTTGTAAAGATAAGTAAGTTAGAATACAATAGATAGTGGCTTTTGGCTGGTGTAATAGTGAACTAGTACCTTCTTGTAAGAATTTTTTTTTTTTTTTTTGCTAATGAGAAAGGACTATTTTGCTAGGTGAAGGCATACATAAATTGTTGCATGGGATTACATGAATGAATGTGCATAATTACTTCTTCATTTTGTTCATCTATATATTGTAAGATCTTTCATATTCTATTGGATTACTCTAATGGTATGTGAATTATTTTATTATTTACGATTATAAAATGCAATTTTCTATGTGATTTTGAGTAATGAATGAATTAATGCCATGTCAAAGCTATCTTTGTGTGATTGTTATACTATGATTGTGAATACATTTATTTCAATAGCTAACTATTGAAGTTCTAATAAACATTTACTGTCATTAATCTAACTGTAATTTCGCTCCTTGCAAAGATAGGCTAGATTAGACAGGTTAAAGTTATGTATTTTGGTAGCATAGTTTTAGTTGATTGGTAAGGCAGAGGTGGTAAGACGAGAGGTAAGAACCTGTGCATCACTTTGTGAGGCCTCTTTCTGCTAGTCAAACTTAGTTTAAATAGGATCATGCATAGTTATAATTAGTACATTTGCATTTACATTTCTTAATAATAAAATTTAAACGGTGGATCGGGCCCTAACCGATAAACTCAACTAAAAGCATATCCTACAGTAAATTGGACCGTAAAACGGATGGATTCCCCATCTCAAACAATGAATAGTTTAATTGGTACTTTTCATTGGGGAGAATCCCTACTGTCGATGAAAGGATTTTTCCAAGTGTCAACAACAGGTTACCAAAAGGTATGCAGAATATGCACTTTCACATATTTAATGAGACCCCCATCTGTCTGCAACGATCCAACATGAGCCGAAGGAGAGCAACATGGTATTTGAGCATATTGTAAATGGGCTAGTCATCCAGATAAACTTCTAAGAACTTTTGAAGGAACTTGTATAAATTTGCTATCACTATTCTTGAGAAGACTGCTGGTGCATTCGTGAGCCCAAATGGCATGACATTGTATGTGAATGATCCCCATTAAGTAGTAAATGTGTCCTTCATCTTATCTTATTCTTGATCATGACCCAGTGATACCCAAAGAATTCATCTTTGAAATAATATGCTTAGTTTCCTGCCACTTAGTCTAACACTTCATCACTGAAGGGCGTTGGAAAGGGGTCATGGACGCAAGCAACATTCAGGGTGTGGTAATCTATATAGACCCAGATATCCTCGGTATCCTTCTTGATCTGGATCACAATGGGACTAATCCACTCGGATTCATCAACTGGGAATATTAAGTCATCATTTAACGTATGATCAATCTCCTTTTTAACCTTTTGCTTGACCTAAGGGTTTAGCTGATACAGACAATGTTTGATAGGATTTGCATCCGGTTTCAATATGAACTTCATCTCTCCTAGGTCTCCCTGAATTCCCTTAAGTTTTGTGAATATTTGCAGAAACAAGTCTTCATACTCTTTCATAAGAGATGCAATTTGCAAGATTGCTTGATCTCCTACTAATCCCCAATAGCTGTCATTTTTGGTTTATCTTCAGTGCTAATATTGATCTTCTTCAACTATAGAGGTTGGGTGTATATAGCTTTGGTGTCTTCAAGTTTGGTATGTCTGACTTCTTAGGCACCCTCAGATTCCTGGAAACTGAGGTGTCACAACTATTCTACTTCATATGGTTTTGGCTCTCCTTGCTCTATTTTTGTGCAACATACAGGTTGTCTCATCTCTACATGGAAGTCCACAAATTCTTGATGTTTTGGGCAAATGTATAAGTGGTCGAACTTTCACAACCAATCAGTAAACAATGCACCTTTAATAGAGGTTAGTGCTTCCATTACTGTGTCGCTTGTTGCAGAGATAGAAAATTCTTGATAGAACTTTGTGCATAACTTCTTCCAACAATCAGTTTGCCTTCTTGTTTCATCATGTAAATACTAAGTCTTTGGGATAGGGAAAAGTTCATGGAATATTTGGTGGACCTAGAACTACAGTTGTAATCCTCCTGATTCCCACTAGTGTTCACAGAGTTCAATATGATGATAAGGATTAGATTCCCTCATGTAGACTTCTTTCACCATGTTTGTAATGAACAAAACATATAATAAATAAACATTAATAAATAATAATAATAATAAATTAATAATTAAATAATAAATACTTAATAAAGAGACACCTTGATGAAAGGTTATGCCTCTTTACGAAAGGGAACCCTGCATGGGTATATATACAAGCCCTTATTTGTTATCTATCATATTCACAATATCTTATTTCATATATTTTACTCATTTATTACTATGGCTTATTTGATTTTCCAAGTATTTTTGTAATCTGAGTGTGAGCGAACTATTGTTCAGCTCATTTGGTATTAGAGCTACGTTCGTGATCCAGGCCCTTGGCCATATTGTGGTTTTTAACCATTATCATAGGGATTCCCTAAAATTGTGGTCTTTGACCAAGTAAAAGAAAAAAAGAAAGTAAAAAAAAAATAAAAAAATGAAGAAGTAGAGAGAGAGAGAGATATCCCATTAAAACAAGGAAAGAAAGAAAAAAAGAAAAAACAAAAGTGAAAGAGAGAAAAAAATAAAAGGAAAGTAAAAAAAAGAGACGAAAAAGAAAATAAAAGAAAAAAGAAAAAAGAGTAAAAAAAAAGACCTTCGTCAAAATATTAAATAATTACCCTTAGCATGGACCTTTAGAAGCAAATATAGTTAAGTGTTTTTTTTATCCTTCTAAATGGAATTTAAGTGTTTTGAGTTGTCACTCTTATGACTTATTATTATATGCTTACTACTCGATTATTATATACTTAATAACTCAAGTAATAATAAAAAGGGTTATTTGTCCCTAAAATGTTACGATACTTCCCTATCCTATGATTTCTATTTTTACGTTGTAAGGCATTTATTCTTTGGTAAAACCTATGTTTTTCTAAAGCTTAAGGAGTATTCTCGTATTCTCAACCATTAGTTGGTGTTAGACGACCATCTGGATCATTCTAATTCTTAGATCATTGTGCCTTTGTTCTCCTTCAATGCACCACCTGCAAACTTGTCTTTTCTACCTGCAATTTTCAAGTTTTTAGGGTTCCTTTGTTGTACGTTGGAATCTGTTAGATGACGATCAATCCATTGGGATGGTTCCATGTAGTATGTTTCGTTGACGCCTCTCCTTCCTGCTCCCATATGCCTCTATTCCTATATCCCAGTTACCGGTTATATCTTTGTCAGTTCACATTCTTCGTCGACTAATGAGGCAGTCCATCATTTGAATGAAGCTCATCACAATATTTTGATGGGTTGCATCAATGAAATCAAGTGCAAGCAAGTTCTTGAAAAACACTTTAAGTTTGAAGTGTGGAGGATACAATCATCCATGGATGGTTGATCTTGCAGTGCATTTGTCAAAACCTAATGGTATGGGGAGGCCTCATGAAAAAGGATTTGCATTGAATACCAACCCTTGCTAGCTCCCACTATGTGTATGCTTCGATGGGAATTTATCCTTTGTTTCAACAACTGAAGCAAAAGAAAATACTACACACATTTTCAACCACACAGTAAGGTATTTCTTAGGGGTGAAATTTTTCCAATTGGCTATTTTTTGACCTTTTTTTTTCAAAAACTAAATTCACTAATTAACCATTTTTACTCTAAAACATCACCTATATTTACATAAAATGTGTTTTTTTTTTATGTATTATGTGCCAAAATTTGCAAGTTTTAGTAGTAATTTGTGTGTTTATCATTTAATATTCACCTACCTATCTATATGCACAATTTTTTCAATAAAAAAATATTTGCCTAGAATACTATACTTAGGTATACTATTTGAATCCTTAAAAAATACCCTACCACATAATGCTCAAGATTCTTGTAGTAGACATAGACATAGAGAGTCGACCACTAGTATTCTCAGGAATGGCGAAATGATTAGGTGAATGCAATCTAACAAGTGTAAATCTGTTAGTGCTTCATCAACTATTGCAAGTTTGAAGACAAATTTCGAACAAACATAATTCCTTGTAAGTCCTCCAGAAGAGTTTTGTAATACCATCTTCCAAATCGAGGATCCATGATGATTCAAATTTCTCAAAATTTTTGGGCAAAGAGTGGGATCTAATTCTCCGACTGCTTATACCATGATCAATAGAGAGAATCTTTTATACTAACTGCCCTTGGTGATTGGCGCTGCCACAGGCCTTCGATGATTGCAATGATTGACTTACAGAATGCTGCCACAAACTTTGACTTCGTACTCACTCTTCTTTCAACAACATTTTAGCAAGCTCATCATACTAAAAGCCTCCCTGAGATACTTCTTCAAGTTTTATAATTAGGATCATGATAGTCATAAGGTTCTAATAAGATAAACTAGGGCATGTAATGCTCTGAACTGGCACCTAGCACAACCTAGGTTTCGACACGTCCATAGGCGATGCATCTTTCAATGGTCTACTTTCCTCAGTTTTATGAAAAATGATCTGTTTAGCACGTGCACCCTACTCGTAAAAAAAATCCTTTCACTTTGTGATTTTCCGCCATGGAAATCACTAATTGAACATATATGGATCAATTAATTCACCCATCTCTGTAGATAGAGTCAGCGTGCACATGGAGAGTTGATCAATCATTTTAAAGCATAACAAAGTACACCAAAATAGTTACTCCATATATTTAGTTATATATTAGTTGGACTAATTGGCGAGCGCGAATCACGACCTTAAAAAATAAGCTCTATAGTATTTTTTGTACATTTTTGGTATCATCTTGGTTGATGGAAGGTTATCACATGACAATAGCATGAGAAGAAATCCTGACAAGAATTGAATAATAAAATGTTGGAGTTAGGCTAAATAATTTACCCTTTAACGAGAGGATGATGCCTAATCCAGGTTTATGTGAGAACAAAAGGAAAGAGCATATATAGAACCATATACACAAATATATCGCAAGGAACATAGTGATAATAGAAACTCAGATTCTTTTGAACGAATGAAACATAACAAACTGTAAAATAAAGGTATTTAGAATGGTGCTAGTTATATCTATGAGAAGAGATGTGGCGGCTATGCTCATTCATGAGAAGTTGATTACAAAAGGAGGCCGAAGGGCCTTTTTATCATAAGCATGAAGGAAAAAACCCTAAACATAAGAGACATAACCCTAGGAGATGAATCGTAAAAATGTTTGCGGGCCCCAAGGTGGTTAATTGAGGTGTCAACTTCTTCGGGGCATAACTTTTGCATATGATCTCCGTTTAGGGTGTTCAGTAGCCCACTAGAAAGGTCTAGTCGAGAAGTACATATTTCGAATGTACAGTATTGACTTTGGCTATGATTGGATTGCGGTGTTGCCAAAAAATTTCAGTTAGGTCCTCAAAATGGTCTTAGAAGTTTTAGACACAAAAATCCGTAAAAAAACTACCAAACTGAAGAAAAAAAAACTGCCAAACTAGAAAACTATGGAGCTGGAAAAACTGCCAAACTGGAAAAGTTGTTTTGATCCAGTGGAATAGGTGGGTGGCCACCGATATACATCTAGATTGGTCCTCCCCCCTTAGGAATCAATGGTCTCCATTGCATGAAGTTCCCGCATCAGATGGGGAAACTTCTGTTGAATTTGAATCTTGTTGAGCCACTTGCCTTGGTGAAGAAACTGCCCAAATTTGATGATGCAATAGAGTTGAACGTGTAGTTGGTGAGTTCCCTTCACATGTGTATCCATGATTCGACCAACTGTATCCTAATCCAAACAGTCAAGTTTTAGTTTTGATGGGGCCAACTTCTTTACCACCTCTAAGGTTTCCAACGATGATGGAAAAAATGGGGGAAGGAGCTCCACATTAAATACTGGATGTAGGCCCAGAAAGGGAGGAATGCTTAATTAAAAGGAATTCTCACCAACTGTCTTAGTGATGGTGTATGTCCCATATCAAAGTGGATGAATCTTGTGATGGGGTCCCGTGAGTCACTCTTTTTGCAAATACAACCAAACCTTATCACCCACCTGAAATTTGCATGGAAGTCGATGCTGGTCATGTGGTTGCTTATACTTGGCATTGGATTTTTCCAGAATGTCATGGACTTGATGACAGATGTGTTGAATCCATTCAACAAATCAAGTGGCCTTGTCTACCTTGGTGCGGGCATGGGAAGATTCCTCTTGTGTTGAGGAAATGGGCATAGCTACATCAATTGGGGCCAATGGTTGGAATCCCAAGCACACCTAGAAAGGGTTGTGTCCAGTAGAGATGTAAAGGGATATGTTGTAGCTATGTTGAATATATGGAATGCTCTCATCCAATTTGCGGATATGTTTAGAATTATACATCCTTGCAATATGCACAATCATCCTATTGATCACCTCTTTTTGTCCATCAGTTTGGGGGTGGAAGGCAGTTGATTGGGTGAGTTTGGTGTCCATTAGTGACCATAGGCTCAAGAATGTATTCAAGAATCTGTTGTCCTGATCTAAAATGATAATCCGTGGTAGCTTGAAATGAACCCAAATAAGTTTGAAGAAGAGCTTAGCAGTGGCTTCAGTGGTGATGCTCTTCTTGCAGGTTATTAGAATGGACATCTTAGAGAAGTGATCCACGACCACAAACACACACTCATTCCTATGCTTTGCTAATGGTAGTATTGACATGTAGTCCATGGAGATGGACTCCCAAGGCCCATTGGGAGTAGGTAAAGGGGTGTATAAACCCTTGCTTCTTAATGGCAAGTTTTGCGATGGCGCATGTAGTGCATGATTTGATATACCTATCGACGTCTTGTCGAAGCATCGACCAATAAAAATACTTATGCAATACTGCTATTGAGATGTGCTTGTCCCTTCTTGCTTTAGCTACCTAATGCTGCAACTTAGGTAGAAAATATTGAAAACTGCTTTCCGATTCTTGGTTTAGCTACCTCGGTTTTGTTTAAATAGACCCAAAATTTATTTGTTATGTGTTACTTGTTTTTTTTGTAAATAAAAAAGACTATATTACCGAGATGGAACCATTTACAAAATGTTCAAACAGAGCTCATATCAGTATCAATCAGCAGTTATATCTTCAAAACAAAAGAGTGCCTTTAAACAAACAGGCCTCTCGTTACCCCCATAACCCGAGTACATTAGACCCAAAAGAAGGAAGACACTAGAACTAAACTGTAATGCCGCTAGACACATAAAACAATAAATAGGAAATACATCAACAACAGACCATAACTATACTCTAATGCCGCTATACCAATAAAACAGTAAACATAAAATACATCAACAACAGACCCGGGATCAAGTTGCCACCGCTACTGACCCGGTCCTTCTTTCCTTTGTCAATTTATGCCTTAGTCTTGACCTTCTGCTGCATCTGCACAGTGCTCGGATTAGGATGGGTGCTAGGTGCCCCCTTCTCGGGTCTCTCCATTCCTAAGTAAGTGAATGAAAGGCCCAGTTTTTTTGCAATTTCATCAATCTTCAAGTGCATAAGATGAGAATCTGCGTTGTGGGATTTCCAAGAGCGAACCGGCTCCTCGTCGCCAAGATCCTTATTGTAGCATGTCATAGTGACATGGGCTAGAAGGTTCTTCATAACCTAGTAATTCATAGCCATGCATTCATATTCCGAGGCTCGTCCTGCCGTAGCCCTAGGGTCAACAACCCAATCTTCGATCTCCTGATAAAGATCCTCAGGCGGAATAGTCCTAACCTCGTCCCATAATTTCTTCTCTATGAGGTCAACTTCATCCCGAATTAGAGGGGGGATACGTTCACGATAAAACATAGTAGCCTCCTGGGAATGATGCTGAGCCCTTGTGATCCTTCCCTTGACATTCCCACTGTTAATCGACAATGGAGCTTTTCCCTTCCGCCTGCCAGAACCAAACCCCACAACCGTCTCAGAGCCATCACGATGCGACGGAGCCATAATCCCATCACAGTAATTATCCGACGAGCGAACCAAAGAGAACCTATAACCCACCCTAAACCAAGAAATATTGTGAAGCAAACATGAATGAATCTGCCAAAATCAAAGAAAACTAGGTGCAAAACCACATTTGCTGTTATGCAAATAAATAACCTGCGATAGCATAATGATAGGACCTGTCAAGCTTCGCTCATCATTGACCTTGTATTGCTTCACAATCATGGTGATGCAATCCCAGAAAGATGTCATAAAAATGATCCTGATTGTTATAGCGTGAGTCCGATACGGCCTCGTCCTGTCAATCTTTTTTAACTTAATTTTGCACCTAGTCATACTCATCCCAATAAATATAATGATGATAGGGGTCAATCAGAACTGGAATGGCCTTGATGATATGATGCACCACTAAGCCGTTCCTGTCGCCGTTTATAATGCTCATGGGTTGACGCCGAGCCAACTGTCATCATCATACAGTTATCAATATCGCTGCTGGCCAGGTGGTGGCACCACGTAACCCAAGTGTCATGCTGAAAATCCTCCAGGGTGCCAACATTCAATGCTCCCCTGCCAGCAACACCTTGATTGGCCATAAGGTCCACCACCTTATTGGCATCCTGTTTAACGTGGCTGAACATGATGGCGCTATGGTCGGTGATAAGTGATTGCAGTTGCTCCAATTTATACAAGAGCCTCCAGCTGGTAGATATTTTATGCGGAGATTGACCACTGGCCAATCTCTTCGCTAAGTGGATGATGATGCTCGAATCCCCTTCCAGAATAGCAGGAAACCATCCCTCGTGAATCACCATGTGGATGCCTTGGATAATACCCTCCAACTCGGCTGAGTTATTGGAGTCCTGACCTAAGAACCCAAATAAATTTTTTCGAATAACTCTAAAAGCATTTTGGCAGACCCCTCCAAAACCCGCCAACCCTGGGTTGCCATGAGATGCTCTGTCAAAATTGATTTTAAAAACCTTGTGTGAAGGGAGAGACCAAAAATTCGGGCTGGAAGGGTGACAGACTTTAGCTCTTATGCGCAGGCCTTCCATATCTGATTTGTCAATATTCCAACCTGAAGTAATACGTAGATCTGCCTCAGACAGGTCTCTATCTTTATTCTCCCAGGGCATGCTTCTGATTGTCTCCCGCATATTGCAAACCAGATCCCCCTAGAGTTCATTTGGTGCGTGTTTTTTATCCCTAAATATGTGGTTGTTCCTCTCCTTCCAACATGCCATAAAACCGTACCAGGGAGCAACATCCATAAGGTCCTAATGATAGGGTTCGAAAAGGCCTTGGGATCCCAATCTTTAATCGACTGGTTCGGACGATCTCTAGCCCGGTTACTCTTCTGAAGATAGCCACCCCACTATCCCAAATTAGGGTAGAAAAGGGGCAATTGTCTAATAAATGCCCCATGGATTCCTTTGAGAGGAGGCAAAGAGGACATCTGGAAGGGCCCTAGATCCCGCGCTTCCTCAAATTTTCACTAGTTAGAATCCTCTTCCACACCACCAGCCAACATAAAATAGCAATTTTCGGCCAACGATTCATTCCCCAAACCTTCTTCCAAGTACTATCATCCAAATCTTCATTGTAAATCCTAATATCATAAGCCTCTTTTATATTAAAAGTGCCTTTCTAACTGTGACCCCAACGAAGCTTGTCATGACCTGCCTTGATCTAAATAATGCGCTCTAGGAGGATAGCCTTGAAGGCTTGGATATCCTTATTATTTACTAATCCATCGAGCCAACCATTATCAATCCATTGCCTGTGTCCTTCAGCCATTGCTGCCGACCAATAGTCACAGACTTTGATTCTGCCTTCCTCCACTCCACGGGCTTGAATAATCTGCCACCTAGGTTCAGTTCCCATCTTGGGAAGCCGGTTCCAAGAGTCGTCCCAGAAATTGGCATCTTCCCCATTGAAGACTTCCCCAAAACTGTGGTTTTGGACCAGATGATGCCCAAAAAAAGATTTTGACCAGATATGAGACCCAATCCTATCCTCATTGAAGCGGATCAGTTGCCTCGTCGGTCTGTCCTGAGCGTACTTCACATGCCAAAGGCGAGCCCAAGGTTCAGAACTATAGTTGCACCATCTCCACCATATCTTAGACCCCTATACCTCACTGAGAATCTCGGGATCTCTGAGGCCAAGGCCTCCATCATTCATGGGTTTGCATATCTTGTCCCAATTGAACAGGGAAAACTTAGACTTCTCCTCTCTCCCCCCAGAGAAAAGTACGCTGAATAACCCTAATTTTCTTAAGGAAGGATTTAGGAGCGGAGAGCATAGAGAAGAGGTAGGCATGCATTTCCTGGAGGACAGATTTAACCAAAATCAAATGACTAGGCAAATTTAAAGGTCCGAGAGTCCAGCTGGCCAACCTTCTGCGGATACGATTGATCAACTCCTGCCAAGAGGCTATCAACTCCTCCACTTCCTACATAGATACAGGTTTTCCTAGCAGCTCGTTATGGTCCCTGGTTACGAGTCTAGGAATGAGGCGGGTGATTTCTGAGATGTTCATACTCCGATCAACCCTGTCCTCCCGTAAAACAAAAGCACAGTAGTCGATTAATTCGTCCTCAATCTCAGCTCTGGTTTCAACATGTCTACCATCTCTTCCTTTGATTTTGAAAATCTTAGATCTATGGCGATTTTGAACAACAGTGTTATGGAAGAACTTAGTGTTTTTCTCCCCATCCTGGAGCCACTGGTTCCGGGATTTCTGCTTCCAATAGATTTCCTCCTGTCTTTCCCTAGCTTCAAGTTGCTCCATCAAGTTCTGCTCCTGCTCCCTTAGAGCATCATCCCAGCCCTCGGACATGCCTTTCCTATACATATTCTCCAATTCCTCAATCAACTTTTTCTTGTCCTGGAAAATGTTGCCAAAATCCTCTTTATTCCAAGTGCGAATCTTGGATTTGATGGCTTTGAGCTTTTTTTGGAATTGGAACATTCCAGTACCTACAGGGGGGACCAATTCCTGCCACCATTGGCCCACTAAATCTTTAAAGTCTTTGTGTTCCATCCATAATTGTTCAAACCGAAAGGGTTTATGGAGAATCGTGTTTGACCAATCCCAGTTAAGGCAAATAGGCCGATGATCAGAGCTTGCAAAGGGTAAAACACTGGCGCTAACCTCACCCGTGCCACGAGCAATGTCTTCAGTCGTAAGGAATCTATCAATTCTGGAAGCTACTATGTGGTTGCCACCATGTTTTTTATTCCACGTATGCCAGCCATTACCAGTTTCAATATCGATGAACGAACTATTAGTCAGAAGCTCTCTAAAGGCTTCTTGAAATCTATCCAAGATCCTTCTACCACCTTTCTTTTCCGTCACAGAGGAGATTAGGTTAAAGTCCCCACCAACTATCCACGACCCAGAGACAGCCTGAACCACCAGCCAATGCAAAAAATTAATAAATGCCTGTTTGTGAGGAAAAGAACTCGGCCCATAGATGTTGACCAGAGTACCCTTCACCCCATCCCCAGGATTGAAAAATTAGCAGAAATAGATAATTTATTGGCTCTCCAATCCGAACGGAGCACATAATCGGGTTAACATAAGACAATGAGGCCTCCTTCCATCCCGGAAGTGTCTATCACCATAACTTTATAGCCCTTCCAGATTCTTTGGCTAACTTTTTCCATAGAATCAGAACTGCATTTTGTTTCTTGCAAAAAAAGAACATCGGTTTCTCCTGTTTAATCCTTCTGGCCAGGGTCTTAATTTTCCTTGAATGATTGCACCCATGGATTTTCCAAGACAACAGCTTCATTGAGTAACTTTGCTGACTTCAGAAAAGGATGCCCTTATCGTTGGGTACTGGCCAGATTCTATGGGTTTTACTCTTACCTCAGCTATTCTTTACTTGTTTGATTTTATACCTCTTCTCAATTCTTCCTCAGGGGATTTCCTCTTGCTTCCTTTCTGCGGATCTGATGCTATCTCGAGTTGTTGACAGGCTTTGGATTTGATGATAGCTTATTGGAGCAACTCCAATTGCCTCCGTGGAACATAACCTTTGCCCTTTTTAGCTACTTCTTTTTCAATTTCATCCAGATCGAGCTCCCCAAGATCCATCTCTTCATCACCATCCTCCTCCATGCTTATCACTTGCTCCATTGATGGAGTAGCCCGGGGTGCTTCGGTCCTTGTCTCCAAACCAATTGGTCCAGGGTTGTTCTGCGCCTCTGGATCAACCTTGTTACCTTCTCCCACTTCCTCCAAGACCTGGAAGGAGTTTTTGCTCGCAAGCACATTGTCAACCTTCTCCTTGCCCTTTTTCTGTGGAGCCACCGTCTGGTTCTTTTTCCTATTACGCACCTGGGTAAATCCATCTTGATCTCTCGCGCCATCCTGAGAAGAACCCAAGTGATAGGACGCGCTTGGCGCCTTGGGGCAGTTCCTTCCGAAGTGGCCATACTCATGACAAATGCGACATCTGAAAGGAAGTTGCTCGTAGTCAAGAGGCTGAACCCATTCTTCGTCCTCCCAATTCAAGCTGATAGCCTCAGGCAACTCTTTCATCAGATTCATGTAGACACATATCCGAGCACATGCAGTATACCTCTGGAGTTTGGTTTGCTCGGCCACCTTCACAAACTCGACCAAGGTATTACCTATGTCCTGCAATATCTCCAGATCCCAGTATTCGCATGGTAGAGAGAAGAGCCTAATCCACATAGGCGCCACTGTCATGTCCTCCGTTTCAGGGTTAAATCTCTCTTTCCATGGTTGAAGATACAACCCTGCTGAGTTCAGGAAGTAAGGGCCTCCCTCAATAATCCTATCCCGATCTTCCATGTTAAAGAAGATAATGGTGAAAAACCCCTTGGCACCCAGATGTAAGTCGTAATGGGCTTTAGGGTTCCAATTGATCTTAATCCACCGAACCAGATCTTTCTCACGGGGCCATATCCCCACAAACTTTCCAATCAGTGCCCTCTCCTTCTAGAGCTCAACTCGTTCTTTGATCTTGTCAAATTTTAACTAGATGGCAAGAATCGATAGGGCTTTCGGAAGACAACCCCCCTGACCCGATCTCTTACTACGGCCAGCGCCAGAATCGCTGGATCCTCCCGTGCCCATCATCACGTCACCATTTGGATCCGTCGATCCCGTGGACTGTGGCGGCATGCCTCAGCTGATCTGCAACCAGGATAACCCAGTTGCGATCCAACCATGCCACCCAAGGCCAATCACCAAATTGCAAAAAAAACCAGCCAGGTTCAACAAACCCTAAACGCCTTCACCATTGAGAGCTCCCAGATTCCTCAAAAAATTTCACATCATTTAATCCTCTGGTATGTGTTACTTGTTATCTATGAGTAGTTGTAATCATTGATTCAGCTATGAGTTATCCATGTCTATAAGCTACATGTTATCATCGACCTTCTTCTCATTATCTGGGATGAACTTTGAGTTATCCATTCATGAGCTACAAGTTATGCATGCATCACCTACTAGTTATTCATTCATGAGTTATCAATTATTTTTTATATTGTTTTTTTAATCTCTCACATTCTTTTAGTTAAATGGGTTGAGTTATCCACACCTAGCTACACTCTATCACATGTGTTCTTACAGTTATATGCAAATAAGTACTCATTATCCATTTATTAGCTACTAGTTATCCATGCATATTAACACCTATTGGCATAATCACAATATTTATCTAATACATATAATGTAATTAGTTAATGAAACAAAAACTCCATGCATATATTGATCAAATAGTTTTCTAATACATATAACAATTAGTTAACCAATTAGAAGCTTCATGCATATATTATTCACAATAGTTTTCTAATACTTATAATGATTAGTTATTGATTCCAACTACCACAAATTGTAGTAGTTATTTTTTATATTTTTATAAATGTTTATTTCGAATTTCCAACCACTGCTTTAGGATTAGTGTGGACAATACACTTGTCTCATCCTTGTTTAATTTCAAACTACTACTATAGAATCAATCTGATTACTTGTATGAAGAACTTGAATTGAAGTCTAAACTATTTCCATTAAAGATTAATTAGTTTAAGCAAATTAATTTAAATTATGCGGCTTTGAATTAGCTTGTCATTGTTATGTGGATAGAACTATACACTACAATGTATTAGAATATGTTGCTCATGACATCAATAGGTAAGAGTTAATTGATAAGAAATTGAATTTAATTGTGCAATATTGTATTTGTAAATTAACTGATCTCATAATATTACAGGGAAATTTGTTCCTAAACTTAGATAATAATAAAAAAACCTTATTACCTCACTTAAAAATATAAATCTCTACCTGATATTAAAAATAAAAAATAAATATTTACTTTCATAAAATATATATATATATATGGGTGAAGTAAGTCAGCTATGATTTTTTTCTTTCTTTTAAAAACCACTCACAACCCTTAAACTTATCTTTTTTTAACACTACAGTACACAACACATAAACTTATCATTTTTTTAACACTACAGTACACAACACATAAACGTAATCATAGTTGCCAAATTCTGCCTAATCTACCAAATTAATTGAAAAATTCGGTAGCTGGATGGTTTTTTAGTACCGTTTCTTTTACTGGTGGGACGTTCATGGAGCGAAGAAACTGTGTGCATTTACTTGAGTGAAGATCCGATCCGGTAGTGGTTTTTAAGACAACTTTCTGAATCTTAGATAGTAAGTCTGCGTTACGATTTATACTTTTTTATTATTTGATTCATATAATGAATATTAGTAGTATCATTTTTTTCCGCTGAAAAAGAAAAAAAGAAGCTATGGTTCACACTGATCTTAGATCCTAATATCTAATAGATAAACAAATAACTTTATAACGTGTAACTCAGGAAAGTGAACACATAAATCAGAAAAGTGAACACATTAATCAAGGGACTTATTCTTAAAACATTCTTTTTTGATTTTTTTCAGAATTTGTAATTATTTTTTATCTTATCGGTGGAATTAATACCATAGGTCACAAGTTAAGTGCCATGCAGAAGTTATCTATTACTTGTTTTAGTTGTACTCATCTATTGTTCTCCATACCTCAGCTACATGTTACCTTCTTTAGTTAAATGGGTTGTTTATCTATTATCTATGCATGAGCTACAAGTTATCCATGCATTGCATTAGCTACTAGTTATTTTTTATATTTTTTTTTGTTTATAATTGTTTATTTCAAATTTTAAAGGACCATAAATCAATATGGAGAGTACACTTGTCTCATCCTCCTTCAATCTAAAAAAAATATAAATAATAATCCACCCTAAATTCTAAGATATAAACATTTATTGATATAATTATTTTACATAATATTCTAAACCATAAGCTAACTGTAATGTATCTAATCTTATTATTATTATTAATATTAATAATAGCCATTAAGCACCTACCTGTCTCATATTACTAATGTATATCCGTGGATATATACGTGATATATACATAGTTATCACCCAGCTTTATATGTATCAGCAAACTGTAATGTATCTTAACTGTATCTGACTCTTATTAATAATAGCCAATAAGCACCAAACTGTGGCATATTAATAGTTGTATATGCGTCGGTGGATATATACATCGTTGAATGTTAGTGTTTACACATCTAACAGCATATATGCATATATTGCCATTAATGCATTACAGTCAGGATGCATAATACTTGTTGGACTCAACAACTTCTTAAAGACGACAAATAGTAAACGGTTCAGTTTTCCGTGAACGATTGCAAGCAATTCAACGGCTTATTATGAGCTTATGGCTTTCTGCCAATGGAATCTAAGTCTCTACCGTTGACTGAATATTCATATTGTCTTGCATGCACACTTTCAAGATTCTTCGCCACATTCCACTCCTCTCTGACCAACTATTCCTCCTATAAAACTGTAAGAGAATTGTGATGCGAATCCATTGCATATGCTGCCGGATATAACTTCTTTCCTTTAATGCTTTCAATGTGCTCGACTCTCACAAGATGTTCTGTCATCGATTGGGCTACTCACAAGATGTTCACACTGAATAATATCATATTCTTTGTCGTGCTATCTTCTTAGTTGGCCAAGCTCTAGCTCCATTCTTACTGGCACACAGGTTCTGACAGTGGCTTGAGAGTTTCTCAGCAGCCAATTTGGGATTGGAAATATATTCAGGTATGTCTTCCAGGTTAAAAATTCGTGTTGTCTCATTATTGTTTATATATGTTATTCATGATTACTGATTTTTTAAAATATAACACACATCCATCTTCACTGCACTGAGAGTATAAAAAATTGTCAGTGTCACTCTCAACCTTGAGGTATCAATCCCCAATGTTATGATTTTTGCACCATCCCTATAACAAATGCGATAACAGAGAGATTGGCACCTGAAGGTTCATACAGCTATACCAATACCAAAATCTACACTGACAATCTCAATGTTTTCACACCATCCCTACCACAATGAGATTGACAGCTTGAAATTGATATTGGCACCTGTAAGATTTTATTTGTCTAGCGCATAACCGATCCAGGTTTAAAATAGATGTATGTTAACTTAATCAACACTCTTTATATATTTTATGGAGAGTGCTCTGTAATCTTTTATGGACACATTCTGTGTACGATTTTAAACGAACCCATCTTGTTCTGGTACCTTGAATGATGACTCTGAAACTAAATGATTTGTCTTCATAGTTGTATTCCCTGTAGAACCTTATCTGATGTATTGAAGTTGTATATACTCTGTACGTATTTTGACAGATACCCACCTTGGTCTTGTGTGTCGGGCAATTGAGTTTTGGTCGATATAGACTCTCGTCACAGATAGTGTCCATACAGAATCTGGTCTGATATTGTTTTAAATGATTTGCAGAGTATGTATTCTGTAGGAGCCCATTTTGGTCTTGTTTATTGGGTAATTGACTTCCAGTTCTCATAGTTTCTTATAACATCTGTCTTCCACGCAGGGTTTCAATTAATAAAGTTTTATACACATTGTTTAGACATTCAGAGAAACCCATCTTGCTCTTATATGTTGTATGCTAGCCAATTGGCTGTCTTTATCTTGTTGTCAAATCCAAATTCCATGCATAAAGATTAATGCACATTCTATATATATGTTGGTTTAACGTCCATACTCCTTCTAGAGTCTGATACAATGACCTTGTATACTTTCTTTGTTTACCTTCACAGGAACCCTTCTTGCTTTGGTATTGTGGGCTGCCTCTGGATCTATATAGAGTGTAACATCAATCCTGAACCTGTTTTCCATTGATTGAGGTTGGGCAACATGGCGAAAAGAAGTGGGTGCGGAGTCTGCAGGGGACAATTTCTACCAGAAGAGTCCTTCCAGAGCTGGGGAAGTTATGTAAATGCTTTGAAACAGACAGGGAGTAGGCTTCAGGACAGAGCATTTACAAGGACTTTGGTTGAGACAGAAATGACAGAGGTTCGGTCTCGGAGTGGGAATGACATGAAGAAGAGTCTAAATTGGTGGGACTTGATTTGGTTTGGAATCGGTGCTGTTATCGGTTCTGGGATTTTTGTCCTGACAGGCCTGGAGGCCAGAGATAAGGCTGGGCCTGCAGTCATATTGTCCTATGTTATTTCAGGAATCTCTGCTTTGCTTTCTGTGTTTTGTTACACAGAATTTGCCGTGGAAATCCCAATAGCAGGTAAGAAGTTTTTCCTTATTTCCTAATTCATGTATTTTCTTGTTTTGATTAGGAGTCCAGTCAGTCCTTATTTTGTCATCTGTGTCGTAATTGGAGACATATACATGATACATCCCCTTAGAAGGCTAGAGACTCACATACACAATTTTTTTTCGTAGTTAAGCCCCTTTTACTTGATTGGAGAGGATATGAAACCCCATATAAGATCTGCCTTACAATCAGGGTACCTTTGGCTAAGAGCTGCAACTAAGGGGTATATATTCTGTAAAAGTCACTTAGTAGCCTTGGACCACAGGGAGCAAGGCTGCTGGGCTTTGAACCTGGGTCATGATTGCTATAAACACTTCCAATTTGCCACTATGACCAGGCAAAAACTATAGACACACTCTTTCTTATGTAATTCAAGGGCATTCTTGCGGAGGATCTGAGAAATATCTATTCATAAACACTGAAATCATCCACCTCGACTAAATTTTTAAAACGCCAATGTGGCTGACAATGTTAAACTTGCTGCATATGTTGTTGAAAGCCCGGTACTATACAAGGCTGTATTGCTCGTCCTCAACTTCAGTTTTGTTGCATATCTTGTATTTTCAGTTATTCCACAGGGTCATAGGTATAGTGCATCATCCAGTTCTACATTCAGGGTTATGTCAGCTAGTTCTTATTTCGCTAATGTTTAACCTCTTCTTACAGCTCATTATTTTGATCCTGTAGAGAGGGAGCTACTCTGCTCATCGAATAGACAGGTTAAACTCTGAGACTTGACACGCTGACAAATGATTTCCAAGAAGGTCAACGATCCTAATATTATGACTATTGTGCATAACTGTGGAACTTCTTCTTGAAGTTCTTCAGAATATCCTATGGGAGCTGTATGTTCATGATTGTAGATGCAATAGGGGATCTAACATAATTCCACCATATAATGTAATTTGGTTTCTTGGCATTGTTGCTAGCATATTAAGGTACTTTATTTATTGTACTCTGTTAAAGCTATATGTCAAGTCCTCATTGGTGCAAAAGTATCAGCAAGGATGTTTGTCAGCTGTTGTAGAAAACACCTACATGTTCCCTCAATTATTGACTTATGTTGATTGTGCAGGTGGGTCATTTTCTTATTTGAGAGTGGAATTGGGAGACTTTGTAGCATTCATAGCAGCAGGCAACATCATATTAGAATATATCATTGGTGGAGCAGCAGTTGCAAGGTCATGGACATCCTACTTTGCCACACTCTGTAATCGTCAACCTAATGATTTCCGCATTCACACAAACTTTGCTGAAGATTACAATGAATTGGACCCAATAGCAGTTGTCGTCCTCATCATAACATGCATTATTGCCATAAAGAGCACCAAAGCTACATCAAGAATAAACTCTGTTGCCTCTGTAATTCATATTGTTGTCCTTGTGTTTATCATCATTGCCGGCTTAATGCATGCGAAAACATCAAACTACTCAGACTTTATGCCTTATGGCGTAAGGGGTGTTTTCTCAGCAGCTGCGGTTCTCTTTTTTGCATATGTCGGGTTTGATGCAGTTGCAACAATGGCAGAAGAGACTAAAAATCCTGCAAGGGACATTCCTATTGGGCTTGTTGGGTCCATGGTGGTCATCATAACAGCCTACTGTCTCATGGCTCTCACACTATGCTTGATGCAAAACTACAAAGCCATTGACCCTGATGCTCCATTCAGTGTTGTATTTGAGAAGGTAGGAATGGGTTGGGCTAAGTACATCGTAGCCTTTGGAGCTCTTAAGGGTATGACAACCGTCCTAATGGTGAGTGTTGTAGGCCAAGCCCGGTATCTGACCCACATGGCAAGGGCACATGTGTTCCCACCATGGTTTGCAATGGTGCATGAAAAAACAGGAACTCCAGTCAATGCAACTGCCATAATGGTCATAGCCACAGCAGTAATAGCATTTTTCACAGGCCTAGATATCCTCTCCAACCTGCTATCCATATCGACTTTGTTCATATTTAGTCTAGTGTCCATAGCACTAATTGTTAGGAGATACTACATATCTGGCCAAACCAGCATTAGAAACCAGCGAATGCTGATCATGTTTTTGATTATAATCATTGGATCCTCAGTTGGGACTGCCATATATTGGGCTAGGAGTACAGGGTGGATTGGTTATGTAATAACAGTGCCTTTGTGGTTTCTAGGTACATTAGGATTAAAACTATTTGTTCCACAGGCTAGAAAGCCAAGTCTGTGGGGGGTGCCATTGGTACCATGGGTGCCAGCTTTATCCATTGCAGTAAACCTTTTTCTTTTAGGTTCCATTGATAAGGATTCCTTCATCAGGTTTGGTATTTGGACTTCCATAATGCTACTGTATTACTTCTTTTTTGGGTTGCATGCATCATATGACACTGCTAAAGCTGCTGAGACAGAGAGGTTGGGGAAGACTGGTAATTTTGGTGCTGCCTCTGCGATTGGTGCTGTCTCTGCGATTGAAGGAGAACATGAAATAAATGAGGACCATGATAAACCTTAAACTACCTTAGTTTTTACTTCTAGGATGGCTTGTAAGAGATATGTGTTTGGGGATTTGTCTTAAATGTGAAAGTATTAGATATTTGTAAAGATTTTAAATTGAGCTTGATTCATTGGATTCTACATTTCTAGGCAGAAATATATGAGCTTGAGGGAAATGCATCCAGTGTATAGCAATAGTATTCAGACATCTTTGCAGTTAAGTACCATCCCAATGTTGTAAGTAATGAAATGTGTATTTGATAGATGCTAACATTATGATATATTTTAGAAGTGGCTAAATCCATTATATTATTAAGTTTACGGGCAATAAATTATTGTATTTCTAGAGCTTTATAAAGTGAAATAAAGATGTAAAATGTCAATATCTAGACAAAACTTTGCACCTCTCTTATGCAAGAGCAATGCTTTTATCAATTCATCATAGGTAACACCTATAACCATGTCTATTTGCAATTTAAAACTTCTAAAATTGCATTAAGAATAATATTATTATAACTAACCATGTCTTTTAAAGAAAAATGATTTATATATGAAATAAAAATGAAAATAACTTCTTAATTTTTAAACAAAAAAATTAGCTATCATAGGATAGTGCATACTCATTACATTTGAACTAATGAAACCAAATCCATATTCTGTGTCTTACTAGGTTTAACTAATTACAAGGTATTGTGCATGAGAAAAGGCCATAGTGAGAGAAGCAATTCCAAAATGCTAAATATAGGTGCATTTGGTTATTATCATTCACACACATGCCACAAAGAAGGAAAACAAAACATATCTATTATGTTAGCAATATGATTTATATACCTCTACGAATAGTCGTGTTGGCATAAGTATCATGTCAGGTTGAAAACTTTATACCATTGTTGACAAAGAGGCATTGTTAACAAGAGAGCTGATTATTTATAATAATCATTTATTATATGAAATTGCTTTGGTTGAATATTAATGTTATGGCATGCCGAGATTCAAATGTTTATGCTAAGTTGGACTTAAGGTATACAAAGTTACAAACGATATATGGTAAATTTTTTTATAATAATCAATTATCCTCTATTTAAAATTATTAATAATTTGTTTAAAAAATTATCCAATAATAAAAATCATTAAATCCTTTCACTTGATTTAAAAATCTCTTACCTCAATTTATATTTTATTATATCAAGATATACATTGAAAAAATTAAACACTTTTATATAAGTTTATGTAATATTTATCGGACTTTTAAAATAAAGCTTGTATTTTATATATTGATGATGTGATTTCTAATAAATTTTAATTGTATTTTTAACATAACTAATGTTTTATCATTTAAGTTTACAATTATTTTGTAAAATTTTCTATCTCTTATATAAAATTTTCTAATATTTATTAGTCTTTTAAAATAAAGTTTGTATTTTATATTTAGATGATGTGATTTCTAATCAGTTTCAAGTGTATTTTTATCATAACTAATGCTTTATCATTAATATCATATTTACGTTTACAATTATTTTGTAACTTATATTTGTGGTTATATGTAATTATTTTGTAATTTATATTTCTGGTTTATGTGCAAGTGATGCTATTTTTTAATTCATTATAAACTATAGTTTATTGAAAACTCAATTTCTATTTTCTTTATACTATAATAAGAATCTAATTCTGTTGTAAAAAAATGACAGTTATTATATATTTAGAAGTATTGCTTACATAAACCAGCATAGATCCATCTTAAACCCGTATCTACCGAGAGGGATCCAATTTCTTGAGGTGTATTTCTTTTTTTAAATTTAAACTCAAGAAATTTGATCTCTCTTGATTTATAGATCCCGGTTTATCATAATATTTTAGCCAACATGAATTTTTTAATTAAAAAATTACTTTTTACGTTAAATTACTTTTTAAGTTAAATTACATTAAAACATCTCCCCCACTCGGTGCAAAAATTTTAAGAATCTATAATTTTCTAAATTGTAAAATTTTTTGGGAATCTTACTAATTCTTAAATTTCCAACCATATAATGTTTTGTGATTTTTTTTGTAAAAATATTCAAATTTCCAAGGATTTTATATAGTTTATGGAAAATTTTAGCTATATTTAGAATAAAAAAATTTATTGTGTAGAATTTGATTGAATCATTTTTGAAAAACAATAGGACTTGGTCATTTTTTTTTGGAAAATTATCCATGAATTATGTGAGATTCAAATATCTCTTTCTTATTTTAATGTGAGTGGTTTTAATATCATATTAACTTATTTTAAATATGTATGATGCATGAAAAATTAAAATTAAATTATTTAATTAAAAGATTATAAAATTGATTGATTAGGAATTGGTACGCAATTTAGTAAAACTCATTAGAAATACATATAATTAAATATAGGAATCAAAATATATGAACTATTCTCAAATAGGCTTGGTGCTTTCACTACATGTGGCGATTTCACTACACACCACATAGTAAGTTAAGATAGCAATAGGAGTAGAGCCACTTCCTTCCCACGCAAGGACATGTAAGCATAACTAATAATCCAATCATAAGAGTCATATAATTAATTAATTATAAAAGGAATATTTTACTAACTTAAAAATATTAATTATTAACTAATATTCATCTCCTTTCTCTTCAATAAAAAACCCTAATTCTTATTTAAAAAGGGCTCTCGCTCATACTTAGGAAATAATAACTAACTAACCGTTATTATTTCCAACACTTAGTAATTAAACCACTCTAATATTAATAATAATAGGACTAACCCTATGCTATTATTTTTAGTATAGTAATTAAATTATATCATAGGTTGTAGGCTTATTAGGACACTAACTTGCTATGCTTGTGCATACATATAATATGTATGCTTCCCTCTAAGGGTTATTAGTAACATAGATCATACTAATACTACCAGTTCTCACTAGCTTCACTAGTGAGTTAAGTAGGATTAAACTCTACCCAAGGGTTTCATGAGGCTTTAGTAGCCCCTTTCCTTTCCCTAGTGGACTCCCTGCCCCCTTGGTTACCATGGTCTTGAACATCCAACCTTATGTTTTTGTTTTCATTTTTATCATTCACATATTACATTGCATCACCATGCAGTCACTAACGCATGGTCTAATATCACATTACAATGCTAACAATGCTATAGTGTTCAATGGTAGGGCCTTGGCCTTGAGCTCCTCACCATGACCCATAGGGCTTAGGATGAGGGATATTACACTTAACCAAAACCATAGGGCTTAGGACGAGAGATATTACATCCTCCCATCCTTGAAGCAACGTCTTCCTCGGTGTTGTCAGTCTTCAGAACTTGTATTTTAATTTTCAGATGCATGCACACATCAACAACTTCTTTTATTTTCTTCCAGTTGTCTCGGCTGGACTTTTCTCAAGGTTTTCAATCCTTTATTGTTCATCATTCCCTATTGTTCTCAACAAACAAAATGAGAAACATATACCTACATATAATCATTACATATCAACAGAGGAAGGAAAGATAAGTGCTCTTAATAAATTACTTATCTCTAGGAATACCATCCTGCCTTCTTAATATTTTTGTAGTAATTTTCCTTCATTGGATGACTATACATCATCCATTATGTCTCCATTACCATACCAATGATGGTTTATCGCAAGAATTATTGAAAGTATTTGTACTTGTTCCCGCATTATTCATAACTTGGAGGCAAATAGTTCACAAGTTACACTTTTCAACAACAATTTATTGGCATGCGATCCCAAAATAAATCTTTGCATGTCAATAATTTCCTCTAATGTTAGTACAACAGGATCTAGACTATATGTTTTTCTAATAATTTTAGTTAATGATGATAGGCTCTCAACATTCTTCCTCCCCAATGTCACTGCAAAACGACTAAACATTTCATCAATATGGTCATGTGTATGCCCAACATGAAGGAAACCAACTTTAACCTTATGAAAAATTCCCAATTCAACAAGCATGTTCAAATAACCAAACACGATTTGAATTTTTGTTTTCCCGGCTGGCGTTGTCCAATTGCAGATATAGAACTCTAGGAATATTACCAGACCGATGAGTCAGCACATGGTGAATTATGGTAATGGTCAGATTTGCATCATTATGAATATTGAGAGTTGTAAATTAAAACCTTGGAGACATTTGACAATTAAAAACCATACAACCAACCAAGTGAAACTGAATAAAATTTTTCTCCTTTAAATTCTTTAGTACATGAACAAAATGTGGCAAAGTTTTTTTTTTTATCCATGCCATCAATTATCAAACCCATATACTTATGTGGTTCATCATAACACTTCTTGCGATGTTTGCGTAACTTTTTCTGTTCAACTGATTGTTGATTGCGATGTGCTTAAAGTTCTTTAACAACAGAATCTAAAAATAAAATAAAAACAAAACATTGATGAGCTTTCATAATAGATATTTATTCCAAAAAAATAAATTTGTTAGAGACATACCTCTCTCTATCCCTTATGATTTATCCCTTCTTTGTTTAAAAGAAGCACATATACTGCAAACCCCTATCCTTGACCTCTTAGGATTACAAACATTTTTGAACTATGTTTTCCATATTCTTTTAAAATATGCATATCTAATGAAATTGTTATTTCCTTTAGCATCTTGAATAAATGCCTTGTACAAGTTGTAGATTTCCTGCCTTGGAAATTATCTGGAATGTGTATGGTTTCTCTATCTGGCATACTCTCTCCATGCTTAGAAAATAAGTCACATATCCATGACATTGCAATGTTTGTTATCGGCCCACTAGCTCATGCATGATATTCTTTAGAATAAAATGCAGGATCCTTTTCTAGCCTTGTCTGGATTCTTGATAGTCTAAGATTACCAATTGAGTGGATTATTTTGAATGCCCTTTTGCAAAGCAAAATACTTCCAATGCGATAATCATAACTTGCCTTTGTAGAAATCGTGCACCCTACCAAATATGAATTTTGCATATTTTTGTTCATTGATAGATATGCTCACCTTTTCTCTAAGGCATAATTGTAGTGTATTTGTTTCAGACAATTTTTTTGGAAACACTCACTTCAAATCAAATTAGTAATAGAATCGAGACTTGTGAGAAAACATTTCATAGACCTTGTATAACTAGAATGCTTTGGATTGATATAAAATGGCCTAGTCCTACACTTAATCTTGCTCATTGGTACAATTTTCCTTTGCGTTTCATGAACCATTAAATCATCCTCATTAGAATGAATATCCTCATCAATGTGAGGAATATCATCCCTCTCATTGAGATTATCATCACCAAAATTACTAGGATAATGATTATCCTCATCGGTATCAAGTTTATCACTTGAGGTTAAATCGACATCATTCGCGGGTTCATCATCACCAAAATCATCATCTGTCCCATTAAAATCCTTGCTTGGAGGAAAATCATCATCAATGCCATCAAAATCCTTTCTTGGAGGAAAATAACCTTCATCATTATTGGTGCCTTCATCCTCACCAGAATCATCATCCGTGCCTTTAAAATCTTTGCTTGGAGGAAATTCATCATCAGTGCCATCAAAATCCTCGATTGGAGGAAAATCATCATCAATGCCATCAAAATCCTCGCTCGGAGAAAATTCATCTTCACCATTATTGGTGCCCTCATCCTCACCAAATTTGTCATCCGTCCCATTTAAATACTTGCTTGGAGGAATATCATCATTGTTGCCATTCAAATCCTCGCTTGGAGGAAAATCGTCATCACTACCATCATAATCCTCGCTTGGAGGAGAATCATCTTCACCATTATTGGTGCCTTCATCCTCACCAAAATCATCATTTGTCTCATTAAAATCCTCACTTGGGAGGAAAATCATCATTAGAGTAATCAAAATCCTGGTTGGGAGGAAAACCATATTCAACATTGTTGTTGCCTTTATCCTCACCAAAATCATCATTTGTCCCATTAAAATCCTTGCTTGGAGGAGAAACATTATTAGTCCCATTAAAATGCTTTCTTGAAGGAAAATCATCATCAGTGCCATCAAAATCCTCGCTTGGAGGAAAATCACCGTCAGTGCCATCAAAATCCTTGCTTGGGGGAGGAACATTATCAATCCCATTAAAATCCTTGCTTGGAGGAAAACCATCATCGGTTCCGTTAAAATCCTCGCTTGGAGGAAAATAATCTACACCATCATTGGTGCCTTCATCCTTACCAAAATTATTATCTATCCCATCAAAATACTCGCTTGGAGGAAAATCAAGTTTGTTGTCTTGTAAATCCTCGCTTGGATGAAAATCTTGGCTTGGAGGGAAATCATCATTTGTGCCTTGAAAATACTTTCTTGGAGGAAAATATTGGCTTGAAGGAAAATCATTGTTTGTGCCTTGAAAATCATCGCTTGGAGGAAAATCATCGTTGATGCCTCGAGAATCATTTCCTTGAGCAAAATCATCATTGGTGCCTTGAAAATTGTCACTTGGAGGAAAATTTTCATCATCTTCCTCAGTGTCTTTAAAATATCCACATGGAGGAAGCTCTTCATCATCATCATTAATGCCTTTAAAATCCTCACTTGGAGGTAAACCATCATCGGTGGGACTTTGAAATCCCCACTTAAATGAAAATTTCCACCATCTTCATGTACATCTTTAGACATTGAGATTGATTCAGACGAGTCCATGAATTTTCACTAAAAAGTATAAGAGAATGAAATTTTCTCACACTCATCACCAAAAAGTACAATGGTGCAACCATCAACCCCCAAAAATCTTATAGCTAAAAGAACGGAATTTTCCCTCCCAAGCATTCCCTCCAAAATTTCCCTTCAAAATTTTCCCTCCAAAATTCCCCTACAAAATAAATCACACATTTCAAACACAATCATAACACTATTAAAAGTAATTTAATTTATCATATAAAAATTGTAATAATACTAATAAAATGACATGTAAAAACTGCTATCCAAACTTTTTAATATAATATTAGTTATTTACATTAATTTTTTAAACCAAAAGTCATAACACTAGTCAAATTTCATTTAATGCCTTCTTCTCTAAATTTATAAATAATGCATTAGCTAATTACACATTTTTTAATCATGCATTCGTAAAACGAATAATGTTAATCTTAATATTAGCCATATAAACTATTTTTGTTTTCTATTCTTCACGTTTGAAATTTTGGGTAATTTAATAGTTCTTTGAAGGTTAGTTCTATTTTTTTTTTAAATCTTTCTATTTTATATTTCCTTTGGCAATTTTTGTTATGTACTTTTGTCATTTTTTTTAATCCCACTTTCATAAAGCAGTAAAAAAAAACTTATTTTATGCTATATTAACGTAGTTTGGTTTTCTACAGTCACCATTTGCAAACGACGATCCATAAGGATTTGAACACCATCGAAGAGCTTCAAACATTGTCAAATTTAGTTAAATTATTTTTGGAATGTAAACGTTGTTTTTAAATACTTTAAATTTCTAATGTTTTGATGTAAATTTTTTCCCTTTGGGCTTCGACATGCCCTCTGTAAAAATTTGGGTAATTTTTTAATTTTTATTTGGGATCAAGGGCTCTTCTGGAACTTGTCCTTTAGTTCTTAGTGCTTCATCAACTTTCCGTGATGTCTACCTCGTAGAGTGCTCGCGACGTGGATTTTGCAGCAAGGGGTTCGGATTTGTTGCAATGATGTGAAAATGTTACATCGATATATTTTGTTATTATAATGACAAGTATTTCATTGAAAAAAACATTACAAAGGTGTTTTTTTACCTGTTGTGGCCACATCATGTTCTTCATATTGCTGTCCAGGCTCAACCTGTACAGTGTGACCCTCTACATGTTATGCAGTTGAAATATGGAGAAATACAATTAATTTTCACCATCTGCAATGCTATATATAAAATTGTAGCATATGAATAAATTCATTACTAGGATTCGAAGAATGATCTTCGATTTGTTGTTGTCCCTCCTTGAAATTAAGGGGATCATTGCTTTCCTGCTCAAAACAAAGTCAATATTTTATGTCAATTATTTATAACGAATAGATTGCACAAGTGATAAATCTTCATTAAACTATATAGATTTTATATACCTTTGCACCATAAGACTTTGTTTTCCGAGACAATCTTTTTCGGCATTCAACAATAGCTCCAAAGTCGTGATGGAAGCCAAGCTTCAAGTCTTCCTCAGTGGGAACTTCTTTGAATTGGTCGGCCTACATATTTGCATAACGTCATTAATTTACATTTTGCGGTGCAATAAAACGCAAATAATTTGCAATTTATTATTTGGATGCATTATTGGTTTTTCGATACTACAATTCGTTCCACCAAATTCGAATAACCACCAGGCCCAAGCTTGTGCTGACCAATTTTTTCTAGTCTTGCCTTTATGGCCTTTGATGTGTCTGACAGCCTATGCAAGTGTTGAAATACATTAGATGTTCCAAATTCGATATAAAAATCAATAATAATAAGGTTTAGAATTACATTGTGGAAAGTATTGCATACCTCCTTGTTCCTGGTGGTAGCTTTCCTTCTTTTCTCAAATCCCTCTCCTTTCCATATTCCACTAGAGCTTTGCACTCTCTTGCTGGAATCATTGGAGGGTGCTCATACCTAGGGTTCCTTTCTAGGTGAACCCTATATTGGTCTCAAAAAATATTTATATGTTGTCCAACCTTCTTTAGGACCGCGGCTCGATCAAAGGTCTCGTTGCTGAACAGGCCAACCAATCGATTAGTGAGCTCATCTTTTAAAATTTTCATTTGTTTATCCCACCTTGTGTGAATGGTGG
Source organism: Larix kaempferi (assembly GCA_027924585.1). NCBI lineage: Eukaryota > Viridiplantae > Streptophyta > Pinopsida > Pinales > Pinaceae > Larix > Larix kaempferi. The sequence goes on along the minus strand of BSBM01001133.1, from coordinate 2,460,670 downwards.
GCCCGAAGATATCCAAGGACAAATAATTCAGATGTTTATAAAAAACATCATTTCCTGCAAAACGATCATGCCATGACCATAATTAGTTGAAAAAAAATGTTTTATCGATATATTACAATCAAATTATAAACACTAACTTTATCAACGTATAATTACTTGGGATCTTCTCTATCTTTATTGGAACAAGATCTTCTCCCAACAAAAATGTTGTCTCTATTGTACCCGTTCTAGTGACATGGGAAGATCCAGGAAATGCTGCTTAAAAAATATCAATACTAGAAGGCTCGGTGTCAACCCCTTCTTCGACACGATCTGGTGTGTGTCGGTCACTAGCAGCTGTGCACTCACAACTAGCATCGGGGGTGTCGCGTGTTTCCGACTGTTTAGTCGACAATAATGGAGAATGAGTCGATGTACATGTAGTCGTTTGATCATGTGACATCTCTCCATGAGCATCACTAGGGCCAACACCGTCTTGACCAATAGTGTGTGGTAATAGAAAATCCTGTAAATACAAACTACATTTTATAAGTTCACTATCATATAAAATTAAAAATTATAAAGTTCTAAATGAATTTATATTATGATTCAAGATTCCGCAACTTACTTGCAAGGCATGAGATCTCTTTACCAAAACATCAACCTTGGCTTTAATCTCGTCTGTCTGCGGAATAATGAATAGCAGACGAAGGATATCCGCATTAATTTTTTTCAAGGTCTTCTCTATCAGCTTAACCGGGTCTAGAGAAGAACCAATGTCAGCATTGCCCAACAAATCATCCACTTCAAAATCTATTGATTGTTGTGATGCTGTTTCATATATCGAATCATTGGTCTGCAACAAAAATATATAAAACATTACCGATGTGAAAGCAATAGACCGAGGAAAAAAGTATATTAACAAAGCATATCTATCATGATAGATTCCTAAAATTACAACTAGGTTTACCTGATGCCTGGATGATGGTGTCGTTTGATCCATAACTGGCGACTTGCCTCGATCATCCCCCTACAAAAAAGAAGTAGAAAACACTATCATAATGAAACCAATATACAAACGAAAAATACATAACAAAAAAAACATTATGTTAGATATTATATTGGTACAATTCCAATGAATTATACCTGCTGCCTCGAGGATTGTGATCTACTCATCGGATCAATGGTTATAGGTGACCTTCCCCGATCTACTAATAGGGAGGTGCCCCTTACAGAACCATGAATAAAAAACATAGAAAAAATTACCTAAACGAAACCAAAATAGTCAATGAAACAATATAATAACAAAACATTTTGACGTATTTAAATTGTACAATTACAATCAGGTTTACTTGTTGCCCCGAGGCTGCTGTCATCTAATCAACAACGGGGTGGCTTCCCTAATCAACACTCTGCATCAAATATAGATAACATTATATAAACCAAACGAATATATTCATGAAAAAACACAGCAGAAAAAAACTCTTTTTTCATATTATATTTTTACTATTAGAAAGATGTATACCTGCTGCCTCGAGGCAGGTTTGGTATGATCTACTGCTAGGGAGGTGCCCCTTACAGAACCCTGCATCAAAAACATAGAAAACATTACCTAAATGAAACCAAAATACTCACTGAAAAAATATAATAAGAAAACATTTTGACGTATTTAAATTGTACAATTATAATCAGGTTTACCTGTTTCCCCGAGGCTTCTTTCGTCTGATCAACACCCGGGTGGCTTCCACAATCAACCTTATGCATCAAATATAGATAACATTATATAAACCAAACGAATATACTAATGAAAAAACACAGCAAAAAAAAACTATTTTTTCTTATTATATTTTTACTATTACAAAGATGTATACTTGCTGCCTTGAGGAAGTTGTACTCCTTTGACCATCTGTTGGCCGGGATTTTCCCCGATCACTACCCTGCGAAGTAAATATAGAAAATTTAAACGAAATAAACTAACGAAAAATCCTTAATATGTTAAATTCATTAATAAAAGGTTGGGTAAATTGTTAGATGTGCCAATCCCATAGTAACCGTGTTTGTATCTACTCGATTCAAATTGTAATTAATAAGAAAATATTCCCCTGCAACTATTGATTTAATGGTGCATACAAAAACACGGTTTCCTTCATGCCCCTCAAATTCGCAATTGGGTTGCTTAATTGTAGACCTTGGTTGCATACTATTTATAAACCCCGCAATATTCCCTGTGGCCTTTGGTATTCCGTTAATGTACAACGTTGCTCCTTTATTTTGATCTTTGTCTTTCAACTGTAAATAGTTTGCTGACAATCCATATCTACTCATACTTCGTGTATATTGGACCAGGCGCATCCAATATTTGTAGTTGTAACAAGGTCCAACATACTCCATCAATTCTGTACATCTGTCGTAACCGAACTTTATTCCATCCATGCAAAACAACCCCAAACCATGTAATGACGACGGTGAAATTCGATATATCCTCTCGTTCACACAAAAATATGTGTTCAGTTGAGGAAGATCCTTGGGTACCCATTATTTCACTATATGTCTGTAACTCAAGGGCACCTCGATGTCCCCTATTGTCTCATCATCATAGGAACATGACCCCCCTTCAGCGAGAAAAAAATCCATGCGTTTATGGAATTTTCTTCTGATCTTTTGACATCTAGTTGATAAAAATCTTGTAGACCTATTGGATGTCTCACTTTCCTCTAGCCTTCCTAAACTCCTCTCACTCGAGGAAGATAGATCTGAAAAAACCTGTTTGGTTCTACCTGCACCATGGGAAAAAAGTTCAAATAGGACCTCAAGGCATAGCGCCTTTTATAAGGTGACGTGTAGCGCCTTTTATAAGGGGACATGTAGCGCCTAGGTGCAGGTTTCAGTTAAGGGTTGCGTGTTAATTTTAGGGGATATCTGTTCATCCTCAAGACCTAGGATTTTAGCTGCAGTTTTTGGCAGTGAATATCAGTTTCAGGTTCATTTTTCTGTTTCAGTTTCATTTTTAGTCTCATTTTTAGTTTCATTTTTAGTTTCATTTTTAGTCTCATTTTCATTTTCTGTTTCAGTTTCAGTTTCAATTTCATTTTTAGTCTCATTTTCTGTTTCTGCTGTTGTGGGTGAAGATAGCGATTTAGGGAAAGGTTGGTATTACAACCTTCTACAACTGATACTAGTACAGCTTCGGAGTCTCTTCATGCCTGCTACGCTACACGTCACCTTATAAAAGGCACTACAAGGCATATTCATAGTTCATATTAGAAAATTACAATGCATTAAGGCATGCATTTTCCACTATCATCATACTTAGTTAGCATGCCTACACCCAATGTAAAATCCTTTCTTTTATTACATCTAATAAACAAGTACCACTGAAACTAAATAAAACAACACTAACAAAACATAATTTTCATCTCTTTCGAATTTTCCACATTAACACTAGTTGGCTCATTATGTTAAAGTAATCTTCAGTAACATGTAATTTATAACAATAGTTAATCAACATTAACATGAGTAAAGAAGATAGGTTTAGGGTACTTACATCGTAATGTGGAACCTTCTTGTCGGATACTCATAATTATTACTTTCAGTGAAAACTGTACCTCTCAGAGGTCAGCCAACACTAGGAACCCACTGACCCTACTAAAGGGTAAGTACAAACCAGAGAGAGAGAGAGAGAAAGGTTGTATGCAACAATAGTTATAAGAAAAATACAGTTACATTCGTAACATAAGTTAAATAAATAACAAAGAATGATTACAACAAAAGTCTTAGTGCAAGTAAAAGCTTAACAGAAAAACACATATCTAATCACCAACAATTTTGTCTGACAGGACAAGTCTTAACTACTTAATACAAAAAATAAAAAATAAAAGCAAAATAAAAAATATAAACTATAAATTAAAAATTAAAAGTAATATAATAAAATAACAAATAAAATAAAAAGGAGTCACAAATAATAACATAAATCATAAGTGGGGTACTAGGGTCATTTAGGGGACAAACAACCATAGTACCCAAAGGACCAAAAACATTAAAGGGTGGTACAAAAAACTCAAGATGGGAGAAATGACCCTAACAACCACACGCCAAGGACGAGGTACCACAAGACCAATAAACAATAAGGTGTAAGGACCAAAATTAAATCAACTATTGTGGGAAAGGTACAAATAAGGTCAAATATATATTGCAATAGCTCCTTGTAACTACCTCTTGTATGCAATAGCTCCTTGTAACTACCTGTTATTTGACATGCCAAAGAGATAGAAGGTCAAATAATGTCAAATATATGCAATAGCTCCTTGTAACTACCTCTTATATCATTAGCTCCTTGTAACTACCTCTTGTAACTACAATGTATGAGTGATTTCCAATATAAAGTAGTAGAATTAAAATCTTGTATGATAGTGTGTGGGGACTATGCCTTTCACAATATGAAACAAAGCATTAGGTATCTTATAAAAGGAAGTTATGATGCAAGTTTTAAGTCACTATTAAGTGAAGTAGTCAAAGGAATAGTGTCTGACTAATAAGTGAAGTAGTCAATATTTGTTAATATGTACATGTGTTATTTAGAGGAATGTTGCTTAATATATCCTATTATGCTAAGGCCCAATCATCTTTTCACATATAAATGATTAGGATCAGATCCATAGTGCAAATAGTATTTCAAATCATAATACCATGAATCTATATATATAGCACAAAAATCACAATTGTTGTGTACAAAGATACTTCATTCTCCCAACTTGCTTCATCAGCTTGATCATCTATTTCCGTTGATAACTTGCATAGTCCTTTTCTAATGTCTATGATGACAAAATTGATCTCCAAATCATAATTTGGATAAATATCATTCAAATGGAACCCTTTCACCACTTCCTTCTAGGCATATAATGATCTCATAGCTAGATGTCAATTAATGATTTTCATGTGACATTTTAAAATGTAAGACCTAAATTGTTTCAAGGAATTAACCATAGCATGTGCTTGTTTCTTAATGGCTGGGTAGTTCAAATCGCCACCTTCTAAACAAGTGCTCATGAAAGATATTGTAAAATTATCTAATTAGCCTTAGATAATTAGCCTTGAGTGTGAAAATACATGCACTACAAGTATAGATAATTAGCCTTGAGTTGTGAAATATTGATGGATGCAAGTGGTAGTATAGTTGTGAAATATTGATGTGTAGCCATTGATTAATGATGCTATATCACTTAGAGCTATTATATTAATCTACATCCTTATCACCACTCTTAATTCTAGACCCTCACATAGTCCTTAATGTTTACGATCTTATCTTAGATGGGTAAGGATTTACTAATAATCATATATAACTAAATTTGAAAAACTAATTATATACATGTGCTTGTAATAAGACCTTATAGGTCTTGTACTTCGATTTCATGATTATCACTACATTGAATAGTACATTAGTGCATATGAATAAAAATCACACCACTTTAGGGGTGAATATATATATATTTTTTTCCAAGGAAAAAAGCGTAATTTCATTATATGATAATCAAATTACATATGTATAAGAACTTCAAGAGCTCTTTCATGTAGTAGCTTTTCAGCTCCAGTATAAAAAAAAGGTGCAGAAAAAAAGAGATGTCAAGCTCTTCAAGAGAGCTCCAAATGCCCATTATAGAGTAAACTGTTCCATAAGAGTGCTATATATGTATGTACATGTGTCCCAAAAATGAAGATCTGTGTAGTTTTCAAAGTACTGCAATGTCTAGACCTTCTATAAACGGTCTATGACAATGTTCATGGAAAGTGTCATTATCTTGCTCCAAAATTTTCCACTGACCAAATGGAAGAGTCAGCCCCTGCTTTGATAAGAGATTCGTAGCCATGTTCCTTTCCCTGTAAACATGTTTGCAAGTGAATTGGTCAAACATCTCAGTGATGCGGAGAGTCTCCTTGAGAATAACGTTTAGAACCAAATTGTGACACCTTTGTAATTTGTTTATCTAGTTTATTATGATCATGGAATCTCTAGAAACTTGAATGTGAGTGTAGTGTAATTCCAGTGCATACGAAGCAACAAATTTAAAGCATATAGTTCAGCAAAATTGTTTGTGCCACTGCCCAACCCCATTTGTAACTTGTAGTGATGGGTGTGTGAGAGAAAAAGTACAACTCCCCCTCCGCAGGTGTTGTTTTGTGAAGCTCCATCAAAATAGGCCCAGGGGATGTTTGGGGTGATAAGTTCAGTAGAGGGAAGGCGGGGAATGGGAGGGAATTTCTCCTAAGGGAAATGTGTAAGGATAGAGATGTAGTGGTTCACTAGGATGGAGGGAGTGGTGGCTTTGTCCAGAAAAATCTGTTGGTTGCGTGCGAGCCATATACCCCAGATGACAATCATCGAGAGAGCTCGAATGTAAGGGGTGTCAGGGGAATCATACCATTTTTTCCATGCATCTTCAACAATCTGCCCAATCCAATTCCCAGCCACTGCATGGATAATTTTTAATAACGACCAAACATTTCCAGTGAACAAACAGTGGAGGAAAATATGTGGAGTAGTCTCTTCATCCTGCTTGCAGAGAGGGCACCAGCCCGGAGCTTCAATGTTTTTGTTTTTGATACGGTCCCAGGTGGGGATCTGGTTTGAAAGAGTGCACCACATAAAAATTTTGTTTTTGGAGGAACAGTGCGATTTCCATAATTTTTTCCACCACCACTTTGGCTCGATCGATTGATGTTTCTGATCCATAATGAGTTTGTAGCCGAGTTTTGGGGTGTATCTACCATTTGAAGAGGACACCCATACGAGTTCATCGGCAGAGTTGGAGATACGAGCATGTGAGATTCTCAGTGCTAAGAGGTAATCGTTCTAGTGGTTGTATAAGTCCTTTGGTAGATTTAGAATCTCCGAAGTCAGCCAACCCTGGTGCCAAAAGGTGGTGATCAGAGGATCGACAATTTGAGAGAGATGAAAAAACCCCGTTGATGAAGGAGGTGTAGTAGGGGGTCCGAAAGGATGTGTCGATTTTGGCACCCAATCCATGGATCCGATCAAATATGAATTTGTGTTCCATTACCGACCTTCCAAGTGAGGCCCTGTGTGATAATTGGAAGAGAATCCAACATCGCCTTCCAAATGAACGACATGCCAATCCGTGGCTTTGAGGGGTTTCATATCCATTGTATGAGGGTATTCAGAGCAATATATTTATGTTTAACAACCTCCGTCCATAGGCTTTCAGATGTGAGAATATGCTAGCCCACCTTTGCTGCAAGAGAGGTTGCGAACAAGTGTATATGTTTGAGGCCCTAGCCCCCCAATGATTTCGGCAATGCAAGACGTTCCCAGCATACCCAGGGAGTAGTGTGGTGGTCCGAGTGGCCCGACCAAAGAAAACAGAAGCAGAGTTTTCGAGCTTTTTCCCTTATACCTTTTGGAATCCATGCCAATGACATCCAATAGATCGGGATGGCCTCCAAGACAGATTTAATGAGAACCAGTCGTCTTGCTCTAGAGAGCCATCGATGGCTCCATATCAATAGCCTTTTTTCAAGTTTTACGATAAGCCAAGTCCAATCGCACACTTTGTAACCATTTGGCTTCAACTGAAAACCTAGATACTTTAATCCATCATCAAGTAAATGAGATTCAAAAGGGAAGAGGGTGAGATACCTTTGTTGTTCATCAATAGTCATTCGGTAGAGTGTAATAGAGGATTTGTTGATGTTTATAACCATTCCCGTGGCGTCCTGAAAAAGTGTGAGAATGTTGGCCAGTTGTTCAACATTCTTGAGCGAACCATTGTAGAAGATCAAAATGTCGTCCACAAAAAGTAGATGAGTGAGCCAGAGATTGTTGGAGATGTGTAGGCCCTAGAAAGAGCCCTATTTTTTTGCATCTAAAATGGCTCGGCTAAGTCCCTCAACCACCAGTAGGAAGAGTAGTGGGGATAAAGGACATCCTTGTCATAGTCCACGTTCCGCGCAAAAAAAGGGTGAAGGAGATCCATTGATGAGAACAATGAAGGAGGCTATTGTAATGAAACTCATAGTCCATTTTATGAATGCATAGTCAAAACCCAAGTGAGTCATAAGAAGCCGCAGATATAGCCAATGGACTCTATCGAATGCCTTTAAGAGATCAATTTTGATAGAAGCTCCCTTAATGCCCTGTGTCTTCTGAGTGTGTAAACCTTCATGTGTGACCCCAATAGCTTCGTGAATCTGATGCCCCTCCAGGAAGCCAAATTGCTCTGAAGAAATGAAATTTGAGAGAACAACTTTAAGTCTTTTAGCCATGATCTTTGCCACTACCTTGTATGTGATGTTGCAGAGGGAGATGGGGCAAAATTCGTCCATGGTGTCCGGTTTGTTAGCCTTAAGTATTAGAGCAATGAAAGTGGCATTTAATGGTGGATGTATATGGCCCCCAAGTCTGGATTCCTCCACCAGTTGTAGAAGATCATTTCCAATGGTGTCAAAGTATTCAAGAAAGAATTCAATGGTCCAACCATCCAACCCGGGCTCTTATCCTTCTGAAAACTGTGTAGAGTTGATTTGAGTTCCTCCTCAGAGATCTCCTCCATGAGATTCTGATTATCAAGTTCAGTGATTGCTCCCAGGAAGTACTGTGAGAGTCTAATAAATTCAGCGATGTTTGCACCATGAGTGGCTATGAACATAGATTTGAAGTGTGTGGTGCCCAGGGTGGCCAAGTCCTCTAAAGAGGATAAGGTCTCACCATGAGGGTTTTTTAGATCCCAAATGGTGTTTTGAGCCTTTCGACCTTTTGCAAAAGCTTGAAAGAATTTTGTATTTTCATCTCCACTTGCTAGCCAGATGGCTCTTCTTTTTAATCTCCAGGCTACTTCCTGATCATAGAGGATTCTTTTCTGGGAGCTTTCCAGGGATCTAAGAGTAGCAGTGGAGTCCGGTGTGAGATAACCGCCCCCCTCGGAGTTTTGTAGATCAGCCAAAGCCTGTTCAATGCGAGAGAGTTCCAAAGTGTCTCTCTTATTCTTTTTGTGTGCCCAGTCCTTAGGAGAGATTTTATGCAAGTAATATTTTTGACAAAGTGTGGAGTAGCAAAGGAACCCGCACCAGGTTGAAAGGGTATCCAAGAATTTTTTATCATGTTTGCAACCTCCACCTCATTTATCCAAGAAACACATAATTTGAAGGGGCTGGGTGGTTTGGAAGAGTTTCCCAAAATCTCCAAGCAGATAGGTAGGTGGTCAGAGATGCCTCCAGAGTCAACCCATTGACGAATCCTGTAGGGTTGTTGTAAGATGTCCTTAGCCAATAGAAAACAGTCTAGTCTCTTAGAGATCCGTCCCTCTCCAATTCTGTGATTGTTCCAAGTCGGTTTTAGGGTGGGAGGTTGTAGATCAATAAGATGAGTATCCAGAAGAAAAGTGTCAAAGAATCCAGCAAGAGTATCCCCTTGTACAAGAGAGCCCCAAATCTCATGAGTGCTAAGAGTGAAGTCCAGATCTCCACCAACAATCAACTCGACACCAGAGCAGAGAGTATTTTGACGAAAAGAGTTCCAGTAAGCCTCACGGGCCAGGTAGGGACCATAAATGTTAACGACCCTAAAAGACTGGTTGAGATAAGCAAGGTGTATATCCAGACCCAGTCCGAAGGGGAAGCCCCAGGAATTGAGGGCTTTTGTCGAAGATTTTTTCCATCCCGTAGCAAGACCCCTAGAGAGTCCATGCGCACTAATAGCAACAAAATCATAAGTAGGAAAAAGAGTGGCAAGAGTTGCCCGAATGTCTGCTTCTAAACCCATAGTTTCTTGTAACAAGAAGATATCTAGCTAATGTGTGACAATCAGCCTGCGAAGGGCAAGTTTTTCAGGTTTACTTGCCAGACCCCAACAGATGAAGGAGAGCAGTTTCATGGGTTAATCCCTGAAAGGGCCCGCACTGCTCTAAGTGCCGCATCAATAGTTTTTTGCTTACCATCCGCTAGGTCCAGGATCTCCTGATGTTAAGCAGAGGTAAAGAGAGAAGGTCGACCCTGACCATGGGTGTGTTTACGAGGTAAGGGGTTTTGGCCCAGTCCAATACCAATGGGGAGGGAGGTCGCGAGGACAGGGATATTACAGGTGCACAAATGAAAATGAATGGGAGGGGAGGGATCAATCACCACCGTAGTGTGAGGCATGGAGCAATCCAAGTAAGAAGGTAGGGTAGGGGAGGTAGTAGGTGGAGACAATAAGGGGGTAGGAGCGCGAGTCACAAGGGAGAACACAACAACATGTGTGTCCTGTGTGATGGTAGGTACCAGTGAGGAGGGGTGTGTATGACAAACAGGGGGAGTGGTAACAACAATGCCATCGAGATTCAAAGAATTAAGAGACGATTCAACAATAGAGAAAAGAGAGCAAAATATTTCATACGTACCCGAAGTAGGAAGGGTGACAGAGGGCGCAGAGTGTGCCCACTGTGTTGTAGATGCCCCTACCAAGGGGTCCTCATCATGCAGTGGGTTTGTATCCCTTTCTTCCATCGTCTCCTGACTACCCACAATAGCGTGTGCACCAAATCAAAGACCCGTGTCAGTAGCCATCCTGCCATCTTTGGTCAGACCAACCTCGGCCCTGGATCCGATCCATCCAATCGTTTACGGGTGGTGTCCGATTTCATGTGAAAAGGAAGCTTACAGTGTTTTTCAATATGCCCACAGCCGTGGAACCGGTGACAACGGAAAGGGATACCTTCATAATCAAGTTTTTGTATATGTAGAGCCTGTCCCCAAGTGAAGGTGATATCAACATGTAACCCTTCCCGAACATTGATGGAGACCAAAATGCGCGCAACCGTGAATTTCTGAGTCTGCAAGAATGACATGCATGCATCAATGAAAGCGCCTAGGGCATTTCCAATGTCCCGAAAAGAATTTAGGTTCCAGAATTCCCACGGTAATCCTGGAAGGCAGACCTAGATGGGGATTACATAACACTTCTCAGTATCAACATCAAACATTGGAGACTAACATTTGAAGAGTATAGGCATGTTTCCCATGTTCCAATTTGATTTAAGAACCCGGCCCGCGTCCTCGCAGGAGTTGAATTTGAAAATGAACTATCCCCGGGAGAGGACCATGACAATAGGTTTGTAGTCGAACAACTGTGACCAATTTGTGGTAACCCAACGATCCACAAAGGAGGAGGTTGGGTACTTACTCCGAGCCCATCCCACAAGCGCCGTCTCGGCCATGTTGAGTGAGTTTGCTACAAAAACATCCTTGCCACAAATGAGGTTGATATTGTTCCGGGCGTTTTTCAATAGATTCCCTTTTTGATTCTGCACCGGTGGGATGTCACCAAAGATCAAAGGTGAAGTTTGGGTACCCTGTGCCGCAGTGCAAAGAGGAGGGTTTGCAAAACCCTGGGTCGCTGGTGAGTGTAAAAGAGAGGCAATGAAATCCTCAGAGGTAAAAGAGAGTGAGACCTATGCAGGTGGAGTGGAGGACGGAGATGAGGGTTGATCATGGTAAGGCCAGTCAGTCGGTGGTATATCCTCGAGGAAGGGTGGTTCCAACTCCCAATCTTCAGTGGAAAGTTCATAATGAATAATGGTGGAGTCCGTAGGGAAGGTATCACCCAGATGATAATGTTCAGGGAGGTCGAAGAGAATAAAAGGGGTGCCCCCAATAATCGGTGGTATCGACCGGGAAACAATCGTCTCTCCAGTGGAAGTTCCGGTGATCCAGAATAGCATAGTGTTAGGGCGGGTTAGTGCAGCTGATGATAAATCCTCCCCAGGTGTCATGAGTTTGTCAGGCGAAGGTCCAGATGACTGCCGAGAGTAGCTACCCAACGAATTAACCGCTGAAACCCTGTCAAGAAAATGTAGTGGTTTACTGTCCCAAGAATGGTAAAAATTTGGATTACCTTCGAGCGGCTCCAAGGTGTAGTCAACTGCATTGACTGTATGGTAATCCGTGTCCTCCTCGGTGAGTGTGAGCATCATCATACCCTGTGCAGGCTGCCACCATCGACGTACAGTGACAGCTAGGGTTTGCTGGGTGCATCCCCTCTGGGCTGCAGAACCCTAATCCGTCCCATCATGAACTCCTCCAGTTGTATCAGGGGTGAATATCTATATCTATATATATATATATATATATATCTATATATATATATATATATATCTATATATATATATAAGAATTTAAAAAGAAAATTAATGTCTAGTTCTTATTAAACCTATAGAATCACTAACTCATACCCTAACATGCACATTGCAATGACAACACATATCTTTTGAGAAGATTTATTATTAGTTTTCCTTGGACCTATAACTACACTAACGCATAGGAATACAAGTTGTGCCACCATAGGTTTAAATTAAAATTATTTTTCCATTTTAATTATTTAGGTCTAACACCCTAGATCAAAACCTTGCTCAATAATAAACTTAGGTCTTGAAACCTTTGAAATTGATTAATTTGGACAATTTATACATATTATCACATTGGTCAAGATGATTTTAAGAAACTAGGGATTTTTATTTAAAGGTTAAATTGAAGCATGAAGAAAGGGGTATTCGCCTAGGAATGGAAGCTTGATGAAAGTAAGTGCACACATTTTCCCTTGAAAACTGTGATGACATTCCAAGAGAACCTTCCAACGCATAAATGTTCACATAAATATGTAGATAAGTGCAACTAAAGGTGAATGTATCCTACATGTGCAATATTTCCTCCAAATGTGTGAATACCCCTTATCATGTGAAACAAAAGGAAAACATGGATCTTCATCACCAGTTTGAAATGATTCATAGCATGCTCCAAAGTTCATATATGCAAGTGCAATGCTTATTGAAAGAATGCCTCTAAAAATGCAACTTGGACTTGATTTTTTTAGATGGTAACATGTCACATGGTGTACGTCAACTAAACTTGTAATCTTAGGTAGGTTGTCAAAAATATATATGCAACTATACCAATTTCTGTAATTTTGACTATCAAACATAATTTGGAACTAGATCTCTGTTTTTTTTCTAATTTTATTTTGTAAGCAATGTTTATGGTTGGTTATTGGTATAGTATCAACCACAAACAACTATATTCCATGATCAATCAATATTACTAGATTAGGGGTTATAGGGTTAGCATGATCACTAATGGGAAATATATGACCTTGACATAATAACCCTTTAACAAAATTTGACCCCTAACAACCATGAACCTGAAGTCACATATACAATATATGGTAAAAAATTATATGATAAAAAATGTTAATTTATGGTACTTAAATTATATGGTCAATCATATTTAATAAAAAGGAAGGAAAATACATACATCAATATTTGTTTTCAAGTTGCTAAACAAGTTAATGAGAGAAAGGTCATATAGGAAATATCACTTGCATACGACATTCTTTCCCATGGATATATACATGCTTCATGACCCCTAGCCTAGGGTTTGGCTTAGAATATGTATAAACTACTCAGTTATTCAGTGCTACAATAGATAATTGCTAGTTTCTGGCTATAGATGTTGGTCTCTTGTAAGTCAGTATGGAAAGTAGAAAATGAATTCCATGACATCATTGTAGATAAATGAATATGGAGTTCTTATTGGGATTTATTGAGGCACTGGGGGATGATTTACTTTAACTAATGAATGATTTACTTTAACCAATGGTGGGTGATTTAATTTTAACCAATGCATGAAACCCTTGTTGTAAAATGGATTTAGCTGGGATGTTGCAAAGACAGGTTTGAAGATAATGCCTTACACGCCTTTTACACTCTATACAATACCAATATTCTTAAATAAAATTCCCCACTGATCTACTTTAAATTGGTCTATATCTCACCTAGGGTCGTTATCACTACTAGCACATTTTTCCTCTGCTTCCAAGCATCATTACGTGGATCATCCCCTCCTACCGATCTCATTTGTTAGAGCATTGGTTTTATCTCATATTTTTATGGTAATAATAGGTGGGTAAACCCACTATCTGCGCATTTAGATGCATTAATGGACGACATAAACCCAATAAAAAGGATAGATGGTCATTTTCTATGATACGCACACAATAGCCAGCGCAGTCTTGAACGAAACTGAAATATACGCAATAGTTCAGCGTTATTAAGAGATCACCATGCATTACCTAATTTTTCCAAATTAAATCATTGTCCTTGGATGCGTTTATCCCACAAGGGTAGAGGCATAGGCACCATAAATAGGGGTTACGACTTTAGGTATAGGCAGAGGCAAGACAATGAAGGTGAATCAACTTACATGGGCACATTCACTATAACTTATTAATAATTAATACCGATTCAAATAAAGTAAGCAATTGGGTGTTTTAGTTTGCTCTGTCTTTGCGGGTGTATGATTGGTAGTGTGTGATAGAAGGAATTTCTCTTATGCACAGAATAATGATGATGAAGTCAGCGCCGAGTGCCTTCTTTCTAACCCTAGTCTACGCAGTGTATTTCCAAATCCCCACTGATCAATAGTTCAACACTCAAAACAAATGTTCTCAATCTGCTCTGTAGAGAAAGATTTTTTTTGGATTAGGTGTTTAGGTTGATTTTGAGACTTACCGAAGACATCTTGACCTCCTTTGCAATGGTATCAATCTCCTCCAGAAATAGAAGTTTGCGGGTCTTCTTTGGGCGCAGAAGTCTATGGGTCTCTTATGGGCACATGGTCTTGATCTCCTCCGGACGCAGAAGTGCTTTTCCCTTGCGATTATGTGAGCTTGAAGACTGTAAGCAGAGCAGGTTGAGAGCAGGATTCATGTGATTCTATGAGCTCCAAATCAAGAGACCTTGCAATTCCGTGAGCTCCAAATCAAAATCGAGAGCCCTTGCAATTCATGCGATATAATGTTTGTTTTTTTGTTTTATATATATATTACATATAATAATGTTTGGTTTTTTGGTTTTTTTATTATATAATGTTTGTTTTTTGGTTTATTTTAGGTTATATATATATATATATATATATTACATATAATGTTTGTAAACTAGGAGACCTGTCTATGGTATCATAAACCAAGTGGAATAACATGGGTTGAGGCTTGATACATGGTACATAAGCCATATAATCCTTCTTACTACATAAGACCATAGGATTCATCCTACAATAATTCCTTAGGAAAGACATGTTCTTTGTGTCCTATACCATACCCCACTTTTTTTAGGAATTGTCTTATTGAAAATAAAAAACAAGAATACCAGATCTAGACATAAATATAAAATGCCATAGTAACTCAAGGAGTAATTGAAGAAACAAGAACATTAATATTTGAAACTGCAATTGCACCATATAAGCATTGTTATTCTATCAAATCCTAAATCACAATAATCATGGTGATGGTGGTAATGGTTAAACTCCATGTGTAATATGGAAAATATGAATACAAAATAATAAATTAGTAATAAGACTAAATAATTAACTAAGTTTAAAACTATTTTATAAGTTAAGCCCATAATACACACGATGCTTAACAAATATAAACTTAAATAGTCCAATCCAATACATAGAACTTGGGAACATGTATGAAAAAACAATAAAATATTAATAACAATAAATATTTAACTAACTTAGGAACTACTATATGCATGATGCTTGACAAATATAAAGTTTATCCCTACCAAATATATTCATAATACTTGACAAATATAAAGTTTATTCTTACCAAATATTTATGTTTCATATTTATTTAAATCCACTTTAACCCTATAATTATCTATCTTAAGACATTAAATTCTCCAAAGTGAAAATTATGTTTATTAAAAATACTTGAGGAAAAATTCAAACCCAAAAGATTTTACATGTTTCATAGAGGAAACATGTGCACATTTAAGTGTCTTATTTTGTGCAATAAAACACCACTTTGATTTGAATAGAAACTTGCATCCCTATGTAGGTTGCATTTGACCCAAATAGCACTATCATTAACCCCAACATTAGTTTCACTACCATCTGACCTTTAGTTCATATTCTTATTATTCTTCCATTAGATTATTGGTTAATTTTTTGGGTTTGTTGAGCCAAATTCTGACTAAATTGAGGAGGAAGTTGAACAAAGTTAACATTGGGTGAAGGAAATGGATTAGAGTTGCAAGGTGCCCCTTGATAAGATGCGGATGCCTATGAAACACTTAGATAATATTGTGAATTTGGAGACAAAGGGTGATGATGACGACAACGATGATGATGATGATGAATCTGGAGACCTCGCCATACCATCGACGACAAGAGGCGTCGGATATCAGACTTTTGACTTCAAAGGAATCCGATGATCTCACTAAACCACTGATGCCAAACACTGTTGGTCTTTATAGGTATCTGCATCTGATATCCTACAACGATGATGATGATGATGATGATGATGATGGTGAAGATGATGATGATGATGATGGTGGTGGTGGTGATGACAACGACAATGATGATGATGTTGATGATGTTGATGATCATGAAGATGATGATGATGAAGATGATGAAGATGATGATGAAGAAAATGATGATGATGATGATGATGAATATCATGATGAAGATGGTGATGATGATGATGATGACGACGACGATGATGATGATGATGATGAAGATGATGATGAATATGATGATGAAGATGACGATGACGATGACGTCGACGACGACGATGATGATGATGATGATGATGATGATGATTTAGATGATGATGATGATGATGATTTAGATGATGATGATGATGATGATGCTGATGATGAAGATGACGATGATGATGACGATGACGGTAACGATGACGACGATGATGATGATGAAGATGAAGATGATGATGATGATGATGAAGATGGTGATGACGATGACGACGATGATGATGGTGATGATGAAGAAGATGATGATGATGAAGATGTTGATGAGGAAGAGGGTGATGACAATGGTGATGATGATGATGATGATGAAGATGATGATGATGATGATGGTGGTGGTGGTGATGACGATGAAAACGATGATGATGAATTTGACGACCTCGCCATACCACCGATGGCAATAGGCGTCGGATATCAAACTTCTGACTTCAAAAGAATCCGATGAGCTCGCTAAACCACCGATGACAAACGCCGCTAGTCTTTCTAGGTATCTGCGTCGGATATCATACAATGATGATGATGACGAAGATGATGACGAAGATGATGACGAAGATGATGATGGTGGTGGTGGTGATGATGATTATGAAGATGATGATGATGATGATGATGATGATGATGATGATGACGATGACGATGAAGATGATGATGAAGATGATGATGAAGATGACGATGATGATAACGATGATGATGATGAAAACGATGATGATGATGATGATGATGATGAAGATGAAGATGATGGTTATGATGATGATGATAATGATGATGAAGATGATGATGATGACGACGACGATGATGATGATGGTGTTGCTGACGACGATGACGACGACGACGACAACGACGATGATGATGGATATGATTATGATGATGATGATGATGATGATGATGAAGATGATGAAGATGATGATGATGAAGAAGATGATGATGATGAATATGTTAATGAGGAAGAGGGTGATGACGATGATGATGATGATGCTTGAGTCTGGAAACCCTCCCACACCATTATTGTAGGTGTCTATTCTAACCATGCCAAATTTTAGTCCAAGCCAGCACATATTTAAAAAATTTCAACATTGGCCCCATGTAGCACATGAATTGATCTATAGGTATGGTTTTTGATGCTCGAATTGTTAGTGTCAGTCATGTTTGAGTCTGGAAACCTCCCACACCATCAATGCATGCGTCTAGTCTAACCATGCCAAATTTCAGTCCAAGCCAACACATATTTAAAAAATTTCAACATTGGCCCCATGTAGCACATTAATTAATCTGTAGGTATGGTTTTTGATGCTCCAATGGTTAGTGTCAGTCATGTTTGAGTTTGGAAACCCTCCCACACTATCAATGCATGCATCTAGTCTAACCATGCCAAATTTCAGTCCATGATGATGAAGATGATGATGATAATGATGTAGATGATGATGATGATGATGAAGATGATGAAGATGAAGATGAAGATGAAGATGATGATGACGATAATGAAGATGGTGATGACAATGATGACGATGATGATGAAGAAGATGATGATGATGATGATGAATATGTTGATGAGAAAGACGATGATGATGATGAGGATGATGATGATGATGATGATGACGACGATGATGG